>CM021792.1:1488174-1577653 GCA_011076525.1 Nettapus auritus | reverse complement strand
CCCCCCCCCCCTCCTCCCCCGGGCCGGGGGCAGCGGCAGCGGGCGGGGCGGGGGCAGCGCCCCCTGGTGGGGGCGGGCGGCGGCCTCGGGTCGGGGCGGGGGGCAGCGCCCCCCCCCGCAGCCCCCATCCGTCGGCAACGGGGCCTTGAGGGGGTCGTGGGGGACCGGGGGGGGTCGGGGGTGGGCTGAGGGGGGGCTGCGAGGTGCGGCAGGGCCCGCTCGGGGCCCGCGTGTGGTGTCGGGGGGGGGGGGGGGGTCTCAGCACGGGGGGTGTTTTAGGGCCCCCTCGCCCCTTTTCGGGTCTCTCTTTGAGCTGGGGGGTCCCCGTCCTTCGCCTCTTTCTAGGCCTGGTTTTAAGGGGGGGGTCCCCATCCCTCACGTATTGCCGGGCCTGGTTCTGAGGGAGCTGGGGGGGGCCCTGGGACGGGCCTGGTTTTAGGGGGGGGGGCTCCATCCCTCAGCCCTTGTCAGGGCTGGCTCTGAGGGGGTGGTCCCCATCCCTTATTCCTTGCCGAGCCCGGTTCTAAGGGGGTGCCCCCATCCCTCACCCCTTGCCAGGCCCGGCTCTGAGGGCGGGTGTCCGTGTCCCTCACCCCTTTCCAGGTCCCTCTCTGAGCAGGGGGGGTCCCCATCCTCCCTTTCCAGGCCTGGCTCTAACAGGGGGGGGGTCCCCATCCCTCACCCCTTGCCAGGCCTGGCTCTGAGGGGGCTCCAAGGGACGAGGCCCCCGTCCTTCGCCCCTTCCCAGGCCCAGCTCTAAGGGAGGAGCTCCCCATCCCTCACCCCTTCCCAGGCCCGGCTCTGGGGGTGTCCCTCTGCTCGCCCCCACACCACGGCCCTGAGCCTTGCCTGTCCCCAAGGCTGCCGGAGCATCCCCGGGCGCTCAGCCCCAGCCCCGGGTGCAGGCTGTTGCCCTTCCAAACCCTCCGTGGCTCCTGCTGGCTCCGCAAAGCCCGGCCGCGGGAGCTAACGGCCGAAGGAAGGCGTTTGCCCAGCACCGGCTGCGTTTTCTGGTTCACATCCCCGGGTATCCCGGCTTTCCTGCGCCGTTCTCACCTGCTGGTGTCAACGTTTTCGTTTCTCTTCGAACTGTTTAAGGAAAACTTACAACCTTGTTTGTGGCTCAAGGGGAACAAGAGAGCGCACGGTTGGGATCGCGGTTAAACCTTTTTTATTCCTCTGTGTCGGGAGAGGGTAAATATTTGTTTGCAGTTGGTGCTGCTGCTCAGATGTAAAACAAAGGCACGCTGCTGCTGTCAGCCCCGGCTCGGAGAGGTGCGGGTCGGGGCTGCGCGTGCTGATGTGTTTGTTGATGTCTCACGCAGGATGCTGTGCTGGAGCCGCTGCTGGAGTCAGCTGAGAGCATAGCGAGGACAGGTTAGAGGTGTTGGCAGTCACTGGACCCTTCTTGTTTCTTGAGCCTGTGTAGCTCCATGGTTTTATTTTGCCTTTTGGTGGCCGGTCCTTGGCCGCCACTGGAGAGCTGGATAATCTCGAGGGACTTCTCGAAGCCTGCAGTTAGAGGTGGTCCTTCAGTTAGCTCTTACGTTTGGCATTCTCCTTCTACGAGATAAGGATGTCTGTAAGTAAGAATCCCAGTTTGGTTTCTCCCAGATCTGAGCCTTCCTAATCCAGGCTTTGCAGATGCAAACCCATTTTATTTTCAAGAACCCGGTGTTGAGAAAAGGACCCAAGCTGAATAAGTTGTCTGAGGATTCTGGGTACTGAAGTGATGGAAACACTGACCAAACAGCTGAGTAAAATGTCTCCTTTGTAGACTTTTTCTTCTAAATTCCATGATTTCATCAGTGTTGAAAATACAGCAGAAAAGCAAAAAGGGGTTAAGCACAACTTTGCCGTTTGCTCTCATTTTCATTTGGCAACCAGTGCTTCGCTGTCAGTTCGAAAACGCGTTACTCAGTTTGTGGAAGCAGCCCAACATTTCTGCTGCCTTTTCATTATTAGTAATTGTCTTTTTGCAATGTTTACCATCTCGTCTGTTTTATTGTTAGTTACTGGTCACAGCAGAGGCAGGGAACTACTGTTCCACCATTTCTGGTGCTGTTCCTGAGCCTGCTTTGGGACTTGGGAATCCTCCACCTATTTCTGCTGCTCGGCCCATCTGAGATCTTCGTGCTACGTGCTTGTTTTATTTCCCAGGACAAAGCAGCGTGCGATATTCACCCTTTACTTGTATGTCGCAGTTGGCAACAAAAAGAATCCCTTTGCAAAAGAAAAGGCTTCGGGTTTCCAAAGCATCCCCCTGCTTTCGGGAGCAGCAGTCCTGTCTTTCAGCTGCCCGATGCAAAAGGCGTTTTAGCTGTTCTGGGAGACACAGAGCTCGCAAAGAGCCTTGGAGGTGGGTGGCTGATAGAAGCGCTGGAGCTGCTTAATTGTCTTGTGAGTGGGACCTTCGTGTTTATAATCCAGAGATTTCTGCCAGTCCCATAGTAACAAAGTGGGTGAGAAGAGGGGGAGTTTGTTCTGTGTGACTCCGGTATTTTGCTTGTGGTTCTGCTCCTTTTTTTTTCATGTAAAGCGTGAAATTCTCCAACGGCACGGATTTCTGCCTTGGGGATGAGTTGTTTACCAGGGCCTCCTCTCAGTTTCTGTTGTAAGGCAGCCCGGTGGTGATCGCTGCCTTTTAAATTTGCAATTAACAAAACAAGATGACACGGGCGGCGCCGGGCTCTTCACGTGGCGTTTGAAGGACTGAAGTTCTTAAAGCTGCTCACCTGCGTTTTGGAGGCGGTTCTTGTTCGGTCGGAAACGTTTGCAGGTCTCCGGGGCGGATTACTTATTTATTTATTGAAAATACACCTTGTTCGAGTCGCTCACTTTGGAGGGATTTCAGCTGGAGCTGTGTTTGAGCTCCCTCTTATGGACTTCGCGGGGTTACCTTGAAAAGCAGACCCCCCAAAAGCCCCAAACCCCAAAAGCCGGAGCTCCGGCTGGAGCGATAGCCGTGGTACCGCGGCGAAAACCGGGAGGAGAAGAAATGAGGTGAGCGACGTTGGGAAGCGTTGTGCAGAATTCCAGCACTGCTTCCACCCCTCCCGCCTTCGTGTGGCCCCCATGCAGGCAACTTCGGAAGGTGTCGGAGCGAGCTGCTGCTTACGGCACCTCTCAGAAGGGGACCTCTGCTGATAGCCCATATTCCTCGGTGACGTAACGTGAATTTTCTCTGTGCCAAGTCCTTGGCTCAGCGCGTCGTCGGTCTGTGGCAGGGGCTGTGTGCGGCTTTTCAGGTGTCATCAGAAGTTGTGTGTGCCTCTGTTGCTTTTTCAAGGCATTGAAAACTTTGTGAAGGGAAAAGTATTTCACACTCACGTCTAAAATATTTTAAACCTGAATATTTTTAACATCAAGGCCCAATTTATTTTTTATTTTCCAAGCCTGAATGGGATATAATGGCATAACTATCCACCGGTAGCCACTTGGCCGCAGTGAAATAAAATGAAAACGGAGTAAAAACAACCCCAGTTTGTATTCACACACACGCAGGCACACACCTCTGTAAGAAAATTAACACTCGAGCGTGAGGCAGGTGTTTGTTTACCTGCTTCTGCTTGCTGCAGCCGAGATCGAAATGCACAGATCTTCGTTAGGAGTAGCCGGTGTGCAAAGCTGTAGTTAAAAGCTCGCTTGCATCGGGAACGCTGATCTGCGGTTTTAAAAATGATGAACGCTAACGACGGTGAGACGGCGTCACGGCGATTCCTGATGTCTTCGGGATGTTTTTATTTAATAATTTGATTAAAAAAAAAAAAAGAGAAATTCCTGGCTGCCTGGCAGCATTTTCATGCGACTGAGGGATATTAAAGAAATGCATCAAATTAGTTCTCGGCCCTCCGAGCAGGAGCTCGGCGCTTTCAGCTGGAGGTGCTTTTGTTCAAGTCAGCGTTGTGAGTTCCTCTGGAAACAGAAACGTTGGACTTGGAGCTCCGGGCGCTGCTTTTCTGTCGCTGCTGACCCCGCGTCCGGACGAGGAACACGCCTCGGTAATTCTGCGCAGGAATCGCCGGTGAGTGAAAACGGGTGAAGAGGTAAAGGAGAGCTGCCGAGGGGCACAAAGGCTCTCTGTGCTCCTGCAGCCGCTCGCTGCTGGCCTGAGCTGTCCAAGGTAAACACGGCGAGTCGCCGGCTGCTGTGCCACGCTGCCCGGCTCGCCTGCTTCCCTTAGCAGCGTCCTGCTGCCGCTCGTGAGCCACGCCGGGGCTTTGTGGTGGTATTTTTCGAAGGAGACGACGACTTTTTGGTTATTCCTCGTTACCGGGCGTTACAGCTGCTCGCACACAGAACCCTTCTGACCGTCGGCCAGCTCCTTCTGCTCGAATGGTCGCACAAGGTCCGGTCCGCGGGCACGATGCGTGTCGCCGCGTTGCTGGTAGCTCACCGGGTGATCGGTGGAGCTCTGCTCGGCGTGCTGCCGCCCAGAGTTTTCTTTAGCTTCAGCCGTGGAGAACGTTAGCGGAAATTTGTAGAAGTCTTGTAAGAGTACGAACGTGTTGGTAAGACGTTTTGTAAGAAATCTGTCAGAATTGTTCTCGGAGCTACGTGCAGCCAGCTCTCCCAGCTGTTTGGGGGTGATTTGGGGTTTCCCTCAGTGAATTCCACACCTACAAAGCTGTTCTTGCAGAGGTGAGCTCCGCTTACAGTTCAGATCCTGAGAAGTTTGAGGTACTGATTTGTAATCGTTGGGGTCTTGCGTTTACAAGTTGAGGTACGCGGTGGTGATGGCTTTGAGGTACAGTCGCGAAGGCAGGAGCTACAAACCCACAGGAGCAAAAAGCTCGGTCAACAGGAGCCGGTGCTGCGTTAACCTGCGTTACCTGCCGGCATCCGTAGGGCGGCGGAGGAAAGCGAGCACTGTCCCCATGAGTGCTGGGGGAGTGGACCAGAGACCTGTACCTCAGGAACCCCTCAGGCATTTTTCAGGTTGCACTAAAACCTGTTTGCAGCACTCACTTGGTCTGCCTGCGAACTGTCTTCGGTTTCCCTTGAGCGTTTTTCTACCGTGCGAACTTCCTTTTACTTCCCGGGCCATCTGGGAGGCGCCCGCTTTAACCTGCGGTTCATCGAGCACTAAACAAACTTGTTTCCTGATTTCCGATCGATTTATCGATGCCAGTGACTTCAGCTGGGATTCCCTTACTGTCCTGGTAGGCAGCGGACCCGCGTTACACCAAGCAACGAGCCCAGGCTTCAGGTGAGCTCCAGCTCTCACTCAGTGCGGGGTAAGAAGCCACCAAGCTCTGCTTGGTGCTTGCATCGGGGCAGTGACGGAATGCTGAGTTAGCAAAAAGGTGTTTTCTCAAACATAATCAATAGGGATTTAAACAAAACGGCTTAAAGGCGAAATATTCACCTTAGTTTTCTGTCTTTTTCTCTCTCATTGCCAAGGAGCTTGTTCTGGGGCTCAACTACAGCAGCGTGACAGCGCTGATCGGTCTCTAACTTCTAAAAACACATATTTTTCCTTTTCAAATAGCATTTCTGCTTGTGATGGCTGGAGCTTTACCCGGGCGTTCTTGTAAGTGTGCTGCGGAAGCTGTTGCCTTGTAGCCGAGGATCTATGGTAGCTGACAGGCTTGGAGGAAGTGGGTGAAAAGAAGCAAACTGTCAAAATCTGGTAGATTTTTTTTGCGAACAGAAGCTTGCAGCAGTGTTCATTTAGTGACAGCAAGAAGTTGCGACCTCGGTGCTGCTTCCTTTTTTTTGGTCTAAACGACTTCAATTTCAGTACCAAAAATGCAGTCCCAAAGGCTTTGGAGTAAACTAGAGGTGGCAGCCAAACGCTAAGTATTTATTAACTCATTAGCTAAGATCCGCGTGTGTGGTGGCGTGTAGGAGTTAATATTTAAAATGCCGCTTTGATTTGTGTCGGATGATTTGCATAGGGCGTTCAGTGCTGTGTAAACGATCTCCAGGAATACGATTTCTGTCAAGATCTCCTCTGGCACTTGTCGAGCCAAAGGAGCTTTGCAGAAGCGCGCGTTTGTCAACCAGCGATGTTTTCGCGTGATCTCCTTGCTCCTTTGGAAATGATAAAGTTGTAGCTGAGCGCTGATAATAGTTTTGTTTTGCAAATGATTTCCCAGGAACTGCAAATTCTTCCCCTCGGACCAGAACAACCCTTTGCGATCCGCCACCACCAGCGCACGCCCACAAAAGCTGGGTCTTAAATAATGCAGCAGAAGCGTTCCAACCTCGGGCTGCAGTAACGCTTCTGCGGCGCTGACAGCCTTCCTGGTGTACGAGCCTGTATTTTACGGGCAATTTTCCCTCAAAATACATATTTCCCTTTTCTTTTTTGCGAGTTAGCCCTGTCCCTTTGCTTGAAAACTGGGAAAATCTCCCCGAGACGTCCCTGCTGCACCGCTCGGTCGTGGTTTTTAGTAGAGCTGCGTGTCACCGTGTGACGAATTCATGGCAGGCTGCGCTTCTCTTGGATGAATTTTCAATCAGTTTTGACACCTAATTATTACTCCTCACGTTAGAATTATTTTCCTTGCCTGGCCGAGGTTTCGAAGGGAGGGAACTGGGGGTGATTTCCCCAAATCCGTGTACTTTCAGGCAGATGATGGCGGTTCTCCACCCCAGGTGTATCTTGCTGCTTGGTGCTCTCCGGATGCCTCGTGGTGGAAGCAGCATCCTGTAGCGGGGTGAAGCTGTGCAGAGAGCCTTCCTCTCTCGTTCTAGGGTCCTCCCGCGGTGTTTTGGCATCTGTAAGCTGGGTTAGGGGAGGAAAACCTGTGGCAGAAGGGAAGGCTGTGATCAATACGTTGCCTTTTCACCGTTCTCCTTTCCTTGCAGTCCTGTGTCGGTCGTGTTCATGCTAATTATTGCAGGGGGAGCTGGCTTTTCCCTCGTTCTGTCTGCAGGTGCAGCACGTGGTGACTGTCCTCGTTAGTCCTGGGTCCGTGAGACCCTTCTCCCCCGGCCTCTTGGGCGTTTTTCCCCTCGTGAGGGAAGAGCAAAAAGAAAACCTTCCGTATTGAGCGAGTTTCCACCAGCCGACACGGATTCAAACGCCTTATTGACCCTCTCATTGTAATTAGATTTTTCACTTCTGCAGCGCACGTTTTGCATCCGAAGAATTGCGACTCGAATGGCAGGCTCTTTTTTAATACCCGGGGGATTGTTCGGAGCTCCATCCTTGGAGCGATGAGCGGTTTCCTGAGCCGTACTACGGGGGCTTGAGGGTGCGCTGCAGCAGGAGCAGCGCGAGGAATCGGCCGACTGCGAAGTTTCCTGACGATTCGAGGGATGAGGGAGTTCTTGGTGTCTTGGTGAAATGCCTTTCACTGTCCCCGAACCTCCAGGAGCCTCGGCAGCAGCTGAGCCACGTTTGTTCGGCAGCACTCGGGTTCCAACGGAGCTGGCTGCGTTCGTGGCAGCTCCCCGAGCACGGCGAGCTGCAGCTGGCGAACGCCAAGGAGCCCGAGCGCGCCCTGTTTGGCTTCTCATTTACAAAACTCGTAGGGTTACATAACGGAATTTTCATTCTTTCGCTAAAAATAAAAAATGGAACATAAAAGCTATTTTTATCTTGCTTAATGAGGGCACCTCCGCTTTTTTTTCATTTTTTCTGAGACGTTTCACTAGGAGCGCTGGGTTCGGGAACGATTTTGTTAGGCTGGACACAGCCACTCTGTCCATCAGCCAGATGTGTCGCCCTACTCAGAATGAGTATTTCCTTTAAAGTACGCTGCTAGAATAATAATCATCACTAAAACAAACAGATTTTGAGCATAGCGCTAGATTTAAATGCATCAGCAAGGCAGGGATTTCTCCTTGCTCTCAAATAATTGGGTTTCGAATCCGAGCCCTTCCTGCAGTATTACACCGAATCATCGGCGCCGTACGCGCGTTGCTCTCTCTGAAACCCGTTCAGAAAAGAAGGGTGGCACTCCGGGAGCTGACACGGGATCTGGTTTGTTTTGAGAAGCAGTGCAAATCAGGTTCGGTTCACATTGTAGCTTAGCTTGGCTCTCCGCCCGGTGATAGAGCAGAGCTCTGAAGAATAGTCACTATTTTAAGTCTCCTTGTGCCGTATCCTGTTTTTCCTTGCGACTCAGTTGTGACTGCTGAGTTTCAAACAGTAAACCTTTGTTCCCCAGAAATAGCAAAAGTGTTTTTAAACGCGGAGTGACAGCCCGTGTCTTGAACTGTTAGCATTAGTCAAATTCTGCGAGGTTTCGGACCGATTCCGCGCCCTCGGACCGCGAGAAAACCGGTGGCTCACGCTCCTTTGTTTTCTGGAGACAGTTAAACGCAGCTAACGTGTAAAGCTCTTAGAAGTTCTGCTGGTATCAATCAGAAATTAAATATATTTCTGCATTTGTATGAAATTCAGCATTAATTCTACCTTCTTCCCTCTCCCCTAGCTTTTTTCTCCGAGACTCTGAAACTTTCTGGTTCGGTCTCTCTGGATTTACAGGGTAAAGGTTTTTTGCTCTGGAGCGTAATGTGGATGTGGGGTGGTTTCTAAATAGTAACGTGAGGGGAGGTGAGATGTTTTCGCTTTCACATGAATTCTAGAAGACACCTGGGGCCGGGGGCCCGGGGATGGGTGTAATTTTTATGGCCCCGTTTCCTCCCAGTTTTGGAGCTGAGGCAATCTGGGGACTTGGTTTCAGCTCACGAATGGTGCCTTGGAATTTGTAGATGACTCATAACAGGACAAAACAATCCAGTTAAGTGATCTGAGGTCTTAAATAATCTCTTCAACAGGAAGGTGAAGAAAACATCATGAACTCATGAGTAATAATTGGCTCTCTCGGAGTGCTAAAAGTGCAGCGATTGCTCGTTGGCAGGGACTCGAGTGATCCCCGTTTCGGCTTTGCTGATCAATATATATTTCAGCTCTTACGAATGAAATTTATTTGACTGGATTATAATGCTTTTAGCAAAGCGGCATTGCGCTTACCGGTTGGGAGAAGTTTGTTTCAAGCCCGTTTGGAGTAGTGACACTCTGCACCTGAGCCGCTCAGCTGCGGGGGCTGGGGCCGGGTGTAATGTTCTCAGATTTGCTTTTCGCCTGCTCCCTGCATCGCAGAGCAGCCAGGTGGCCGAGAAGGGCTTTCGAGGAGGAAGAGCCTGCAGCGGGATAACTACTGTGCCTCCTGAAGCACAGAGACAGCGCTCCTTCTGCTCGCAGCCCGTCGCTTTCCGGACGTGAAGCACAAACGAACGGATTTTAGATAGTCCCAAAAGTAAAGTGGTACGAATACCTTCCTCGAACGGCTACCATTCTCACAGACACTAGGGATGAGAACTGTCATCGCCTTTGAAAGCACAGAATCGTTCAGGGCTGCCGTAGTTTTACAGAGGTTTTCGTGCAGCCCCAAGGGACCCGTGCTGGTGTTCCAGAAGAGGCGTCCCCTCTGAGACCGGGAGGTTACTGGTAAGCAACTGGAATCGCAGCATCTGTGTTACATCAGGCCCCCTTTAGGTTCATCAGGTAGATAAAAGCTAACTTCAGCTTTTATATGCTACATACAGCCAGCTTGCTGTCCTCTAACTAGAGGATTTCATTACTCCAGTGCTGAAAACCCCTTCTGAGTTTGGTTTGGGTTTTGATTACATCTGGGGAGAGCTCCTGTTTCCTTCTGGCTCCGTGAGGTAGAGGGGCAGGATTCTGCCTCCCCTTCCTGTCCCTGCAGGCCCTTGCACGGAGTTGGTTTGAGCCGGGCTGTAGCAGAATCCCTTTGGTTCTGGTCCTTGAACGTCACCTCCCGTTTTGTTGTTAATTTCTGAAGCCTTTGAGAAAGGAATGCCGTCCGTCCTCGGGCAGCGCGTTCGAGAGCGTTCGGAGCAATCCGCTGATAAAAATCAGTGCGGTGCTGGGGCTCGGTACGCCCGAGTCTGTGCTGCTCTGCCTCCAGCAAAGAGTTTGTTGTGAACTGCTTCAGTGTGGCGAAAACAAAGCTGCTGCAGTCTTGTGGCTGCTAAATTCCAGTTCATTGCAACAGATTTCTTTCCCCGCAAAAAAAAAAAAAGAAGCAAAAATCCATTTTATTTATTTATTTATTTATTTTGCTTGAGTTTTTATTGTTATTGACTCCGTTTGGGCTGGCCTGCCGAGTTTTTTTTTGTTTGTGTCCCGAAATGTCGATGTGATAATGGAACAAATACTTGAAAGTGACTTCAGTGACAGTTATGGTGATGGAAGAGTAAACAATGATGTAGCAGTTCTGAAAGCCTGGGTTCAAATCCAGTTCATACCATATGTCTGGATTTTTTCGTGGTAATTTTCACTTAGTTTGTAGTAGACATTTGGCTTCCTGTTTTGGCTTGGTAGTACTTTTCTCTGCAATATCTATTGCGCTAGGATGCTAACAGCATTATAAGGCCAAATAGGATTGGCAGAGGCAACAAGGGAAACTTTCGCTCTGCTTGTCCGCACTTGTCTGTTCCTAGCCAGTGTTAAAATCTTCACTTTCATGACAATAAAAACGTACTGAAATTCTAAAAAACATGGCAAGACGCTGTGTTACAAAGCCGATGATGGAATATTTCAAATCCCAAGCGACCCAGACGGAGCAGCTGCTATCACTGTGGATTATACCTTTCCTCTAAACTTCAGACTTCATTTCCTTTACCAGTCTTCCTGGGAGGAACAGCTGTGCATTTGGATCCGCCGCTGCTCTTGGATCAGTACTTGAAACTGCAGGAAATAAGTTGTTTTAAAAAGCTGGCTTGATGGAGTTTCTTCCTGATTGTGACAGCCCGAAGGAGAGAGAAAGGCGAGGGATTCTCTTTTCTTTTTCGTTGACAAATTCATCTGCGAAGCTCGTCTCCGTTAGCCGGAGAGCTGTGAAGAAGCCGGTTGTGCTTTTTCCGCTCCGGTGCTGCTCTGTGTGCGCGGCTTCGCTTTTCCTTGTTGCCCTGCCTGGCTGATTATTCCGAAAGAAAAGGACAGAGTCACTCGCTTTGCAGCAGGCGCGTTGAAATGTGCTCTGATTTTTAGAAGAACGCCGTTTTCAGAGTTCCCCTTTTTTATTTCCGCAGCATTCATTAGCTTTAAGGCGCTGATGACTGCTCGCTTCTGTGTAATTCCAGATATTTTTAAGCTAGCTCTGCGGTCAAGCCATTTTCTAGAGAATCGGTGTCTTTGATCAAAGAACTTCAGCTGTAATTTCCTGATAGTGCATCTTTATGGCAGGCAGGGTGGCATTAGGTGCCCTGAAATACAATTTATGAGGCGTGGTTTCACATCACACGCCTTATTTCCCCTGCCCATCAGGACGTACGTTGCATTGAGGAGAAACTCCTCGCGTACACGTGCTTCTACGCATGTGTGCTCGAATGAATTAATGTTATTAGAAATCATCATCTAATTTTTAATTACTTGGAAAATGAAAGTGGAGGGCTAAAATCGCACATAGGCACCCATCTCTTCCTTATCCACTCGCTGAGCTATTAGATAACATGCGTAGGCGGATTTTAATCTGTACATCCAAATAATGGAAGTCTTTTTAATTATTTGCAATAAACTGTCAAAAACCCAACAGCACGATTAAAACCAGTCAGCGTTAACTTACCAGTGGTGCTCAAACTATGAAAGCTTGATATAGATTTAACAGTCAGGCCTTCCAGAAGTCCTCCCGATCTTCGTTCAGCCCCTTGTGCACGAGCAGGATGATAGACTTTAAGTAATTAATCACGTATTCCCCCAACGAGGCTGTGCCCCCTGAAGCAGGTAGCGGTAGCTCACCGGGAGGCTGCTCAGTATCGGGGTTTATTGGTACGTGGCCGGGGGCCTCGGAGCACACCGCTCAAATTTGGGTTTGCTGATGTGAAGCCTCCGGGGAAGCGCTCCGTGCCGTAAGCTGTTCAGGGATCCTGGTTGAAAACCAACTTAATCTTTACGATTTTTTGTAGGGTGATGATTGTTGTTTTGTAGGAAGATAGCTGGAAGAAGCTTTGGAAGAAAAGGACGTGGTGTTTGGAGCGTCGTGTTCACCAGACCTGCTGCCCCGGGGGAAGCAGCACCCAGTTTTGGAAGTGGCATGGGTCCAGGAGAAGCCCTTCAGACCCCATCTAGCATCTTTGACAGACCCCCAGTATTTCGTGTTGAGTAATCTGATAAAAGCAACCGCCTCTGAACAAGGCTTTAATTGCTCCTGTGGTGTCGTGAGGGCTTTGGTGGCAGGGAGAAGACAAACACCTCGCTGCCGGAACCGCCAGGCCCTGCTCTCTTCATCTTTGAGTGCACAAGTGGGCGAGTTGAGAGAAACCAAGTGTTTTTCTGCTGGTTAAGCTTCTTTAACGAGGTGTCTTTCAGGTCCTGAGAGTTCTGGTGCAAGGAGAGGGGAAGGTTATTCAGCTTTCCTGGGGAAGAATTAGCCAGAGCGCCGAGACCGCGTTCCCCGTGGCGTGATCTGCTCGCTGTGTCCTCCGTTGCTCATCAAACTTTTCGCTGCTAATAACTTTCTCTGTCTTCTCATTATTAATATTAATTTTAAGCCTCTGGCTTTAATGAGATTGCGTCTGGGTCTGCTGATGTGGAGATGGCCTGACAGCTGAATACCTGCTGTAATTAATGAAAATGTGGCTAGCGTTTACATTTTCTTGGCTTACCAGGGTTCTCTTTTATTGCTTTTTGAGTCCTTCCTCATTTAATTAAATAAATTCTAGACAACTTTCGTGAGGAGTTGTTTTAGTAAATGAGCAGTTACTTCGATGTGTATTTATTTTAGAAATGGATTGGATAGCCAGTGCTGAGTTCTAAAAATTGGGTTTACAGAACAAATTTCAGAATCTTGACAGGAAAAGGGTTAGTTTGAGGGGGAGGGAGGAGCCAAACTGTTTCGGTGGTCAGAGCAGCTAGGTAATTGTTGGATAGTTCCCAGCAACTTGAACACAAATGTAAAGAACTTCTTAATTTAATAGTTAGATGGCTAATTAGGTGATTTGTAGCTAATGGCTATATTGCCACCAAGTCTAAATGCAATAACTGTGAATCATTAAATAGAAGTTAACTGATCTTTCTTTTTAAGGCTGTGTTTGCTTTTCTTATCAACATGAGGATTGTGAATGGGAAGAAATCTCCCTTTGAAGGAAATACTCCCCCTGGGATTCCACTGAGTAACTGACTTGTCTTGAGGGTTTGTTTAACTTAATGTTTAATTTCACGCTGGAGAAAGAAGACAGATTAGTAGTTCTGGAGGCTTTCTTCCTCCTGTTTGCTCGTGGAGGAGGAAGAGCGAACACACTTGACCTGGAAAGTTTCTCACTGCGCTGCCTGCATGGCCTGAGAAGTCTGCTTCCGTGGGCGAGGGGTACGGGGTCCCTGCCGCCGGTCTTTGGCTGTTCTGCAACGACACCAAGCATGGAAATCTAAGTGATTTTTCACTGAGGTGGACCCTTCTACCGTGAGCTGGGCTGTGAATTCATTCCTAGGGAATGAGGGATCAGAAAATAGCAGTGACATATTAATGGGGACGCCAAATCAATCCCAGCTGGCCTAAAATCGCCAGGCACCTGCACATTCTTTTCTGCGGCACTTCCTGCTTCTGCCTTAGGAGAAAGCATTCCTGAAAACGTTCACACATGTCTGACTGGCAAACTTTGGGCTGATCTTAACAATAGGATTTGCCTCTAATACAGCCTGAAAACTTGGAGTTAATCCTTTAAACAGAGTTTAATTTCCAATTAAGCTATAGTAATAAATTTCTAATTTTAATCTGCACTTGTTTTGCTGCTCATTAGCTTCAACAGGCTAAAGAGAGAGCTTTCTGAATTGAAAAGCTTAAATTTATAAGAAAGCTTCGTATGGAAATTGCAAACCAGCAACAGAACATTTATCATGAAATCTTACTTCCTGTATTCATCAGATATCTTAGCGTTTTTTTTTTTTTTTTAACTTTGTCAAAAGGACGCTACACCCTTTTGTTATACTTACGGGAGTTGAATCTTCATGTATAAAAGGGCATTTTAAAAGAAACAGTTACAGTGGATTTTGATTCACTTAATTCTGGTGACAGATTTGCTGTTTGGGAAGAATTTAGTGAAGGTGATGTGTTCAATTTTAATAAATGCTTCCATTGATTCCCACCTGCATGGTTTTGGACACATAGTAAATCTGTAGGAGAACTGGATATGCTGTTAGGGACATGTCCCCCCCTCCCCTTTTTTTTCTGTATAGCTTGAGTCTTTCTACACACGCAGCTGTACATCCAGCAAACTAGCCCAATTTAAATGGAAACAATGAGGTATTTCATACAAATGGATTCCCATAAAAGCTAATATCTGGAAGCTTGTGATTAGAGCAAGTCAGTAATTGTGTTAAATGCAATATTTTTGATTTCTTACCAAAACGTTACGTGTTCAGCTCTCTTAGCTTGAATAAGATCCTGTAATGTTAGCTGAGTTAGGAACGTTGCTGATTACAAATTCCTAATTGCTGCATGGAAAGGTAACTATTCCTTTCTTCTTTGCTGTAAAGAAGCTGATATTGCCTCGTAGATTGTTATTCTGTCACCTTTGCAGATATTATTTATTGGTTTTAATATAATTTCAAAACTTTTGAACCCGTGGTGTGTCTACTTTTTATTTGGGGAACAACTTCAGCCATGCTAGAAAAATGCTTATGCAAAAGTATTTTGTTTAAATGACAAAATAGCTCAAAATTGATTTTTGACTTAAAACTTCATTTTTTTAAGTAGCGGAAGAGACATGCTGGTGGAGGGAAATTACAGAATTGGTTAGGATCTGTCGTTTGGGAAACATTTTTTCTGAATGGGAATGCCAAGTAGAAATAAAATAGTTTAACAAGCAAAGGCTTTTTCCTTAGCAAAGGCTATCTCAGGAAAGAACTGGAATATTTAGCAATAATTTTCAGCTGTCAAGCAGTTATTATCTTGGACGCATAATACATAGATGGAAAAGCTGTAGCGTAGGTTCAGTAAGTTCTCATGGTTCAAGAAATTAATATATTTGGTAAACACTGAGTAATCTTATCATACTTTACTATCTAAATTCATATAGAAAGTGAGTTGTCTAATCAAATCTAACCCCGGGAGATAAAGCTGGAGTTGTCATGAGACTTCTTAAGATTTTAAAAGTAATCTGATTCTTCTCTATTAAGAAAAGGCTCCTTTTTTATTTTATTTTTTTGAATAAAACCCCTCAGTCCCTCTCTTCGAGTCTAATCGTCCCAGATCCCAAATTGTGCAGTGTACTCGATTTACCTCATAAGGTATCCTTACAGAAAAAGGAGGAAGTGTTCATTTTGGTCACAACCCATGTCGATTTTCATTTTCAGTGCCGCTTTTCATCATGAACAGGTCCCCTTAGTCAGACTTGAGACTCCTGAGTCACCTTAGAGCATAACTGAAATTTGCAGAGGTTTTGAAAGACTTGACAGGATTTTGCTCGAGATCTTGGGTCAGAATGTGATGGTAAGGTCTAATTTTGCAGTATTTTGAAGATTATTTCTTACCAATTAAAAAGCTAATGGTGGAAGGAGCTCAGAGAATGGCCTGCTCTGCTTCCTCTTGATCTGAGAGGCGGCCGTCGGTGGTCTCCTACGCGTGGCGGGGCTGATGAGAGGAACAAACGCGGATCCACGCGCTGGTGTGATGATATACGATAGCAGTAATGAGCAATCGCTTCTCTTAGTTTTGGCATGGATCTCCCAAAGTGTTTATTGAAGGGAGCATTAGTGAAATTAATGATACACCAAAGCCATTTAATGAGCTCATTTTCAAGTGCCGCTTTAGTTCTCGATCTCTTGTGTTTCCTCATTTCCACATTTAACTGCAGTGGAAAGACAAATGGTCGTGACCTCCCTATTACATTATGCTTTGAGGTAGGTATATACGGGGGAAGGCTAAAACATTAAAAAAACATAAAGCAACCCCCCCCCAGGGTGTCTTATAGTAGGTTCTTTAAAAGAAACCAACACCTGTTGAAGTACTTACTTCAACATTTGGCACAAATCCCAAGCAAGCCTTTTTTTTTTTTTTTTAACAACAAAAACATATGTAGAGGCCAGGCAAAAAGCACAGCTAGTTCTGATGTTGTGCTTTTAGTGATCTGCAGCTATGAGCTAGAGGGGCTGTGACTCATTAAGCGATACCAGCGCTGCTCTAATTTCTTGTGTCGCTTAGAGAGTGCCGTCGTCTAATTGTGTGTCAAAAGAAAGGCGGAGAGACCGTTTTTGGCTTTTTAGGTGGGATCTTTCTGAGCCTTTTAGTACAGAGAGCTGTGAATATTTTATAAGTCTGCAGGCCTAGGGGATTTACACGTCCTTTTGTGAAGAAGAAAACATCTAATGCTTTGTAGCCGGTGCCCTGCTGGACAGCAGAGGCCTTTGAGAGTGCCCGTTGCAGTGAGGGGCCTGGTCTCCAAGAGCCATCTTGTAACATTCGGATTAACTCAGTGCTACAGATAAAGTGTGAGCCTGTGTGCTTGGAAGTTGGTGTCTTCAAGGAGAGGCCCTGTGAATAAAGGGTATTTGAGTTGCTTTTGTAGCACTGGTTTTGTGTGTACTGTTTTCCTCAGGGTAATCTAGTTTCCTCAACGAGGATGTCGGATGTCGCCGTGTCCCAGCGGCCCAGTCCCTTTGCTCTGTCCTCTCTCGGTGGCACCGCTACATGTGGTGGCATCGTCCCTGTCAGCGCTGCCCAGCATTGCTGCCCTTCCTATTGCTCCTTTACCAGAGGACTCCGCTTAGATCGTGTTATCAACACGAGAAGTGCTCACTCTTCTTCGCCTTGCTGGAAACATCTCTGCTCAACCTCAAGAGTTTTTGTGGTAAGGCTGTAGAGGCAGGGCCACTTGTTTCCATCCTGCCACTTCCTTTGCTTCAAGAAAGTGTAGAGAAAAAAACCGTGTAAACATCCAGTTTGGGGGATGCCGCATTTTCTAGTATTTTTCTGAACTTTGCTCTTCAGAATTCTGGCGTTGCAAGGCAAAGGCTTTAGGATCTATTTGAATGAAACTAAACCAGATTTGTTGATGTACACACTACAGTGCCTTAGCAACCGACCTGCATCTAGGCCAAGAGCTGAACATTTAGTCTTTAAACAATCCTTTGCTACCAATCTAGGAATGTTCTTGCATTTCAGAGTGCAAAACGAGCCAGTTGACATCTAGCGAGGAACAACATACATTATAAAATACGTACTCCTCCACAGTGGGAGGAGAGGGACTTATGTAAGCTCATTTCTTTGCTACTTTAATTGTAGTTTCTTGAGGCCTTGGAAGATGCATCCCTGGGAGTGGGATTGTTGTGTTCAGATGATTCCAGATTCTCCTTTATCGCTGTAAAATACAGCTTTGGTGGCAGCGTAGTATTAAATGGAGGTGTCTTGAGTTGGGAACGTCACAGAGTTTAATGAGAAATTATTTTAAAGCTGGCACTATGACTAAAAAATCAAGAAATATCAATAGCCAACAGTATAAGCAAAAATCCTAGCTCTTCTTAATGAGCTGTTGAGACAGTAGAGTCTTGTGAAAGAAATGACAATGACAAGTTCTACTTCGAGTGGAAAAGAATCAACTTTCTCTCTTGCATGCTTTTTTGTACAACTACAGGGAAAACATCCTCAGATGTTTTAGCAGGGAGGTGTCATTCATAGCTGAAGGGCGATAACTAGCATTTATTGAAACTTTGCTGCCTGTCACGTTTATTCTCATGCGTACTTGTTCAGAAAGGAATTCCTTGCTGTTTTTTCTTGTTTGTTTGCTATTTTTTTCTTGAAAACCTGTATTGCTGCCCTTTCTAAAGGGCTTTTCCCGAGGCAAGAAACAAGAACATTTGTCCAATGGTGGATAGGTACAGCTTGCTGCAGACATCTGTTAGCTAGGCTGCTAAAAAAAGGTGAATGTTTGGTTAAAGAATATACTCAATATGCTAAACTGAGATGACTTTCTTACGTGTATATTGTACATGTGACCAGCTGGTTAATTTTGATATTACAATTATGATAGGGTTGACATGGGTTTTTAACGTCCCAATTTTCAGAATAGCAGGTGACATAAGAACCATGTGCTTTCACGTGGTTGTTATTTGATGGAAATTGAATATGATTACTGACTATAAAGTTGATTTTTCTACCATCACCTTACGCTATCACACAAGACTTAATGTGGCAGGTTGCCAGCCATACTTTGTGCAGAAGATTGACATGTACTCACAGAAGTTAAATTCATGCTGTTTATGGATGGTATCCGTTCTCGACGATAACTGACACGGTGAATAATTGAGTTAGTTAAAACTGCTGAAAAACACCTGTGCTGCCCTTACACTTTCCCCCTTGTTTTCTTTCAGTTACAGCTGCAGAAAACCCAATATTTGCAACTGGGACAGAGTCGTGGCCAGTACTACGGTGGGTCACTGCCAAATGTGAATCAGATTGGAAACAGTGCCATGGATCTGCCCTTCCAGGTGAGTTTGATTAGGGTGTTTCTTTCTATTAATGCTATTTTTCCCCTCCCAGGAGACCATGAAATAGCTGCCAGTTCAGAACATAACACCGTGGCCTCAACAGACCAGCGTGTTTTAAAATTTTTTTGCTCTTTTGGAATGGAACGTGATTGTGTATGGGATGAGTGTGTATCTTGGTATTGTATAGATTTAGCGTTAGCTTGTAGTTCTCTTGGCCTTGGTTGTGATGCTTTTGTGTCAAGACTAAACAAGGGCAATTTCTTTGTCAGTGTTTATTCATGGCAAGTTTTGTTGTTGGTGGGTTTTTTTTTTTTTTTTTTTGGTACCAGATTCATAATGAAATCTTCTGCAGAGATGCTGTAGACTCAAAGCAAAAGTGGAAGTAAGTGACACAGGGTGATGTAGAAAGTGCTGGTAGGTGGAAGTGTTGAAGACAACAGCCCAAGGTGCATGTTCCATGGAAATAACACGTGGATTTTTAAGGGAGGAAGAAGGAGTTTGGGACGGAAAACCAACAGCTTTCAGAATAGTCCTTTTTCTTTGGTCTGGCTGAAAAGTAAATGCAGGGGTCTGATAGCTGTAGTTGTGACTCCAGTGGTGGCGCACTATGAACAGGAAATGAACGTTTTGTACAAGTGTTTTTGCACCGTGCATGTTGGACAGAAGATCTTGTGTAGTGGATAGGATTAGATGTTGGATACTTTGCGACTCCTGATTTCTATGTTTAGTGGACGTAGGGTGTGCAAAGTAATTAAAACTTCAGTATTATTTTTCCGTGTTTGAGTAGTAACACATTTTATCTTGTGAGGATGTGGTAAAAATTAAATTTCTCAGTTTGTGGTTTTCTGTTGAAGGCTGGCTTAATAAATACGGAGAAGCTATGGATGACGACTTCTAGCTATGCTTTTTGACATACATGTGGGCAGCTGAATTTGTGGTTCCTCTTAGGAGCTTGAATCTTGTACAAAAGGAGAAGCAAATGGCTGTTTTAATTTGGTTGTTTTCAGAGAGTACAATGCAGACGATCACAGTGTTGTGAAGTCTTTAGTATTGCTTCATAGGCATTTGGTCTTTTCAAGATCCACAGATTTTGTCTTTTTCTGGTAAGAGGGTTCATAGTCACTGTTCTCTTTAAGCAGTAGTATTTTGGTATTTTGTGCTTGATGGCCAGTGCTGACAGCTACTGTATAGAGTCTTTGGGTCCTGAAGCTAACAGGGTGCTCAAAAGTGAGTATTCAAAAATTTATGAATGACTACAGGAGGATACAGAAACAAATTGTCCTTAAACTCCAGGTTTTATATGTTCTTTCACACACCAAAAAAATAAAAATCCAATGTTGGTACTGGTACAGATAACAAATGGTGACAAGCCACAAAATAAAAACATGTATTTGTTTCAGTGATGAATGCTTTCCAGGTTTTTCGCGTTTAAGCTAAATAATGATGAAATTGCCAAAAAGATGCTTGCATGATGTGTCGAGCAGGTGAAGCCTGTGTGGATGTGAGAGGGTTAGTATCTGAGCATCTTGGTTCTTTGCATTTACAGCACAACGGAGCTCTGGCAGAAGCCTTTGGAGCAGTTCCTGTCTCTTTGGTAAACAAGTATTTAGGTTTGTGCAAATACGTATTTAGGACTGGTGTACTGTTTGCCCAGGTAGATACGTATTTTAGCACACGTTACACTTTTTCTGGTATGCACAGTATTTATCTGATTCACCGTCCCAGCTCCGAAGGAGTTATGGTCTGTCACATAAATACAGGTTTTGCCATGCATCCCGGTTTGGAACATGCATAATAATTCCTG
Source organism: Nettapus auritus (assembly GCA_011076525.1). Taxonomy (NCBI): domain Eukaryota; kingdom Metazoa; phylum Chordata; class Aves; order Anseriformes; family Anatidae; genus Nettapus; species Nettapus auritus. The sequence goes on along the minus strand of CM021792.1, from coordinate 1,557,446 downwards.
TCCAGACTCTCCGGACTTGCTGTGGTCTGTCATGTGATTACTTATGATTTATGGGGGATTAATTTCTTGCAGACGGTGGTTTATTTGGCACTGTCTTGGCCTGTGATTTAAGCAATCTCTGAGCATGTGCACTTAGCCTGCATGTTAAACTCCATGGGGAAAGGAAGAATGATTACCCAAATGCTGCTTGTCACCAAGGGGCACCGAAATGTAAGCTGTTAGTGGGTACCACTCCTCACCTTCCCCCCTCATCTACCTCGCTTGTTTTCATTTCTTAAGTCAGTGTCTTGATAAATCTAAAAGGGACACGGTTGCTTTAGAGCGCTGAGCTTTTTCCTTCCCATCTGTGAGTATTTAGCTTGTTTTTTCCTTTTTTTTTTTTCATGTTTTGTGGAGTTTTGGTTCTGATCTCAAATCCTTGAATATTTTTCAGGGAAGTGAAACAGTTCGAGTTCTTCATTTTCCAAATAACATTGATGCTCAGATCTGACGTTTTTTTCTTTTTTCTTTTTTTAACAGAATTGTTTTCAATAGCTAAGTATCACGTGCCCTGCAGGGGTGGGCTTATTTAACAAAGGCACATTGTCTGGTGGTTGGTCCAGAGTAAGTTTCGTGTTGTTTGCTGAGAAACCAGAACTGTTGGGGCTGATACCTGTTTTCTCAGGTGTTTGTTGTCTTTTCTGATTTTTTTTTTTCCCAAGAAAGTCAGGGATTCACCTGGGATTATTTTTTTTTTTTTCCCTGGAAAGCCAGAGGACAACATTTCCCCAAAGTTCCCCTGTGTTAATGGTAGCCCTGGCTCTGACAGGGCATGGTCCATGTTTGTTTGTGCCACTGTTACACTCAGATCAGATTTTTGTGGAGTTTTTGTGTGCAAGTTGTGCCATAAAACTTAAGAAATAGCTATCTTTGCATTCAACCTCCTCGGTACGCTAATGTGCAGTGGCTTCCTTTTAAATTCCAGGTGAGGTCTGCATTTGTAGTGCTCTGCAGAGTGGCTTTTTCTTTTTTTTTTACATTCTGATTGGAACCAGGACATGGGAAATGGCTTCTCCTGTTGGTGTTCCAAGCACATGTGTATTAATTTGCAAATTTTTCAGCCTTTTGGGGTAGAATCAGCGTGACAACAGTGCAAAGACGATTTTGAGACTTTTTGTTGGTTTGGAATTAGGAACATTTTCAGTTCTGTGTGGTGCCAGTTAAACAGAACTAGATCGGTTAGCGCTTGTAGCAGAGAATAAACCAACATGTTTTAATTTAGATTACCTAAAATTGAGATGCTCTGACTTGAGGTTTCTAAGTTTTCGTGCAAAAGAACTACTTGCTAAAGCAGAACACCGTGATCTTAACGGGCAGGAACACAGTAAAAAGTCACGGTGCTCTCCTGCTAGTGACATGTCGACTACAGCTATATTCTGCTGCGTATAAAGTGCTGGCCCTTAAGCAAGAAAATAAACAGCACAGCCACTTTGCACCCATTTATACTAACACAGGTTGTGTATGCGTAGAGAGAAAAGAAGCCAACGTTAGCTTGAAAAAAAAAAGGAAGGTCAAAAGGTGCTGTAAGGAGTTATTACAAACAAAAGGCTTCAAACTTAATGCCAAATTTCTTTTTAGAAAAGAGCATTTAAATAACCGAAGCTGGACACTTGAATTTTATTTATTTTTTTAACGTGGAAGCCAGATGGCTTCGTGGCTTGGCAGGCAGGACAGTGCATTTGCCACGTGCAGCACCTGAATGGAGGAGGAAATTTTGGATTTCCAAGCAGATGGTGTTGAGGGACTCGGCAAAGCTGTTCACATTGGCAAGGAGTGGAAGGCTGTGTAGCTTTTTTCCCTCGAGGCCCATATATTGCTGTTGAAGTGTGTGCAGAGGCTGACCGTTCGGTACTTCCTTTTTCCCCCCTGCAGGTATACTCTGGGAAAGGTTTTGAAAATGTAGAAGTTTTCCAGAGTAGCCTGGGAATTCACCTCTGTGCTTTCCGTGGCATCCTTGTTCTCTGAAATGGGTTGCTGACAAGTAAACACTCTCAAGACGTAGGCGCTGATAAGATTGAGAGGGAATTGATCCACCTCTGTTTACTGCACAACCTGAACAAAATAAAAATCACTTAGAAAAATACCCAATGCTGAAACTTTTTTTCCAGACAGAGGAGGAAGGAAACTGCTTTTCTTTTTTTTTTTTTTTCTTTTTTTCTGAATTTTGTCAGCGTCCCCTTAAAATCATGATGTTAAAGGAGGGGTGAGAGAAAGCGGCGTGTTCCTTAAAAGCTTCAGGTGACTGTTAGGACCTCTGTGCATCTCCTCCTGCATCTCCTGCCCTTGTAGTTCAAGCTCTGGTTGTCAGCATGTTCCTTCTGGATGCATGCTGCATGCTACACCAAGGGAATGTAAACAGTTGTCAGTAGGCTCCCTGTCACAATCACTGCTGGTATTTCAGAGATACAAAGGTCGGAGAGCCGTGCTGATTTATGAGGGGCAGATCTAGCGCAGTCTGCCTCCACTTGTCTCTAATCTCCGTCTGGAAGAGATAGCCTTGGTAATTGCTTTCCATGGCTGCAGTGAAAATGGAGAAAAAAATGTACGTGGTTACGTTCGTCCATGTCTTTCCTGGGTTTTAAAAAAATAGAAGCTTTAATCATCAGTAAGTTCTGGCAGACGGCTCGTGCGTGTATTTTTCTGCTTATGACTCTATGCGTGTCTCTCAGACTCCTTTTCAGTCATCTGGGTTGGACACAAGCAGGACAACTCGGCATCACGGGCTGGTGGACAGAGTGTACCGGGACAGAAATCGCCTCGGATCCCCGCACCGACGCCCTCTCTCTGTGGATAAGCATGGAAGACAAATATCCTTTGGCTTACGAGCTGACAATGAAAACCTGCCTTTTCACCAAAATCGTATTTCTCAGTTTTTACGGTTCTCTTGTTCCTCTCCTCACCTGTCAGCGGAGTTGCTTCCCATCTCTGAGCAGTTAATGTCATCTGCTTTTTCTGAACTGTGATCTAGTCTAAAAATATCTACTCTTCTGTAAAATAAGCATTTACCTTTCTGTTTGCTCAGCTCTGGCTGGGGATAACAATACACACGGAGCTGAGAGGGACTGAGATCCTCTGATGGAAAAGACAAGGCGGTATTTGTGAAACTGACTTTCCCTTCAAAACCGAGTACATCCAAACCTGAACAATTCCTTGCAGTTCATTGTGCGCTTCGTTACAAGTTGATTCCTAAGTTTAACATCTGCTGAGCTCTATTTCATCTTGCTTTTTGCGAAAGTGAGTTAGCTTATTTTTGCTGACTGGCTCAAAATGAGATTGAGAGGGAATTTAGCCCCACAGCCACACTGGCTTGATGGGGCTAAAGGGGCTACGTAAGTGGGAGAGCGGAGAGGTGATGGCTTCTCAGGAAGAGTTAAATGTTTAGAAAGGGAAAAAGGGGATGGTTGTCCTGCTGCTTAAACATTACAACAGGCAAGATAATATTTTGATTCGATTGTCCTTGTTAAAGTCGGTATGTTCCCCACAGGGAGTCTGCTTTGCCTTTCTCGTGTGAGCTTAGTGGTTTTGACAGGGCAATTTGAATTATTCCTTAGGAGAAGATTTCAGATAGACTTGTTGCTTAAGTAAGAAGTGGTGTTCTTCCCCTTAACTGAGTCACGTAGACAGCTGTCCGTATGGCACCGTGTACCTGTCGCCTCCATCGGACACAAGCTGGAGAAGGTTAGTAGCACAACTGTGTACGCGTGTGTCAGTATTTGGGCTGGGTTCTCTGATACTGCAACACCTTGATGTGCAAAAAGACCTGTATTGTTCCCCACGTCAGTTGGTCGTAGGAACCTCCATGACTTAACTGAATTTAGAAACTGTTTTTTTTCTTCTATCATGCTTATTCATTTAGATGGCCAGCCTTTAAACTCAAGGTGTCAGCCAGTGTGATGTTTTTAAAGGTAAATCTTTCCAGATGTTGTAAGGCGTGTCCTGAAATTACGAAGCTGTAAAAGACTCAGCTTTTTCTCAGTGCTCAGGGACTGGGCTGCCAATGCAAGCATTCGAGTGGAAAGGAGCACTGAGTTGCCTGGTTCCTACTTCTTATGCTCCTGGCCCTGGAGGAGCAAAGCGGTGGCCTGCATTCACAAGGGAAGAGCAGTTTGTGATGTGAGAGATGTTGGCCATGGAGGTTCCGGTCTGCACAACACACGTGCATCCTTGAACCAGTCATTTCCCCTCCCTTTACAGCAGGAATGCTTTATTTTCAGACTAGTATAACTAGAGAATGTATAAGCAGCTTTCAGCTTAAACTGCATGATTTGATCATGCACGATCTTAACAAAGCATATCAAATTATTTTCTAGCTATGGTAAACAGTTTTTCCTGTATCCCTCTCAATCCCATTATTGAAACAATTACTCTTCAAACTTGAACTAATTCTGTTCTGTGTTCTGTGAATTGATTGTTTCTCAGAGAAATTATGCCTGGTGTATGCCAAATATAGATTTTGTTTTTTAATGCGGAGTGAATGCAGGTTTTCCTGAGTTGGTTGCAATTATATGAGATTAAGCATTCTTTCATTTAGAGGAGCTGACAGTAAAAAATAATTTGTTTTGCCTTCTTTTCAGGACGAATTCTGATTCTGCCTTGCACCAGAGTACTATGACTCCAGCTCAACAAGAATCTTTTTCAGGAGGGTCACAGGACATGCAGCAGAAAAGAGGTAACAGAGAAAAACACACCAAAAAATCTTTGTTGTACTTCAAATTATATGCACGTGTATTGGTGTTCGTCTATTTCTACATATATTTGTATGCATAACATTTTCTAGATTTGGTTAAAGAACAAAGGACCTCATTTACTTTTCTGCAGTCCACAAAAGCTTAGACGAAGCTAAGATGGAGCATTTTCCTTCGCTCCTTATCCAGTCATTCTTTGAACTTGCCCAATGGGAGAAGTAATCTGGACTTGTGGGGTGCTGGTGGTTACACTGCTGTCGGGTGCTAGAGGTTTCCAGTAGCTTGTAGACAAGTTAGAGACCCACTGGCATTTCATGTAGGTTACTGAGCAGCTGTTACCAGGCTACTGCGTGCCGTAGCGAGTTTTATCACCCCAGTGGAGAAAATTGCTGTAATAGGTGTTTCTTTTGGACATGGGTATTAATTTGTCAATTTTACACTAATGACTTGAGGAATTTCACATTGTTAACTTCATTAAGTACCTAGCTATCAAAAATTAAATTGTGGAAATTGATTTTGCATTGAAATATTAAAGGCGGCTGTTTTTCTTCCTGGCAAGTTAATCTGATAGATATCTGACTTTCATCTGAGACCAAAGGTTTGATACGCAAAACTGTAAATCTGTCACAAAACCTTGAGAGTTTTATGTAATTTTTCATATGCAGTTGCTTAACAGGATGTATTGACTCTGATAGAACTTCAGTCTTGAAGTGCATGCACGCTGACGACCAGAAGCAAATTCAAAATACCTTGACTTTTTCACCTAGAGACCTGCGTTATTTCACGTTATGTCTTTTTCTGTACAAGCCTCTTGCATGAATACTGTGACAAGCAACAAAACCAACGGCGTATAATTAAGATAAAATATCATGAAGTAGCAAGACTTCATCTAGTTTTTATGGGACTGAGACCCCTGGTTAATACGCCCTCAGAGGCTATGTTTACAAATGATACTCTCTAATATTTCCAGTTACAAGCTAGGAGCAGCGAGGCCCTCAGGCACTAACAATTTTGGTGCCCTCTGCTGGCCCTTGTTTCTGCTGTCAGTTCAAGAAATACATTAAAAGCTCATAAAACTGTCTAGAGAATTTATTCCTTGAACAACACCCCAGAGATAGGTGGATGCCTGCGCCCTGTACTGCAGCTCTCCCAAATAATGCTTCTAGCGCTGCAAAGCATTAAATAGCAGTCATTTCATAGCATATTGCTTACAAATTGATTTAATCATCCGACTCTCCTGATCATCAGTTTGAATCTCCTTTACTGTACTTCCTTATGATGTTTCTTTGTCACCTTGCTATTAGCATGGTGCAACAGCTGATTGCCTTGAACAAACACACGTGCTAGGAATATGGAAATCTAACAACTTTATAGTGTTTCTCTGTCCCAGGGGATAAGGTTTGGATTTTACCCCCCCACAGTTGTCCCGTTGGCCACCCATCAGATGTGACAGGTGTATATCACTTGTCTAAAATATGAAGGGTAGGAAAAACTAGGTACCAGCATACATTTTCTCCCAGTCTGAGAATGTATTTCTGAGATGCTTCCTTTTGTTACCATTTTTTTTAGTTTTATTGCTGACTGTCCCTGGAATGGAGGAAACCACCTCTGAGGCAGACAAAACCCTCTCTAAGCAAGGATGGGACACTAAAAAGGTAGGGATCTCACATTTCAAAGTGAAGAGGTTTCATTTTCTAAACATGTTTAGGTAAACTAATGCTCTAAATATTGCCAACCAAAACAAACTACTTCCAGAGATCAGAGATGAAATGCTATATTTAGCAACATATCATTAAACATTAGATCAGAAAGGCACTTTGTATGTATTTTATTTGATTATATCAGGAGAAACTCTTTAAATTTGAGCCTTGTTGGGCCAGTCAATAAAGGAAACAAAGATGACCAGCCTTTTCTAAGACCTTCACAGAGCTCTTGTAAGGAAGAATAGCTCTAGAAATGCAATAAAATTTTCTGAAAAAAATGTCATACGCTTTAATTTCAAATATCTTTGCTTATAAGAATTTCTTCCTTCTCTTTTAGACTGGGTCATCAAGACCTAAATCATGTGAAGTTCCAGGAATCAAGTAAGTTCTGAGAATCTTTTTAAAGAGCATTGAGATCTTTAAGAAAGAACATTGTATATTGAATTTCTTCTTGAATAGATGCAATATAAGCTAAAACTAGCGTTAGTATCCCCTTGTCTGTTACGTCTCTAGTTGGTTCATCGAAAATACCGTGTCTCTGTATATGGCTCCCTTTTTTGAAAATGATTTTGTACAGATCTGTGCAGGCTGAAATTTAAACTGAGTTGTCTTTTTTCCTCTCTCCTTTATTTAGCATCTTTCCATCAGCTGACCAGGAAAACACTACAACGCTGATTCCTGCTACGCATAACACGGGTGGCTCCCTTCCAGACCTGACGAACATCCATTTCCCTTCCCCTCTCCCAACACCGTTAGATCCTGAGGAATCCACATTCCCAGCCCTGAGTAGCTCCAATAGTACCGGAAATCTTGCTGCCAATCTGACTCACTTGGGCATCAGCACTGCCAGTCAGGGTAAGATCACAATTCCAACAGATTGTCCGTAATATGGCACTTGTCTTACAGTATGGAACCGCGTTGCTGAATAATACTGTTTTGTCTGAGGGGTAATGGTACTTCTGTTGGCTGACTTTTCTTCATAAACAAGTTTTTTAAAGCCATTTCTGTACGAAAAAGTGATAAAGCTGTATTTAGCTTTGACTTACAAATATCCTTAAGTCTTTTTCAAGTTCTTTGTGCCCAAGTCTGCTTTTTTGTTGTTTGTATATGGCTTTACAGGACAGACTGTAGCATCCAAAACGTGCCTCCCTTGTAATTCATTGTACTTAATCCCAACAGCATTGGAATTATGGAAGTACCTTAAGCAGACCTTTTGTTTTCATTCCATTAGAATACTTTTTTTCCAGTGAGGATTCTTTTGGAGAGTATTTTGCTTCACCTGAAGCAGATTTTGTCTTTTGAACAGTCAAAATAATACGGAGAGTTTACAGGGTTTGCTAGTTTTTGTAAGCTTGATTGCCTTATTTTTTGAAAATACCCTGAATAGTCAGGATTCATGACATAGAAGGGCTTGGGGAAGCAATACCAAGTGCACACTTCACTCTCACTATGGTGCCTTTGTGTTGAAATCGTTGCCTTTTGAGCATAATTCTTGTTGCAAGCGCTTGCAAAATGCTGCTGCTGTTCAGCATGAGTCCTGGCTTTGGTGGGGCTTTTGCACTTTGGCAATACCGATAGTTTTATTTAAAAAAAAAAAAAAAAAAAAAAAAATGCCATGCTGGCAGTTTATAATATTCATATTGATCAACTGATAATTTCAAGACCATTCAACTTAAACAAATGGCCTAAACTGGCGATTGTTATTTTTAAAATAATTTCCCTAGGCCCTACTTGTGAGTAGGGTTGCGTTTTATCGTCAGTGACAATTGCTGCCGGTTGACTCCTAGAACAGAAGAAAAGTTCTCTATCCAAAAATAGAAATGTATTTCCTGTGTTAGGCAGGATTCACTTACCCACTTACAAATCCTCTCGTATATTGGTAAAAAGGAAATAATTCTAGTCGGGTTAATGTAGTGTTATGGCTGAGCAGTTACATTGAAGAAGGAAGCAAGAACACAGTTTACCCCTCATAGTAGAGAGGAAATCAGCTTTTGGCACCCTTCAGAAAGCTTTCTGGTCTCGAAACAGACGACACAGAATTTCAGGGATGGGCTGTCGTTCAAGTAGAACGTAGCAAGGCTTCGTTAAGAAAGGTGGTGTGTGTATAAAAAGAAACAAACTACTTCCATGGAGTTAGGCCAGGCTGGGTTGCTACATTTTTTGCACTACCCGTAATTAGCAGAGCAAATGGTATAAAAGCAAACCAGTAGGTATGGAATTGCTTCGAAAACATTTCCTGATCTATGAAAGATACTACAAATGGCAGGTGCGTTCATTGATGATTTTGCTGGTGCTTGTTGGAGACTCTCCCATCGTTTAATCGATGGCGCAGTCAGTGTTTTGGCTTTTTTTTTTTTAAACCGATATTCTCAAACCTTCCTTTTCCTTTCTTTATCTTCTAGATCTTGAGCAGCAAATGTAAACACTTCTGAGCCTTTTGCAGGAGCTCTGTGCATTGTGCAGACGTGCCTGTAGCAGCCCCAAGTAAAGGTGGGGAAAAACACCTGTCAGGTTATGAAGAACTGCCAACGACTTCGGCTACATGTTTGTGCATTTGAGGTTGTCAGTTCGCTGACATGTTCCATGAGACAGTGTTGATTTTTTTGAAAACATCGTGCGGGAAGCCAGGCAGTCTTCAGAATCTGCTCAGTTCGAGCCAGTTTGCCTGCTGGCTCCTTGGCAGCCCGGACTTCCTGGCTCCCTGGCAGCCTGCCTGGAGGCCTTGAGCAGGTGCCAAGTGCTGAGGAGCTCTCAGGCTCTTGTGAATTCCTCCTTTCTGGCAGCTCTGGAAGAACAGCTCACTAGAGAGATTGTCCTGAAATTGCTTTCCAGGGTGTCTCAGTTCCTCTAGGGTGAGGCAGAAAACAGGAGAGGTTTCAAAGCTTGCAGGTTTTGTCTTGAATTTGAGTAAAGCTAAATTACTTGTAGTCTGTCCCTTGCCCCTGCTAGGTCAGGGCTCTTTAGAGCGTGAGGGATATTTCCTGCCTTCCTGTGCGCTGGTATGCCATTAAAATGGAGCACGTCCTGTGTAACCAGTTTTTCTTCTGCATTTTCCATTAAATAGATGTTTGCTTTTTATAATAACACAAGTGCCTTCTGATTAGTCTCGTTACATGATCTGTTATCTTCTTCCTGAAGTTTCAGCTCTTACAAATAGAGGAGAACGCGCTGCTCTTGGACTCTGTGTGTGCAGCCCAGGGGTGTGCGAGAACGGTGCCTATTGTTTCCACAAACCACTGGGGAAGCACAGTGCTTCTGGAGCTGGTCTGCTTATTTCAATTCCAAGTCAGTATCTGTGCACGGTCCTGCACAACCGTGACTTGTTCAGGTCCAGGATAAACAACCACAGGGATCTTGCTCTCTTCCTGATACTCTTTAACCTCACAAAATTGCAAATCAGCTAACAAATTTCAGCCTGATTGGCCTAGGCACGTCCAGCACTTTGCGTCAAGTTCAGGCCGTACGTTTTTCACAGATCAGGTAATTAGCCCTGCACCAGTATCAATGAACCGTCGCTCCGTTCCAATTTGAGCTCGTTTGTTCCTTACTGGCAGGAATGACGACGACGCCAGCCCCTTCCCAGCAGCACCGTCAGCCCACCGTCAGCCCTCTCTCGTTGAGCGCAGACTCGAGGCGACCACAGTCACAGCAAATGTCTCCTACGCTTTCCCCTTTGTCACCGATTACTCAGGTAGGACCTTGCTTGGATAATTACAATTTTTGGTCACAGATGAATTGTTTTACTTTACCTAGGGGGAAAATGACTCTAAATTCATTTTTCATGTTCCATAATCTTTAGATGGGTTTGTTAGTCTGTACCTTAAAAGATGAGAGGTTTGTCGAAGACACAGATTTTACTTTGTCTTTTCTAAAACCTTGGTAAATGCCAAGACACTTTTATTTCGAAGACATTGTCCATGAAATTTGGAAGACATTTCTCTAATTCATGTGGGAAGCACAGTTAGCTTTTAAAATTGATTTCACAAGTGTGATCCCATAACTGGGTTTCAATTCCTCATCTGGACATTCAGTTGGGCTTTTATTTATTGTACAGTGAAGGTGATATCAAGTCCTCTGAAATATGTTCTTGACTGTCTTTAAACCTTTAGGTAACGTTTAAGAACGCAAGATTGGCTTAGTGAGGTTCACTTGATGTGAAACTTGATATGCTTGAAAATTAAAGGGAGTTACCTGCCAGTATGGATGATTTTAATTCTTCTTTTTAAGGCCGTGGCTATGGATGCGTTGTCTCTGGAACAGCAGCTTCCCCCATATCCATTTTTTACCCAGACAACTTCCCAGCAACAGCAGCAGACCCAGGTGGCAAGTACCCTGCCTCAGAATACTCCTTTAATGCAGACCTCTGGTTTACAGCGAGGAACACAACTCCCCCCACTCTCCGTCACGGTACCTTCTACCATCCCGCAGTCACCTCCGGGTAGCCAGACCCAACCGTCGATGGGAATAGACATCAACTCGGTAAGCTGGGGCAGAGCTGAAAAAGATGAAGCTTTCCTTCTGAAAACGGGGTAGCGTGCGACGTGGCGTCGGGGTTCGAGCAGGGCAGCCCTTGCGATAGGTATTCTTCTAGGTGGAGCCTGAAGTGGAATGGTTTTGATTTAATCCATCTTCCAGCGCTTTATAGACAGTATTTTGGTGTCGAGTGTGCTTACGGTGGCCGTAGTTTCATAAAATGGTGTCGCTTGTGACTTGGTGTAGGATTAGAGCAGCCCGAATCCTGGATATCAGCATTTATTTCACACCTTGCTGCTGCTGTTGCATCGATGCTTTTTCAGGCTGTTAAATGTAATGCACCTCCAAAGTGCTGTAGGCAGAACTTTGATCAAGAAACCTAACAAGCAGTTTCCCGAAGTTGGAGAGAGCCGGGCACTTCCTATATTTAGAAACCTTTCATTTAAAGGATTTATAGAGCATACGTTATTATCCCCCAACACTGGATTTGTGGCTGCTTTTAGATCCTGATAAGAAACGGAGTATACACCTCCACAGTAGTGATGATTTCTGGGCAGATTTCTTTTCCTGCTGGTTTTGCCGTGGTTTGTTGTGAAACGTTCTCTCTCTCCGCATATAAAAGTCCAGAATAGAGAGCGAGATCAGGGTAACAAGCTAGCTGGGGAAGAATTCCACAGCTCCTTCTCTGGTCATTCTGCCCCTGCTCTGTCAGATCTTGGTTGCCTGAGCTGTAGTGTCCTCCTGGCAGCGTTGTAATGACAGTAACTGGTTAGATAATGGGGAGAACTCACTCCGTATTGATCTAGAACTAGACCACGGATTTCATTTGCGGATGAAATTTTAACGATTTGTGCTGGTGAGTGCTTCTTGAAGGAAGCTGCTTCCCTTTCAGGATTAGAAGGGGAAGAAGAAGGCCAAGTCCGGCAGTGGAAAGGATACCGACCTACCCAAAATGTGTCCAAACATTTTGATTCTAATACTCAGGTAGCTACCAGTACAGGCGATTTTCATTCTTTGCTTTCTGTGTTGCTTTCCTCATCCTAAACTTCATCACCTTAACTTTTAGGGTGCTATGCTTATCTTTTAAAGCAACTGAAATTTCATATGAATAAAGTTCAAAGCTAGCTTACGACAAAGCCGTTTGAGCTGTGCTACAGTCTCACTGACAACTCCTCTGCAGGTTTTTAAAGCACTATTGAAATTCCTTTTGCTGTACTTTGGATTTCTGTTTAAAGTTCATTAGTAGCAGTACATAATAGAAAAAGGTTAAGACATTTTCTCGAGATCTGTAGAAATTGATGTCAGCCTTGGTAGTATAAGCATTCTCCTGCACTGCATAGATTTTAGATCTATCTGATTAAATTACTCCTTTTCTTAGATGATTGGATTGCAGGTTTTCCTCAGTCATCTGTAAATTTCTAAGGGAAATATAATAGGAAGAGCTGTACTCAGTTTACATTAATTACTGCAGCATTCTATTCAAATGCCTTTGAGATTTTTAATTTGTTCAAGTCGAGGGTTCTTTATGACCTACAAAGAGGTAAATCTTAAAAACGTGTTCTCAGGAAGACCGAGAACAATATAAATATATCTAATATTAAACCTGCAAAACATAGCGTGAATTTTCAGCCAGTGTCGGTTCCATGTCCTGGGGTAAAATGCAGCTTTGAGGAGGATTTTGGTCTTTGTGGTTATGCGCTTTGATCTTGATAACACAGCGAGGCTGTTGAAGATGAGGCAGCGAAAGGTGGGACGGATTTCCAGAGTGTTGTCAACAGGTTAAGAGCGTGTGGGTACGGCAATCCAATTTGCCTTGAGAATAGTCCCAGATTTTGAGACTGCTTTTCCTTAAATTGTTGGCCGACCCAATTTTTTCTTTTAATTGAACTCAAAGCAGTGGGGAAAAAAAAAAATTGAAACGTTTTGGTTGTACAGCAGCCCAGCCCTGCTCTTAGATCTCAGCCAGACGAGGCCATGCCGACGCCGGTACCTTAACTTTCTCCTTTTTGCGGCATTGTTCACAGTAATCGTGTCTTCGTATCTAGCCGAGACTTGCTGAAGAGGATGGTTCTCCCAGCTTCCTCAAGCTGTGTGCGCCAACAGTGGATAACTTTCCAACCTTCCATCAACCCCATGGTCTTTAATTCTGTGTTGTTCTGTAGGCTTCACTCCAGCAGTACCGCAGTAATGCTGGCTCCCCAGCCAACCAGTCTCCCACCTCTCCTGTCTCCAATCAAGGCTTCTCTCCTGGCAGCTCCCCTCAAGTAAGGGACTCTGTGCTTCCACAGGCCTTGCTTCTCGTGTTTGTTTTTAGTTGAGTCTTCATTACTGACCCATAGTTGCCTCACTGTAACTGTATGTGCCTCATGCATTCCTGGTGTCTCATCTTGTTTGCAGTTTCATTCAGTTCCAGAGTTTTTCCATAGCTGGTGAATTGCCTTTTCATTGATCAAAGCTTGAGCACTGTTAACCCAGTTATTTCTGGGGGGGTGCCGTGGACAGCACCTCCAGGTAGAGCCCTTCCAATTAGCAGCGTTGCGGAGGAGCCGACAGAAAGGTTGGGAGGGCAGGGGAGAGAGAGAAGGAAGCTTGTTAAGTGCCTCCTGTAGCAGGAAAACTTCCTGCAGCACTAAATCTCACTTGTATGGCCAAACACATTTACATCAGGACCTTTTTCGCATGGGAACATACACTTGGAAAGAAAACATTGCAGAAAACGTTCTTAAATAAGCAATTCGTGGCTTGAAAGTAATGGCTTAGTGAAAATGCTGTCTTGCATGCCACCTGGTTTTTCTTCCTGTGTATGTGTATCCGTACGTCCACGTGTCCTACATGCAAGTCTTAGCTCAGCGTGTGTGTAAAAGTGAGAAAGGGAATTTTTATCTGCCAGTCGCAAGGCAATTAAAAGCAAGCCTTCTTTAAGGGTGCCCTAATTGTAAGGGAACCGAGTGCGTGTTCAGTACGAAAATAACCTGATGTTCCTGCAGTAGATCCACGTGGCTGCCCCTTTCCCAAATCCCACCTGTAGAAGCAAGGTGAACAGAATTCTAACAGAGCATCCCAACCGAGTCTGAAAATACGTTTTCTGTTTCGTCGTTTAACGTTGAAGGCCGTAAGGAGGATCCTATCTAAATAAGTGCTGCCCCTCCACGGTTCCAAAGCAGAAGCTTCGTGTCTCCTTGCCATTAGCCAGAGACAGGTCGCTGGTAAGCTCAGTAAGAGATCCGAGTGTCAGGACTGTCTGGATTTTCTTAACCCTTGCTTAATTGCTTCTTAACTTCTTCCTTCTGCCTGCTTCTGCCAGTTCTGCCGTGTTCTGTGTGTGGCTCAGAGGAAACACGCAACCGCACTTCTCTAGGCTGTCACCTAGAGCGAAGCTGTTGCCAGTCTCGCTGCAAATTCTCAGGTCAAGTTGTCACTTGGGCAGCACAGACAGTTTTGATTTTTGCGTTGATTTTCTTTCCCCCTTGACTTCTCAGTAACTCTTGGTTTTGTCAGTCCAAAGCACTGGAGCGCAGGCTTGGCTATGATTTTACCCGCTGGGCCTGTTTTACTCTGTAAACTCTTGCTTACGTTTTGCTGTTTTCAAGCAGGACACCGTAAGTCACGCAAAATGAGAAGGGTTTATTAATACTGCTTAACTTCAGTATCGTCCTCTTTAAAAGTATCCACGCAGTTCTTTGGCTAAAATAAAAGCACTGCAGCTCTCCTACCTCTGGCAATAAACCAAAAGCTAGCAGTGGAGAGCGACTTGTCTGTGGCAGTGGACTTCTTGAGGTGGCAAGTACAGGTGTGGAGAGAAGCAATGGGGAAAGAAAAAATTGGGTTGTGACCACGGGGGCAGCTCCCAAATAGCAGGATCCGTTAGTCTGTAGAGTCATCCACCACGAGGAAAAGCAGATTGGTTCCAACAGCAGGACGTTCCCGTTGTGGCACTGGCTGGTGAGAGTGGAATCAAGGAGGTGTGACCGGGTAGACGTCTCCCACTTGCTCCCGTTTCTCCAATTAATTTTAGGTTAAATCATTCCGCAGCGAATCAGTGCGGTGTGAGTGACGTGCTCTAAAAATAGAAATCTGCGGTTTGATTTTTATCACGTACGGTTCATTCACCAGAAGCTCTTTTTTTTTTTTTTTTCATCTTTCCCCATCTCCAAATCTATTTGCTCTCGTGTGTTAGCTGTTTGTTTGTTACACGGAGGTCTTCCTGTTCGAACACGACTCGAAAAGCTCTGCTCGTAGCTCTCAGCTTGGTGTTTGCATGGCTTTTCACTGACGGTGGCTTGTTTATTACTACTGTGCTTTTCTCCTCTAACACCTGGCATACACTTCCAATTAGATAGAAGTCTGCTTTCTTGTAGCAGAGTGGCTGAATACTGGATGACATGGTATGTATTTCAGACGAATCCTTTAAGCCAGAGGTTGTGTGGTTTTCCTTTTTTCTTGCAGTCACCACATCATTAACCCAAGGAGATGTACTGTTGACAAAACAGACCTCATCCAGTGTTTCCGTAGGAGATGGTGTTAGCAAGAAGGCTGTCGGAGTTGTCAATAAATTAGTTTAGGACTCTGAAGTGTTGAAGTAATGACATCGCCAATTGATCTTCTTTGGGAGGTTCAGTGCTTAAAAATGTCGTAACTGCTGTACTTCAGGGCTGAGGGAAAACACGGGCTGGTAAGTTTTGTTAGGGGTTACCGAGGTAGACTGGCACCGGAAGGCTTTGGTCTCCTGTTCATTATTTTTCATGTTGCCTAAACTTTTTGGCTTGGGAGCAACGCTTAGTGGAACGCAAAAATCTTAGGTTTTGCCCTACTTCTGAGAAGCTCCCGTAAAAATGAAACGTCAAAAATTAAATGAGAAGAACCCATACCTTGTTTCTTCTCGGAGCTCTCAAGTAGAATCTGTATTTCTAGTGCTGGTCCAAACCAGCTTTGGTTTACACGGAGCAGATGACATCCTGAAGTGCAAGTTGTTCGTTAGGGAGCGTTGTAAAACATCACACGGTTCTGAAGCCACGGCTGCTGCTTAAGATGGGAATGATGTTCCCCTGGTAGTGAAGCTGCCTTTCCTGATCTGCCTGCTCGAGTTAGCTCTTTGCTCTTCTACACCCCATTTTTTTACTCAGCACATGCAACAGGTTGAACAGCGTGGAGTTGGAGTAGCCATCAAAACATGCCGGTCAAAGTGTGACGGGGCAACAAGCAAGATGTCAGCGGTTTAAAGAAGGAAAGTGCCTTTAATTTTTTTTGAAGTGTAACTTTGCAGCAGGGCTTTGCTTTCCTCTCAGCCGGTGCGATGTGCTCCTGTGATGCTTGGTCGCTTCCTCGCAGCCCTGTCTCCAGGGATGGAGCAGCCCCCGTGGTGCTGGGGACCAGTGATAAATGGGAGGAGAGGCTCCAAGTTCCCACTTTGACTCCTCGAGTGGGGCGTTCGGTTGCGAAGCCGTCACTTCTGTTGCGCAGTCATAGCCGTGACACGTCATAAACGCCCAGGAAAGCGAGCTCAGGGAATCAAAATCGTACTTTTGTCCATAAAAAACCTATTCGGGCCCTATTCAGTCAGTCGTAAGGATGAGGTGGCTTCATTCCGTTAAACCCTTTCTTACTGAGAAGTCACTCTGATCTCTCACAAAGATTCGGAGGCAGTTTGCTGCTGTTCCTCACCCTGCCGGTGTCACGCTTCAAAGCGCAGCCCCTCGGAGGTCCGCGAGGTTTGTGTTTCAACTTCCCGACGTTACCCAGCAGCGCCGTTCTGCGGCAAAATTCTCTCAAAGTGCTTCCCACCTGGAGGTGGGAAGGGTTTTGCTTGCTTTAGAAAGAACAGATTATCGTTTCTTTCATGGTAGTCCCCTCTCCTGGAGGTGTCGGCAGTTTTCTGCAAGACTTTCCTTCTTTTCCTTGCATGCAGCCTGCAAAGAAAACTGAGATCTGCTACCGATGTAGGAGGAGAATGCTTAAAATGTGACGTGCTGTTCGCCGAGATGATTTTCGTGCTCACCGTTGTGGACATCATCCCGTGGTTTTGAGTTTCTTGAGCTTTGTTCAGTGTTCCTAACCGTGGCGGATGGTGTAACCGTCCTTGCACCTCCTAGGCTTCTGCTTAATGACATTCGCTGCTTAGGTTTTTAAGGAGAAAATTTGTAGCCTTCTTCTTGTAATGTGCAGATAAAACAGCTGGAAAATGCAGCGCAAGGAATTTAACTCCATGCAAATCGGCTCTTGCACGCACCATCTCTTAGGGATGCTCCGTTGTGAGCTCGCTTGCGATGGTTTGAAATAAGGAGCGCTCTTCGTGGCTTCTCTTCTTCGTGGCAATTCTCTGGGGCAGGGCTGAGCGTTATTAAAATACTGACCTAAAATTCTTGGTCACCTTTAGAATAACTGGTAAACGATGGAGAATCACTGGTAAACGATGGTCATGCCAGAGCAGAGAGTACAATTAGCCAGGCTGTACAACTCCTCCTGAGATTCTTGTCCCTGAACCGCTGGTTCCATGCTCTGCCGGGCTTTCTCGTTAACTTTCCTCATCCCCAGCTAAAGGGAAACGACTGTTCAACGTCAGTTTTGTTCCGGCATGTGGTTGTCTCGGTGAAGCTGGCTGTTGAGCGGACACCAGGCTGCGGAGGCAGCGAGTTAGCTGCTCCCTGTGTGCTGGCCATCAGCTCCGCGTCGCGTTTTCAACGTGCAGTGTGCTTCTGTCTGGGTTCGTCCGCCACCAAAACAGAGAAGTTCACCAAAAAGCTGCAGTTGCAGGGCGATTTTTATTCCTCGTCTTACCCAGCGCACTCGTCTGTACTCATATCTCAGAAGTTTTGTGTGTTGTGTGTCCTCCGTGAGGCAGTTCGTTTGGTTTACTTGTATTTTTTGTGCTTAACGAAAGGCAACGTGGAAGGATTTGTGTGTTGGAGGGAAACGCTGAACATTTACGGACTTGGTGGTGGCTAGAGGTCGGTAATTAAGCGGGGCACTGCTAACTAACTTCTGAGAAGCATCGGTTGGAAGGCTCGAGTCACTTGCACGCCGTGGCTGCCTCTGTTTGTGAGATTTTTGCACCATAAAGACTCTGTTTTGTTTTCAGCATTCTTCCATTCTGGGGAGTGTATTTGGTGACTCCTATTATGATCAGCAGATGACAGCTAGGCAGGCTAATGCCCTATCCCATCAGGTGAGCAAATTCATCTCGGATTTTCAGCTATGTTTCGGCCACTTTCAGCTTAAAGTAAATATGATTCAACTCCTGGTTATTTTATGTGATAGCACATTTTGTCCTTTTAAGTTTACCTCTCATTTTTCATTCCCGATACTTAGGGATTTCTCTTTTTTTTTCTCCTCCCCATTCTTCTTTCCCCTTTCCTCCCTCTTAGCCAACGCAGCAGATGTTTTTCAAGGTGTTCTGCCAAGTTTATCGGATTAGAAATAATGAAAATAAATAAATACAGCCATTTCTGGCTGTAGCCACATTTGGGAAGGGTTCACGTTCTGTGCTAGCAGCGTTTACTCCTGAAATTGGCAAACCACTCGTGTACAGTACCAAAACCTAGCGGGCAGACCTGCGCCCTTGTTGCTTTGGCCAGGCAGCGCATTGATTCATTCAGCTGTTAAACAGGCCCTGGTAGCAGATAAAAATGAGATGGCTTCTGAGAGGCAGCGCTTGATGGGCAGATACCTGAGTTAACGGCATGAATTGTTTCATTTATTTGTTTATTTTACCTCGCTTTAAAGCTACCTTTTCTTTCGTTCTTCTGATAATGAGAGCAACAGTTTTGTTTTGGCATCCATTCTCCCCTCATTTCCCTGCGCCCTGAATTTGGCAGTGAAGTATTCTGGAAAGCTAAGTGAAAATAACCGTGTTTCGATCAACAAAACCTAAAGATGAATTTGTTTGCCTGTCTTTCTCAACTCTCCTCCCCATACTTGAGCTTTGTAAGTTATTTTTGCTGTGTTTCTTGACGGTTGGAAGTAACGATTTCCTTTGTGCCTTGGTCTTCAGCTCGAACAGTTTAATATGATAGAAAACGCCATTAGTTCCAACAGCCTGTACAGCCCTTGTTCCACCCTTAACTACTCCCAGGCAGCCATGATGGGACTTACCGGCAGTCATGGCAGCTTGCAGGACTCGCAGCAGCTGAATTACTCCAGCCATGGAAACATCCCCAACATCATTCTTACAGGTAAGGACATTGCCGGCTTACCAGACGAGTAAAACCATCCCGGTGCTGGATTTTATCTTCCTTGCGCAACGTTAGCAGCGAGCCAAGAAAGGAAAAGGGAATTGTCACCTTTGAAGGTGTTTCACCTTGTGTAAATGTCCGTGAGCGTTACGGTCTGGCGTATTTCCTGAGTATTTCGGGGAGCCTGACGGCTCTTGTTTAATCCCGGCGAGCAGGCAGAGCGTGCAGCAGCAGCACTAATTGTCTTACAGAGCTCCCCCGCCTCTGAAGTTACTGCATCCTCTGCCTTAGGGAGGGAGGAGCTGTGAAAGCTGAACTTTCTCCTCTGCTGCTCCGTTCAAGCTTGCCAACAAAGGATTTTTTACCGTTACATATGGTAGCCAGTCTGGTCACGGTTGGACATTTGGAAGCCGTTTCTGCACGGATCACTGAGAAAACTGTAGTGTAATCCATATTTCAGCCCAGGGCTCTTGCCGATTAGAATCGTGTAAATTGGTGTTCTTGTTCCTAAACCTAAGAGAGAGAAGAAGCTAAAGTGACACCAGTTTGTACCCCAAATGTCCACAGATGATCGCTGCTTTGTGTTGGGTCATTATGACGACTTCGAAATGCTCTGACAAATCTGTAATTCATCCAGCTGGAGATGAGGATAGATTTTTCTCATCTGAACTCTAGCCTTCGATAAATTATTCCAGGATTTTTGCGAGCTGTATTATCACTTCCTCTAACTTTTCTGCCTGGAGAATTACGTATTTGTTAAGGCCTACCAGTACCTCT
This sequence comes from Nettapus auritus, assembly GCA_011076525.1. NCBI lineage: Eukaryota > Metazoa > Chordata > Aves > Anseriformes > Anatidae > Nettapus > Nettapus auritus. The sequence goes on along the minus strand of CM021792.1, from coordinate 1,537,601 downwards.
CTGTTCCTCTTCCCCACAGTGACAGGAGAATCTCCTCCCAGCTTATCAAAAGAACTGACCAGCTCTTTGGCAGGAGTGGGCGATGTCAGCTTTGACACGGATTCCCAGTTCCCTCTGGATGAACTCAAAATTGACCCTTTAACCTTGGATGGACTGCACATGCTGAACGACCCAGACATGGTCCTCACCGACCCCGCCACAGAGGACACGTTCAGGATGGACCGGCTGTGAAGCGTGGACACCAGGAGCTTGGGAACGGCGCTCGTTCCTGGCGCCCAGCCGAACTCGAGAGTCCCATGGGTCAGTCGTGGCAGAACAGGGGTTACCGAGAGCGGTAGCTCTGTCCTGTACAACGTGTACAATGAGTAAAGCTTGTCGTTCTAAGCTTGCAGCGCTGCAGACCCCTACACCCTGTCGAGCCGTATTTCACCCCTTACCCACTCGTTGCCATTAATGAGTAAGGAGTTTCCATCAGCCTTCTCCTCTCCAGAGCCCCCCCTTCCCCCCACCAAAGCTCCAGCGTTCAGTTGTCGATTTATCCTTTGCACTAGGGGGTGTTTTCGGGCAGGCGAGGAAGGTCCAGAGCCGAGGGTAAAGAGATTCTTTCTAACGTACCAAATCGTTGGCTGCTGCTTGGGACGGGGAAAGGTGCCGAGGACTGTCCCCCCCCCTCTCCCCCCACCGATTCGAAAGCAAATCTCTGCGTTGCCACCCTCCGGGAGGGGCTGGGGGAGCTTCTGCGGTTTTGACTCTGCTTCGTGACAGCTGCTTTGTAGAGTGAAACGCTTCTTCCTTTATCGATATGCCATGTTCGTTCCCAGGTCCGTTCCCCTGCCTGTCGTCCTGCACCCACTGCCTCTTCTCATGCCCTGAGCAAACTCGTGTACTTGGCAAAGCGGAAAAGCAGCCGGGCAGCCCCACGGCCTTTCGTAGCCGGCTAGTCAAAAAGGCGACTGTAAACACTATTTTCAAAGCTTTTTTTTTAACAAATATATATGTAATATATATATTTATATATATGTATACATATATAGAGCATTTCTGAGCACACAAAAAAGTACTATAATTCATTACTTGATTAGCACGGAGGAAGGATCGGAACATTTTAAAGCAGCTAAAAGAATACAGGAGACTAACTTGCAGAGCGTATTTCTAACTTTGTGAGAGATTCCTGGGCAACAGGAAGGGCATTTCTATAGCAATGCCTGGCTCAAATCATCACGATGACCATTTTTTATTTTTTATTCTTATTCATTACTTATTCTGTTACCATTATTTATGATTTTTTTTTATTTAAGTATTTGGATATTAGCAAAGTAGCTAAACTACATACAGCCAGTTGAAGCACTCTACGTAATACTTGTACAGTACATCTTTTTGTGTTTTTATTCCAGAAATATATTATATATATTATATATATAGGTATTTTTAACTAACTGGAATTTTAAACGGATGTTGAGCAGAAGTAAGGAAGCCTAGGGCAAGTCTAGATGTTTCCCTCTTGCCTAGTCGAGATAGGGTGGCAGGAACTTCAACATTCCTTCTTTCACCCTGGGGAAAAAATAGCTTGTTCCGCAGTGAAATAGTGCTGTGTCCTTGAACAGGTTGAGAGTCTGTTAAGTTCATAAGAGACTATTTCTGTTAGTCCTTGTTAATATTCTGCGCTGCGGTAAAACGGAATGGTGAATGACACTTTATCAATGGCAGACTTAAAAAAAAGAGAAAAAACTCATTGACTGAGTTGGCGATTTCACTTAAATATCATGCCTGAACTTACGATGATTCCCAAATCTCTGCACTTAGGACTTTATCAGATCTGGAAAAGATGTTTAAGGATTTATCAAGAGCCCAGGAGGCGCAGAGCAGTTACCGGGGCACTGTTGGAATGCCGGCAGCGTTGCGCCGTGACCTGCACAGGAACAGAGCCCGTGAGTACACGTCCCGTCTCAGTAGAAGTCAGGAACGAGCATTATTTGGAGTTTCATTAACCAAACAAAAATTACTTTGTGCTTAACACCCCGGACGTGAGGTTCACGAATAGCAGCTAGAGGAAGCATTTCCACGCAGCAGGGGGTGAACATCCACAGCTATTTTAGTTAAACACGGCCTCAATAAAAGACCTGCTTTTAGTTTTAATTTCAAGACGAGTTATTTTGTTGCTCCCCATGCCCATCCCTGCCATGGGCGTTCCACACCTGCTCTGTTTCGACTCAGTCTGCATCACCTGGATTTGTATTTTGTCTAAAACCATCTCAGTTCTCTCTCAGCTGTCAATTTTCTAAGCGAAACAAAATCCCCTCAGCACTCGTACCTGACCTCCCTGCCCCGTTCCCCTCGAGGAGGATTTTCTTGCTGTTTTCAGCAAGCGATACGGAGGAGCTGGACTGCTCTTAATGAGTTATACTAGGTTTCTGTGTGCTTCCAGAAATCTGTGGGACGCCGTCCTGAGATTCATGCAAACACTGCTGAGCAGAATCGTTGTTGGGATCTCTCTAATTTGGGGGCGCGTTTGCTCATGTCTGTGCCATTAGTTGACCATTTGCACTAAAAGTAATTTTCTTTAGATCTCTTTGCTTGCCTGTGTCTTTTTCTTTTGTCCCTTCCCATGCAACTGAGAGGTTATCCTGCATCTTTGCTGAAAATGTTCGTTAGGATTTACAGCCGGTAGTACGCGCTAACTCCTGATGTCTGCTTATTTCAGATTGCTAATGCTTTTTCAATTTAAGAGGAAAAAAAAAAAAAAGAGGTAGCTTCGAAGAGAAGGATACCCAGAAAGAACAAGAGTGTTTGGGGCACAGGTGACGCGGAGTCCTTTGCTTTGAAACAGCCGAAAGGTACAGTGTGAGTGGGATGCGCTTCTCGCAGTTCGCATAGTCTCGTTGACAGCACTGTTAGTTCCTCGATGGGATTTCTGTCTGTATCGCTCTCTTGTTCGAATGACTCTCCTGCATGTAAATTCTTGTTTGTGATCTATTTTTTTAAAACCAGAGTCACTTCAGAACGAAGCGTCCAAGTAGGAGATGAGATTCCTAACTGGAGACTTTTACAGGGAGCTGTTGCTAAATGCTACCTTCTGATTTTTTTTTAAAACAAACGACATGTGTATATAAGAGATCTTGTTTATTAGACTTGTAAGTAGACATTTAAAATGGCCTTAATTTAAAAATAACACGTCTGGATGCAACTGTCAAAATTAGGGACCATCTAGTCGAGAGAAATACAGGTTTTGTTCCTTTCTTGGGGGGCAAACGGAGAAGGGTGCTTTGAGAGTGGGAAGAAGACGAAGTCATCGTGGGAAGCAGATGACGGCCGTGTATGAAAATGTGCTTCATCTCTTGAGCCCCGGGAGCGGGCAGGCAAGCTGCTTTTCTTACTGACCCTTTGAGAACCGGAGCAGTTCCTTCAACAGCCCTTGCGTTTTGCTTCCCAGAAGGCCAGTTTCTTGACAGCGTCGCGTACGAGCCGCGCTTCGGAGGGGTTTTTCTCCCCCTCTCCCCTCAAAGGTTGTATTTTTGAGCGCATAAGGCTGGTTTTAAAGCAAAACCGATACAAATTGGCCAGATGTAAACGTGGAGCGGATCCCCGGTGTTTTGGGAACCAAGCGATAATATTTAGAAACCTATTAGCACAGTTTTCATTTGAAATTGCGTGGAAAAGGGTAGGGCTGTTGGGAGTGGTTGGCCCTCACAGCCCAGGGCTGGATGAGAGCAGAAAGAAAAACGATCGCTTGGCAAAAAAAGAGAAAAAAAGTATTATTTGTAACTTTTTCAGCTAAATCTTGAAACTGTCTGGTGTCTCAAAGGGTTACTGTCCACACGTACCTGCTGAATGAACCCTCCCCCTCCCTACAACGTGTGTTTTTTTATATCTATAAATATCTATCTTACCAAGTTCCCAAGCTAGACTGTTGCATTTGCCAATACAATGGGGAATCGATAGGAATAAACCTTCGGTGTATACAATACTGTGACTTGCAAACACAAAACCAGGCTCGTGCTGATCCTCGCAGTGCAGGCGGGTGGGGGGGAGGCTCTCGTTGTACATAGCCGTCTGCATCCTCTTTCCAATGAATCTGCACAGGCCGAGTTGAGCTCGTTCCCTATGCTGCATGTGTGACCGACCGCAGGCAGCACCCCCCCGTCAGCTCACTACTGCTTCTGCATGTCAGTGAACACTTCGCCAGCGATCTTTGACTGTGCAAAATCTTCCCTGTACAGAGAACCCTTGAGTTTTGCCTCTTATTTTATTTTATTTTGTTTTTCTTTTAAAGAGGGGAGAAGGTTTCCAGAAAGAGGCTGCAAATTAATCAAGGAAATTATCAACGATTTGTACGTTTTTTGACCTCTTTGAAAATCGGGTTGAGTTTCTAAAAGAGTGTGCCTGAGAAGCCCTGGCGCAAAGCCACGCAACAAACGCCTGAAGCTTTGAGCTAAGAGGAAGAGCTGCCTCCGAGCGTTTGTAAAGCGGCGTCTGATAACGCAGAATTATTCAAACATCCTTCAAAAATCAGGTCTCGGCAGCGTCCGTTTCTAAAAACTTGGATTTCGGTAGGAAAAAAAAATAGTTAAGGCTGGAGATCTGCCCCTTACCGAGCACGGTACTCGCCTTGGAAACCCCCTCTGTGCCGTAAGGAAGAGGAAAGCCCCCTCATCGTACCCTAGGTTAAGTTGTACGCTGTGCTTTCAGGAGAAAAGCGTTTATTCCTCTGAAAAACGGAACCCCCGTCACTGTGATGGCAATGTGAAAGCGCAGGTAGCGTTTGTTACGTGTGTATGTTCTTTTTAAAAAACAGAAAAGCGGAAAAAAAAACACATTTGTAGTGTTCCTGTTCTTTGTATTTTTAGTTGCATATTATTTATACTGCGCAGTGTAGGCATGGATTGCATGTCAGTTTTCTATGCGGGCACCATGATGACATTATAACTGTGTATTATAAATCATTTTTACCTTTTTAAACAGAATCATTGTGTGGAATTTCTATACTGCAAAACCAAACACTACATGACGTACAATATTCATTTGTGTTATTTATTTTCTTTTTTTGGGGGAGGGGGGAGGGGGGTGGTTTTACCTGTGGTGTATATTGCCTTATGTGGGCTTGACCAATTTTATCAAAATAAAGGCCTAAAGGGGTAAAATACGTTTACTGTTTTCTTCAGTAAATGGAGTTGTGGCTGCCATGGGGGCAGAAGTACACGGTAGGGAGCGTAACGAGGAAAATCTGGATAGGAAGCAAACGTCGCTGTGCAATGTGCTGACCGCAAGCAGCGAGGAGCGCTGGTCTGAGAAGCGGTTCGAGTCTCACTTGTCAACCTAATGTTGGTCGTTACCCGATGAGCACCAAGAGCCTTGTCTGACCCTTTCAAATCCGTCCGCTGCGAGTCCTTCGCTTCTTTTAAAGAAACTAAAGAGCGGTCTGCTTGTGGACCAGCCGTGAAATCTCTTCTCGCCTGACCTGACGCTGCGGAAAACGGATAGCGCGGGTGCTTTGCTCTTGGTTTGTTGCAGGTTTTCTGCTTTTTGAAATACGAAGAGTCTGTGTGAGCACTGCGGATTTCTGAGGGTTACAGGTGATGAGAGCAAGTCAGAGGAACAGCAAGAGCAGCTGCCAGCACCCCTTTTTCAGGTTAGGATGCAGCGTGTCCAGGAGGCCCGCGTGTTACAGAGCCAGCAGGAGCCGCCCCGCGTGAGGCTCCTCGTTGTACGTGGCGCTTTGGCTTCTTCCCTCCTGCACTTTGTTTTCATAGAGCAGATGCAGAGCCTTCCGCCCTTGGGTTTCAAACACGGTGAATCCGTTCTGCCCTGATGCCTTGTGTTTTGTGTCTGCATCACGGTGCCAACGGCATCGCGGTGATGCTCTGTGCTCAGAGAGCTGGGTCTGGACAACCACAGCGGGACGGCAGCATTCTCTGGGGTTGCTGTAATAGTTGTCGTTACTTCTGTAACTTCCTGGGTGAGTTGTTGGGTAACTAAATTTGTCTGAATTTCGGCCTTCCATGGTTATTGCTGTTTTCCAGGTATGGCTGCAGCGAGGAGCTTTCTGGCACAGTGCTTGTGCTGGGGTGAGCGCTCGGTAGGGCTGTAGAGGTGCTGCAGCCGCATTCAGCACAGAGAAAGAGAACTGAGCAGCTGCGTTGCGTTAGACTGAAAGCAGGCGTCAGAGGATTTCTTTATGTGTTGAGCTGTTGGGTTGTGCTGGCGGCAGGTCCGTTAGTTCCTGTATTTCAGCGGGGAGAAGCGGGTGGCTCTCAGTTTGTGTTGTCCAGCCGGGTCCTGGAGAAGATTTTGCCACCTCACTCGTGCTCGCTGCGGCTGCGCACCCCGGCTGTCTGCAGCGGGGCGGTTTGCCGTTGTCATGCGTGTTACAGGGGAAAAGGCAAGGAAGGAGCTGGTGCAAGCTAGAAAGTTGTGAGGGTTTACAGAAAATACCTTGTCTGGTTTACGTAGGCTATTAGAACCAAGCGTTGGCTGCTGTCTCTGCATGGGGGAACTGTCAGAATTGCGAGCATCGTGCGGAGCTGCGTCTCTTTGTCCGTCCCACCTTGCAGCTGGGGATCACGGAACAAAAACCAGAGCAAAAGTGCTCGGCGGTGACTCCCGGCTCTGGAGTCAGCAGCAGCTGTGAGGAAGCTGTCAGCGCGGTGTCTGCGTTTCCCTTAGTGCTGTGCCTGCCACGGGTACTCCTGTCATCGCTGTCACAGACGCGAGACGCCGCTCTCAGCAATGACAATACTTCAGACGTTTTCTTACAGCATGATGATAAGGATGGAAACGGAGATGACAGGTTAGACTGTTTTACTCCTTAATTTTGCCTGCCTTCAGCCTGTACAAACTCCTGAACTACTCCTTGTTAAATTTGCAGGTAGTATTTCCTCTTGGTGGCTGATGTGTTCAAACAAGACGGATAAACCTATCAGCAGAAAAGCTCATCAGTGTTTGTGGGAGCTACGTGTGGGAACGCACTGCTCCAGGGATGAGTTACGTTTTCTTGCCGTTCTTTCCAGTTTTTAAAAGTGGATCTGTCATTGAAGGAGGGCATACATTAAACTGGTTTGTTTTAGAGTGTGGACATGTTGAATTTAACTTGTCACTAGTTGCGTGCTCCTTTCATTGAGCTCGAAACTAAAAATAATGAGTTGAACAGTAGCTCTGGTTGGGAACGTTAATTACCTACTTCAGATAGCTGCGCTGTAAGCCAACGGTTCTATCCATGCGCGAAGGGAGCACTTTATCCGAGCCGGTGTAAGAAATCCTCCCCCGTAATAAACAGGCTTCTCCTACGCTGCCCGACAGGAGACTGGGAGCAGGCAGCGGAGCCAGGGGTGTTCCTCGGATGTCCCTGTGCTCACCTGGGAACCTGCTCCTGCCTGCGAGCCTTCCGCCTTGGGACCAGCGGGCGCGGTGTTGTTTCAGCTGCTAGGCACCGATTCCCCGTGAGCAGGCTGATGTCAAGAGGCTGAATTTTTTTCCTTAAAACCCTGCTTTGACCAAGTTGTCTCCTTTGCTTTGAGCTAACGGTTGGAAAGGAGCAGCGTCGAGCCTTTGCTCTTGGTTAGTGTGACCGCAGCTGAAGGAGCTTGGCTGGGATGAGAGGCTGGAGCCTGGGCAACCTCGTGTGCACCAGCGCTTTGGCAGCCAGGGCACCAGAGACTTTGCTTTGTATTTTGCTTCTTCCTTGTGTTTTTTAACTTGTCCAGGTGCTGTCTGTTTGGGAGAACTTTGTGTACGCGTGTCCATGCCTGCCTACCCACCTAGAAGAAGCGAATTTAAAGCCAGCAGTACTTGTGTGTCCCTTTGGTGCTAATGACGGTGGCTTTCCTGTCTTGCAGCATAAACCTGAGCTCGAGGCGTGCTTTCATTTCAGTTTTAGAAGCGGAGGCTTTGTAGTCAGACCTGAGCTAGGGTTGGACTAATTTGCTGGACACTGGCAGAAAGCTCCGAGGGAGGGCACCGAAGCTGGGTTAACGTGAGGAGCAGGAGAGGAGGTGCCGGTGACGTTTGTCTCAAGAACTTAACCTGGGGTCTCCGCGGAGCTGGCTCGGTAAGGTTTGTGTCTGCCAAAGCGCACCCTAGGCATACCCCGGTGTTGAATTAGCAGGCACGTTTGTGTTAGCGTGGCTTTTGTTGCTCTTAAAATGGTTGTTTAATATCTGTTAGATCAAGTTTTTGTTTTATAGCATATAGTTGATATATTTCTCATTTTTGTGTGGCACATGAGTCAGGATGAAGTGGACCTTGCTGCGTTAGAAACCCGTGGGTGTTGAACATGCTGGCAGATGAGTGAAATGACAATTGCTTTCTGAGAGTATTTCACTCTTCTACGAAATGTTTTCAAAGCCCTCAGAGGCTTGGGGTGGGGGGGAGGCCGGTTAAACAACGTGATTCTTACCTAGATTTCATTTCCTGGTCTACCTTAGAATATCCGTCAATAAACAGAGTAGGACAAACAGACCTAAGATTGCAGCAGACAGCTCTCGGCACGTGAATCTAGAGACAAAATCTGTCACAAAATCTCCCTCCCTGCTCTTGTCCCTGGAAAATCCGCTCTTGAAGCAGGAGCATTTGAGCCTTACGGTAACACACGTAACAAAGGCGGCATCACGCAGCTCTCAAACGCGTACGTGAAAATGAGACAAACCCCAAAGAGTTGGTGGGGTGCTTCTGCTGGAGAAATGCAAGTCTCGGAGATGGTAAAGAGAGAGTGAGACTGCTTGTCCTACACCGAGTCAATTCATCGCTCGTTTTCGTGATTTGTACAGGGCCAAACGTTCTCAGGACTTGACACTTCTCTGCTGAGCAGAAGTGCTCGCTGCGTGATGGTTTCCGCTTGTATTTGGAATGTCTCAAAAGATTCTGTTTACTGCTTCCTCTGGGAGGCGATTCGGTGTGGTGCGAGGAAAGGAAGGGAGGGATCGATCTGTATCGTGTGGCTTTGAGGTTCCGAGTCTATAAAACGCTCTCTAGTGGAACTGCTGTGTGACAGCACGTACATCTAATAGAAATTTGCCTGACTATAAGCTCTGATTCATTCAGATTTTCTGTACTGAGTATAATTACAACCTCACGCAGATGAAAGCTTTTAAATCTATCGAAGGGCACCCTTTGCTGCAAGTAAGCTGGGAGGTTTTTAATTGCGGTTGAGATTTCCTACTAGGAATACGTAGAGTTAGAGGAAGATGTGCATTCTGCCCCTGAGAATGTTATTCTTTACCACATGCAAATTTGGCTAAATCTTTAAAGATTAGTCTGAGACCTGTGCAGATTCATCCACCCTTCAGCTCTTCCCGTCAATGTGCAATAGAAGTTCTTCCCTCAATAAGCTTAAATTGTCGTAATTGACTAACGGTGAAGGGAAGCCTTGGATGAGGCTTCAGCTCGTGGTAAGAGGTTTATATTTGTAATGAATCTTGACTAAATCTGTGAAAGTAGGGCAGGGTTTTCAGATGTGAAGTCAGTCTGAGCTGGTATCACTGAAAGAAGCGAAGTACAAAGGGATCTACTGACAAAGTGCTGTTGGCTCTCATTAGGGACATCTGCTTTCCGAATGCTGTATCTTACTCTGCCTTTTGAACTGCTGTATCTGTACAGTGAAATGTAAAGTTCATTTGTACGTGTCCTATGGATTATTCAATCCGATTTTTTTATACTGTGGTTTAGAAAAAAAAAAAAGGGATGAAAGGTCTCCATTTATAAATCTAACGTAAGAGCTGGTTTCTGCAACTGTAGTAGTGGAGCGTCAGTATTTCCTTCAGAAACTTTACGGGCTTAAACTCACTCATAGAAATTGAGTTGAATTGTACTATACAAAGGGCAATTTTTTAATTCAACAAAATCTGCTCTGGCTATTTGTCAAGAAAGGAAAGCAAGCAGTTATCAAATATCCTTGCTTATGCGTAATACTACAAGCCTCCATTTGAAAGGAAAAGATTAAGCTTGGCTCAATTTTGGAATTTCTAAGATGTTAAATATAGAGACGATAAATAGGTAAAACTTCTGTTCTTGCAGAGTAGACGATGAGCATAAAAGTTACGTGACAATATTTATGGGGCAAAACGTTGGGGGGGATAGGGCTTGCTTAAACAAAACTTTACTTACTGGATCCTGAATAGTCATGGCATGAGCATCTACACAGGAGGTAACTGTGTGTATAAATATACTGTATACACATCCACCGATCTTTGGTCAGCATTATACAGCATAGTAATTAAAATATTGTATTTCAGTCAGCTATTAACTAATAAGACAGTAGATATTGAGGTTTTATTTGGGGAGGAATTAGAACTTTTAGATACTTTTACTTGTTACCTTAACAGAGCCCCCATCTGTGGAAGGATTCCTTAGAGAAGAAGTGGAAGTGAAATGTATTAGTACTTATGAAGGGAAAGTTTGATTTTAATAAAATTAAATACAGCTGCTTTTGGCAGCTTCTCTCACAGACTGGCAGCTAAAAACAACTTTATGTAGTTCGTTGAGCTTGGGGAAAAATGTCAGATTTATGCATTTTCAGAGACAGTATAATATACTGTTCTTTACAAGTTAACTTTTTCTATTAAAATAATTTGTGGATTATTTCACTGATATATGCAATCCTATATTCAGCTACAGTGTTGGTGGCACAGGAACTCTGGAAAAATTGTCCCTGCGACATAAAAGTTTTATTTATTGTGTTTTTCTATAGGTAAAGTGGAAAACTGAAGTTGGCTTTAAGTGTTTGCAATCTGAGAAATGATGTGAAAAAGCAGCTCAACTAAATGTACATTCTTTTCAATCTTTTCTTTTTTGTGTGAAGGCTTTTGTCTTTGTATCTTTGCATTATTTGTAAATGAAATGTAATAAAAGTTCAAATGTTTTTGTCTCTGGCTGCTTAGCTTTTTCTTCCTTAGTTTTGTTTGTTGTTTGTTCGCTTTTTGACCGAAGGTTTTCAGTGTTGAAATATCAGTGTTTTCAGTGCTCGTGTTTATAAAGAAACAGCAAAATTGAATGATTTTGGTCGTCTGGCTTCTTACAGCTCTGAAAACTGAACTCCGTGGTAGTCTTCATGAAGGAACTGCCGACTGATCTAAAAGATGGAAAGCACCGTGCTAAGTCTCAGGCTGTCAGCTCTCTCCAGGCGTCCCTGAGTTGTTAAGTGTGTTGGTGACAGTGTAATGGCTGTCCCTGCTTTTAGGTCACAGGGTTGGTCACCTCCTGGACTGCTGCATAGCTTCAGAGCATTTTAGGACAAGGAGAGTCTGTCTTGTACATGTGAGCTGTTAGACTTCCTGAAAGCAAATGAGCATGTAAACGTGCACACGTGCCTGATTAGATCATCACACATGCATGCTGTAACAAGTGGGTGTAGCTGTCACTGCAGTAAATCTTGCGTTACGTTGGTCATCAGTGTAGAGGTAAGTGGAGTCAGTGATGCAAAAAAGTTTTATCCTACCAAGACAGCGCTTATCTGTGTCTGAGAATGACCACCTCCTGCAGCTTGGGCAGTTACTGCACGTCTTTTGAATGGAACTCGTCTTTTTCTGATCCTGTTGTATGCTTCTCTGTGGGAAAGGTTCGTCTGCGATCAGCGTTCTGACCTAAGGGACAGGCGTGCTGGGCAGAAAGCTGTCATTCTGGTTCAGTGTTCTGTGTGAAGCATAATTAAGTCGATCGCAGCAAGGCTGAGTAAATGTGTGTTAGGCTTCAGTGGAAGTAAAAGGTGGATATTTAGCTGTCAGCATGGTAACACACCACCTCTAAGTGAGCCTGTTTGCAAAACTAGTGTTCTTTTTGCCTCCAGAATGTGAAATTCAGATACAGATGGCTGTGGAGACCTGTGCTCGGTAAAATGCAGCTTTTGCCATAAGCTTTCCCGGAGGAGAGGACAAGTTTGGTCACACCTAGCGTGCTTACCTGGAACATCTTGCAAAAACTGACTTATATTTTCTCTTTAGGCAGACTGGAATTTTCCCTGGTTCCTCAGCTATGTGTTGGACTCATGGCACGGTGTCCTAAGGCAGACCAAGTGTAAGCCTTCCCTTACCATTTTGCAACTAGCTGCCACTAATCAGCAAGAACGGGTAGGACCGTCTAGCTAGCGGGAGTTTCTTGAATGAAGACGTCTCCCTGAGTATTTGTACTGCTAACAGAATTATTAATTCAGCTGAGGGCTCTCCAGCGGTCCTGTCGCATTCAGCTTTTGAGGGTTTCTGTGTTACACATCTGTACTGAAAGAGTTTTGGAAGAGGAAAGAGCAACATGCACGTGACCAAGCAGTCTGTTAGAGTATTTATTATCCAACATTCCAGAACAAAGATACTCTCCCTAAAGTGCTTTTTAAAAATATTTTGTGAGCAACTTGGACATAAGCTGCTTTCTGTGTCCTTTTCAGACTAGTGCTGTGTTTGCTTTGCAGTAGATCTTGAAAAGGAGAACATTTACACTTGAGAGCCTTTGAGTAGGGAAAAGATTCCTGGGAATCATCCATGCTAAACTTACTCAATTCCAGCTACAGCAGGTAGCTTCTCGGCACGTCTTTCTCCATATAGCGTAGAGAACTAGTGTTTACAGCAACATAGGTTTCTATTCACACTCGATGTCTACGCCTCTGCTGTTTCAAGAGGTTTTCATAGCATTTAGAGACAAGTTGCTGCTGTAGAAAAGATGGCAGATAATGCAGTGACACTTGGTGCTGTGCAGAGTGCAGTGGTACATTACTTACAGTTCTTTATACAGTATACCAGAGGCAATAGTGGGGCAGCTGAGCACTTCTTGTTAAAGCAAATTTGGTTGGGCAGACATTTAAAACTGAGGTTGGTCTTGCTGAACTCTGAATGTCTCATAGTCTTCTGGAATGGTATCTGAGGAGAAGGAAATTAAAGCAAATATAGTTTAGAAGTAGAACTGGAAATGAAAAACAGAATAAACTACTGCATGATATCCTGTTACAGTTTTATGTGTAGGCTGTCCAAGAACAGATTAGCTTCTTGAAAGCAAAATGGCAAAATTTCCTGTATGTGACCTTCAACGCTAACTTACCGTTGCAGCGATAACGCAGGTTTGACCAAATAATGTTCTCCTGGGAGAAGCAGAAGACGCCCAGGCGTCCTCCTCGCATAGTTGTATCAAGGACAACTCCAGTGTCTGCCACTACTTCAGGGCCTTCATAGAAGCGAGCTCTAGAAGAGAATAAGCACATGTAGGACATGTGAGCCTGATAAACACTTAGAGGATTTGTTCCAGTCAGACACTTTCCCTCCTTTTTACCAGAGAACTGTACTGGAGATGTTTTTTAGTGTGTTAAACCTCCTCTCAGCTATGCAAAGGAAAAATAATTTCCTTTGATAATTTAATATTTTCCTTTAATAAAATGAACCCCGCTTACCTGATGTATCCGACTTGAGGCCGATGCTGCAGGAACCAGCGGTAAGATGTCTTGTCCTTCCAGCCAGAGTTGCGAGGGTCTTTCCACAGCAGTTTGACCTGGTCTGTGGTGTCCCCAGTGTGCCACAGGGAATTGCGGAGGTACTCGCCTGGGCCCGTTTTGGATTTCACTGCCTAATGTGGAGAATAGACGGGTAAAATGTGTGGATAAATACCTGGGGTAATAGCTACGGTCCATCAGGTGTGTGTCCAAGCAGCACAGCTAAGAAAAAGACAAAAATCCTCTCCTGACTTCTTTTTCAATGCTGTCCTTACCTTCAGTTGAATTCCAGGTTCTGCTACTGCTCGGAAGGGGTTTGCCTGCCAGTATGTCTGTTCCATCTGTTTCCACATGACCACATAAAAGCTGGAACTGTCCTGGTAGCCAAATATGAAGCCAGCGTAATCATCATCTGTGGCCGTGTTGACATGGAATGTGCCCTCAAAGTCAACACCATTGAATGCCGTGTAACCTGTAATTGTCAGGAAAACAAATACTCTATTCTCAGGTAAAACACAGGTCCATTTCTTTCCAAATTCAGATGGGGAAGGTGGATTTTGCTAAGCTCAAGCTGAAGACGCAGCCTGCTACAAACAGTATTTTCCCAGGAAGCAGATGGAATCATTAAGTAGCGTCTGAAATACTTCTAAAAGCTGCACTGAGAAGCGCACAGTAGATGAGTGATAATTTTCCAATAGGACAAAAACAAGTGCCTCACCTACAGCCAGGCCAGGATCGCTGTTCATGGTTTGGACAATTTCCATGCCCTGTGAAAGATGAACGTTGACTTATTAGTACATCCATCTCCAAACTTACCGACTTTACCCTTGTTGAATGAGCAGGGAGAGGTACGCCAGAGGTGAGTCTCTAGGGCTAAGGCTTTACTGAATAGTAGCATTAGACCCACAAAGTCTTTCAATTAAAACTGCACCCAGATTTGTACAAGGTTGTACAAGACTCTGGCGTAGTCTCCTACCTGGTTGAGGACAATCCAGTTGGGATCAATCTGTGCATCACCCTCAGGATCCAGTACAACCGTCTGGAAAGCCCTGAAGTCCGTTAGTGTCACTTCTGCGTTCTCTGGGCACACGTCAATTCTGTCAATCACCATGTCTCTGTCAAAGTCTTCTTCACAGAGGTTTCCCACACCATCGCCTGAGAGCATGACAGAAGAAAACAAGTAGCAAGCTTTCAATTTCTCCTACCCTTTGCACCTAAGTTTTACTTGGCTAGCTTTTAGCGGGCATTAGCTAGGTAACCACGTCTATGCAAGGTTAAGAGGTGTTCAGAGCACTGCTGCACTTTTCCTGTATGTTGGTTGTGAAGTAAACCCTGACACTTTTCCTGCTGCTTGCAGGGATGCTGAGAGTAGAAGCAACACCTTAGGGAGGTAGTTCTGGAAGAGACCTTGTCCCAAATACGATCCTCTTCCCAGGATTACTGGAGCTCTGAAAATGTTGTGGGGCTGTCTCAAGTCAGTACCGAGGAGATCTTACGTTCTGCCTATCTCCAAAAGTCAGACTCATGTGGTAGCCACCAGGAACGGAGGAGCCCTATGCAGAGCTAATGTGCATGCATTCCCCTTACCGTCTGAGTCTTCTTGGCCAGGGTTAGGGACAAGCCGACAGTTGTCAGGGCCTGGGGGTTTCTCATCTGGAATTCCATCATTATCATCATCATCATCGCATTCATCTCCTAGCCCGTCATTGTCTGTGTCCACCTGGGAGCTGTTAGGCACTGAGGGGCAGTTATCCCGTGTATCTTGGTGGCCGTCCCCATCACTGGTGGAGAAAATTCAATAGACAGATGAAGAAACCATCAGTGGCTAATCTTTAAATAAGCATGCCCTTTCTAGGAGCTGGGGTCCTCTACGAGAACAGCAGAAGTTGTTGATTTCAGCCTTTTAAAATCTCGAGCTATTAGTTACGCAAACAATAGATCAGAAATATTCCAGCTGTCGTCTGTGAACAAATCTGTGAGTGACAGCTAATGAAAAGCAAGCCTGCTGTCAGCAAGCTTACATCTGCTAGCCTTTGGGCAATAGTTCCACTGGAAAGTTTTTTGAAGTCTGAAGAAAATTCCCCCTCCCTTGTCTGAATAAAAAGACACGGATTAAGGCCGAGCTAGCTTGTCACGGTTACCAGTGCATGCCTTCCACCCCCACATCCCCAGGATTTCGTGCAACCTATGTATAAATCGTGCAGCAAACTCTCACCTGTCCTGGTTGGTGTCACAGACATCTCCCACTAGATCATGATCAGTATCTTTCTAGGAAAACAAAGCAATAATCATTTAAACTTCTCATAGATCGATGGAAGAATTAGGCAATAAAGGAGAAACAAGAGATGTTAGCCTCTGTGCCATTGTCATTCTGATTGAAAACAGCTGACAACAGTGGGAGAGTTCCTTCTGCAGTATTTACAAGTTGTCCTGATGAATTCAAGCAGAAGTATTTCTAAACTCAGATGAGTAGAGTAGTGAGAGAGGGCCCGAGAGCAGAGCTGCTTCTTTGACTTGCTGACCTACGCACTAGGACGTTTGATCTCAAGGGGCTGCATGTGTTGCAGGATGGCAACTAAAATCTGTAAGTGTTAATCGTGGGGAGTTATTGGGTGTCTACCTTAGACAGATGATGTGAGCAATGTCTTGAGAGAAAAGAAGCTATTAGACTACTAAAGACTACTGCTTACTTACCTGGTCTGGATTACTGACTGTTGGGCAGCTGTCACACACGTCTCCTACTCCATCGCCATCGCCGTCTTTTTGATCAGGGTTAGGAACTCTTTTACAGTTATCCATTGGATTCTTGATCCCTGTTAAAGAAGCAGAGAAGCCATCAAGCCAACAGGGCTATTAAGATACAGGCAGCAAGATCTCTTTTGGATGTAAGACATGGCAAAAATGTAGGAGAGATGAAATTGTGCAACAGAGCAACAGCTTTGATTTTAGTGTACATTTTACACCCTACATCCTAGTAGCTGTTGAGGAAGGAAGACAGCAGCAGCAACTGATCTTAAAACATTTCAGACTGCATCATGACGGATGGCTAAGCACACTGTCGTACGTGAACCTGAGAGGAAATGTCCCTAACTGCGTTCCTTAGAGAAAGCTGAAGAACAGGAATGAGGCTCCAACCTGGCACCATAGCTGTGCAGGAGTGAGTGGCCAAGAGGACGAAGATGAAGCTGTCTGCGGTTCCCTAAGCTATGACAGATTCTTTTTCCTCCAAAGTAGACGTCTACAAAATTGCAAAATAAGTCAAGGTTAATCTTGGCTAGGTGACATGGAAGATTCAGACAGTGCCTTTTCAATGCCTGAGACAGGAAAGGACCAATCTAATTGGCAGCCTGCATGACTTCACTTCCCGCTTCTCTGCATTTACCTACTACCAGCAAATCATGCTAGCGGGGAGCTGCTTGGCAGGAAGTAGCAGGACCCAAACAGCACTGGATGCATTGGAAATAATCTGTAAATAAATATGTACGGCTCAGGCCAGCAGCAGTTGTGATTTCTGGCTTTTGAAAGCAGGCTTTGTGCAAATACAGCGTCACTAGCGCACAGCCCGTTTCTAAAGCCAGCCAGTGGTTTTTTTTCTCCCAGAATCCAGCCCTGACAGTTACTGCCTTGAGCAAGTAGCTTCTAACAAATTGGATAGCCGTGTATTTCTTCACAAGCTGAAACTGCAGCACAAAATCCTGTCCTTGTCTAGGTTGAGATCAGTTTGCATAGTACATCTTTCTGAAGCCTGGAACAGGTTTGACTTGGGACTGTGCACAATAAAAATGCTAATAAATATTGTTTGCACCAGCCTGAAGATAGATCTTTAACCCCTGCGAGGACTGAACTGTGAAAGATACCGGCTTGACTGCTCACTGGGCGTTGTAAGAACTGAGCTGTCCTTTGTCCCATCACAAATAAGCTGCTCTTGTATAGTTTAAGCCTCCAAAGGCTGGTACCTGCTCGGAGGGTCTATAGCTGCATGCTGACCAGCTGCCTCGTTCTTACATTGGTTCAGCTGCACCTCTCTGAGGACGTTCTCCAGCCGCTCTTACCATCTCCATCCATGTCGTCGTCACACTCGTCTCCCTTCCCGTCACCATCAATGTCCCGTTGGTCATCGTTCTTCACCTGGCGACAGTTGTCACAGGCATCACCGAAGTTGTCCTTGTCTGTGTTACGCTGGTCGGTGTTGCGCGTGTAGACGCAGTTGTCCTGCAGGAGAGAGAGGCTTGCTGAGGGGAGGGGAGCACGCTGCCTTAGTTAGGGTGCAGTCTGCACAAACTGGTGTCTTCACACCATCCAGATTTAAAAGGAAGCATTGCATGCTGTGACCTGTAGGTTCTCTGCATTCCCATTAAATAAGCAGGCAGTTCGCTTTGCAGGACCTCTCGGTACATTGAGGTGTATCAGGGTAAACCTTAGAATTCAAACCTCAGCATTTAGTATCCCATCTCCATCAGCGTCATCATCACAAGCATCTCCAATTCCATCCCGGTCTGCGTCCTCCTGGCCAGAGTTGGGGACAGTCATGCAGTTATCCTAAAAGGAAAATAACAATAAATTAGCAGGGCATGCTGCCAACGTCACAGAGCCTTTCTGAGTTCTGAATGCTGTGCAGGGTCTCCAAAGGGGAGCCTGTCCCCAGATCAGAACTGCCCACTTCTGGCTAAGCATTCCTCTGCTATGCTGTTTCCACCTAAACACGCAAGGACTGCATCTTACCTTGCGGCACTTTTTGTCAGAGCAGCGTAGCTTCTCGTCAGGGACGCCGTCAATGTCTGTGTCCTTCCCGCAGACGTAGCCATTCCCTGCCCAGCCCACAAGGCACTGGAAAACAGCGGATAAACAAAATGAGGCTGCTGGGGAGTCCCCTGCCAGGGCTATGCCTCCAAAACCGAAGGCCTTACATCAGAACCAGCAGAAAACATGGCAAACCTGGGTACACAATGCTCTACAGGTGAAATACGGCCTGGAAGAGACACTTAAGCTGTAAATAGTATTTTTAAATAGTTCAGATACAAGAGCTCTGCCTGTTCCTGAAATTATAAAGATGCAGCAGCAAAACTTCTTGGCTCCCCCAGGTTGCTTGAATGGTGTCCCCCTTCTCAGCTGCATGTCATGCTCTATGACTGAAAAATGTGCTTCAGGCAACAAAAGCAACAACACAACAGAGGATCCCAGGTGCCAGGAGCAGTCCACTGCTGAGGTCTCTGAGAGATGCTCTCCCACAGCCCAGGTGTTCATGGGGAGCAGGTCTGTGCCAGGAAGGCACGCTCTCCAGGAGAGGGCAGTGGCAGACCCAGGCGAGCAAGCACGGCGCAGAAGGGAGCGAGCAGATCCCAGCGGCGGGGATGGGGCCTTACCGCGCAGGAGATGGACCCATCGCGCTCCACGATGCACTGCGCTTTCTCGTGGCAGGGGCTGATTTCGCCGTTAGGGCAACGTCTCACTGTCTGGCTTTTGCAGCCTGTGATCTGATCCCCGACAAAACCAGGTTTACAAGCCCCACACTTGTAGGATCCCTGGAAGAAGAAAAAAAACAATAGGGAATTAATTGGAACGTGAGGCAGGGCAACCTGTCCTATAACCTGTCCTCAGCAGCTGGATTGCCACAGAAATCAGAGGGCCCAGGCAAGAGAGATCTACACGAGGCTTTCCAGGAATATTTACCCGTGTGTTGATGCAGATAGAGTTTGGGACACAATTTTTGGCAGCACCTGTCTCGCATTCATTGATGTCAGTGCAGACCTGCAAAGGAAGAACAAAACAGACATTGAATTCTCTCTTAAGCAGATGCCATGTCAGATTACAGAACTGGGGCATCACTAAATGCAGAAGCAAAGCCCCCAGCACGCTGCACTAGGACTGAGAGCTTAAAGTTTTCCTTGAGACAAGCCTGAGCCAGATCCCAGCAACATTCCTGACCCCCGGGCAAGCTCTTCACCCTCTAGAAGTCACCAGAGATTTTAGCTTGGTGAAATAGCTTAGCTCTGAGCTGAGCTGTCAGAGTATCTGCTTACTGTAAAAGGACAGAAGAGAGTGAATGGAGCAAGAAGGTCAAACACTGCCTCCTATGACCAGCTAGAAGCTCTCTGAGTAACGCAAGCCACGTGCCATTCTTGCTTTTTTCAATATATTTTTGTACTATTGTAAGTCTAGGTGTTTTCTTTTTTAAAAATATATATTTATTTTTTATTATTTTAATCTGTCTCTATCTGTTTACGTGAGGAGGGGCTGAGTACCAAGTAGCTGTATCAATTCTCTGTGTCCTAGTGCGAGGGATTCCCCACCCTTGGCAAGCCCATCCTCTCACTGCATCAGTCTTACCATCAATACAATGCAACCCTCTTGTATTTCCCTCCCATTTCTTTGCCGGCACCAAGACCCTTGAATTAATTACAGCTACAGAGGGGGAAGAGGTGATGGCTTCTGAAGGAGACGGAAGAATTTGTGCCTTACCTGTTTGTTGGCCCTGGCATAAGCTAGTCCAACGCCTTCGACCATTTGCCCCGTGAAGCCGGGAGGGCAGGGATCACAGCGGAAGCCAGGAGCAGTGTTAATGCACTGGACCTTCGGGAAGCAGGGGTTTGCATTGCACTGGAAACAAGAAAGAAGTTGTGGAGAGCTGCGACGCAGGCTCGCTCAAGGCCAGCTGTGAAGGCAGCTCTAACAGCAGGCCTTGCTGGGTGAGATCCAGCTATTGTGCTTTTATTTTCTAAAGAATAAGAGAAAAATGCATAGAAGTAGCTGGCTTTCCTTGCGAGTGGAAAATGCAGCTTCCCAATCTGAGTTCTCCCAGATTCCACTATGTGCAGACAAGTAAAACAAATCAACTTTCAAGACTAATTCTTCTTAGGTGACATCAATTGCCCAGGCAGAGAGCTGGCTTCGCTTCACACTTTCCTTCCTGGCAGTCTCTGAATCCAGAGAACTGGGTAATTTCTTACACTGATTTTGAAAGACAACAACAGTTGTTTTGTTTACTACTCTGGGAAGCAACTGTCTTTCCAAAACTGAAATTAACGCTTGCTTTATTTTCTCCAACAGTATTATTTTTACTGAATTCTTATGCTCTGTGCTAGCAGACGCATTACATCGATGCAGCAGTTCCCGCATTTTTGTGACTAACAGATTCTCATCAACCTCAAAATGTCCCACGGACCTTTTTAACTTCAGCTGGTTTTTAAAGCAAATTGCTTTAAGAGGATACGGCGTGGCAAGACACAGTTGCTTGATGGTTGAGTAAGTTTTGCACACAGAGAATAAACAGAATCAAATGTCACACTTTTTTTGGAAAAAAAAAGGGAAAGAAAAAGAAAATCAAACAATATCTTCCTAGCAAGGTTTGATTTACAGGCAGAAGTGGAGCAATTCACGTTGTGTGGTGAGATTTGCTGTATAAAGGACTGTGTGGGTAGCATTTCATTCCGTTCCACACATAATAAATCTTATCTCTAACAACTCGTCAGCGATTAGCTGAAAAGATTTTAAGACCAAGAGGGCTATCCAAACTCCCTTTCCTTTGTAGTACAAACCAAAAGATTTATTTTGTTTGAGTCCCTGTATCTTTTAGAAACAAATGCCTTGCTAGACTGGCTATAAAACCAACACAGAGCACCGCTTGAGGCAGGGTGAGAAACAGACTTCGTTCCAGTGAAATGATGTTTCTGTTGAACTTCAGCTCCTGGGGGAATTGCGAGCCTTCTCTTCACAACCACAACGCGAACCCACAACACTCCAAGAAAAGCGAGACCTTTCTGTAGCTCCCAGCCCATCCCACTTGTTTTTTTTTACCTCGTTGATGTCTGTGCACTGGGAGCCGTTGCCCGAATAACCTGGGGGGCAGGGTCCGCAGCGGAAGCCAGTGCCGGTCTCCGTGCAGGCCACTCCGGGGAAGCAGGGGTTTGGGACGCATCTGTTAAACTGTGTCACGGTGATGGCAGGGCCTGTCACTTCAGGGCGTATGCCTAGAGGACAAAAGGAACATTAAGGACCGAGTTGTCACTGCCAGAGCCTAACATAAGCCTGTCCCATTGTCTCAGTTAGAAGACTTGAGCGTGCCTCACGCGCAGGGCATTTCCTTGCAGCTTTTCTGACGGTTAGGCAGTTCCAGCTCTGCTTTGTAAATGGAGGAAAACAAAGCCAGAAGCAGCAGATGGACAGATTTCTGACTCAGACCAAAAAAGACACACAAAGTCCAGAAGTCTTAGCTCCTGGTCCAAAACTCTTGTTCTGCTGCCCTCCTTGTTGTGTAACGCCCTTGGTTTTGGGGCTCCGCACAGAACACTTCTCTCCCTGGTTCCTCTACATCTCCATCCCACTGCAACTACGGACTCAGGCACCTGGCTAAAGCACAACCCACGCAGCACAGGCTCAAGTCTGGAAGCACTGCGGAGGGCTCTCAGCCAACATCTCCCCACTAGAGGCAGGCATCTTAAACAGGTCACTTGGTGCGTAGCAGGAGTAGACTCACATCAGGCTCTCATGCCACAGCATTATCTTTATCTCCACGGGGCTAGGAAACCTTCCTTCAGCCTGGCAGGTGAGAAATCAACCTGTTATTCAGACACGCATCATGTCTAGGCTGGCATATCGCAGTATGGTATATCTGAGCATGTGATGTGCAGGAAATTCTAACCCATATGAAATGCTACTGCAGTCCTGTTCAGAAGCGCAATGGACGCACCAAACTTGTCCCCACCACTTGACCCCCCCCCCCGCTGCGCACAAGCTTTCCTTAAATTTTTAGGCCCAATGCCAGGTTTTTGTCTTTATCCTCAAGACCTGACTTCAGAACCTAAGGTCCCTGAATCAAAATTATGGGCAGGAACTGAACTCCTACAGCTCAAGGCAACATGAAGAATTCATCTACACAGGAAACAGAACTTCACGGGAGGTTAACTCAGGACAGTGAATACACTTTCCAGAAGCTAGAGTTGTCACAGATCTCCCATACCCACTAGGCTAAGTGACAAGGACAAGTTTTGGTCCTGTTTTCTCCAGTTTAAAAGCCCAATTGAAAGAAAGAAAAAGGAAGAAAGAAAGAAAGAAAGAAAGAAAGAAAGAAAGAAAGAAAGAAAGAAAGAAAGAAAGAAAGAAAGAAAGAAAGAAAGAAAGAAAGAAAGAAAGAAAGAAAGAAAAAAAACCACCAAATAACAACACTACCACCAGTAGCAGCAAAATCTTCACTAAAAACAAGGTCTCCTCTCTTCATGCTTCTCTTTCAGGGCAATAATAGGAGAAGCACAAACGACTGCTGCGAGTCACATTGTTCAATGCATGACTAAAAGAGGCTCAGGTTCTACAGCAAGGAGCACAGGAGAACGCACATAGAGCTGAAAACCAAGTGGGGAAGGCAGAGATCAAGTAACAGACAGAAAGTTCAAGACAGTTTTATGAGCAAGTTATTAAAACAATTGCTGTGGATGGATGCTTTTCTGTACTACAGGTCCCAGAAGCTTTGGCTAATCTCTTTTCCAGCAGCACAATCTCTCCAAGTGCAGAAATGGTTTTTGCTCCGCCCTTTGAGTGTACTGGCAAATAATACAGCATCTCCAAGAACCATGCTTTCTGGAAGCCAGATAATACTGAAGTAGGTTCCAGTCCAGACAAACCATTTACTGGGGAGCAGAGGGCAAAATCTACATGGGAGAATTTACGACCCTGTTTCCCGAATCCTCTGTAAACACCCTCTTTGCTTGGAAGGTGACATTAGGATTGAAGGAACAGCAGAGCAATGCCTCTTGGGGGTGATGTTCTCTTCCACTCAGCTTGTGAGCTGCCAGCTGTGTCCCACAGGATACCCGGTGCTCGTTCCCAGGCAGTTCTAACACAGGCCATGGGCTGGGTTATTAAGAGACGTGGCTGGGCAGCTTTCTGCACTAGAATGCAGCTACGCTGAGAAGTACAGCGTGGCACGTCACGGAACCTCTAATAAAGCTTATTTTAGAAGTTGTGGAAGCGAGCAAACACTGAGGATTTGCTGGAAATATCGATGAGATTTTGAACGCTAATTCTGCAGCCCGTGCAAAGGGGTAAATAGCTTCAACTGCCACTGAGCCACGAGAACAACACGGAACACTGCTCCACGCCTGCAGAATGCCCTGGGGGAAAAAGGCATCACTAACATCAAGTATTCCTCTGTGACACTCCAGGTAACTGTGAAACTGGCTAATTCCTTTGGGCAGATGGTCACAGGTGGCATTTACTACTTGTTTGGACACAAAGGTATGAAACACTTGGAGGAGGAGCTCAAGTATAGGGCTCGGCTCAGTAACTCACCACAGGCATCACACTCCATGACTGTGTTCTTCAGGAATGTTATCTCCTTAATCTGGAAGAAAACAAGACTCATCACTTAGCCAACGGCTGAGTTTTGCTCCCATGCAAACTAATAGTCCCATCGCCAGAGAGCAGGATGTCCGAGAGCACACAGCTACTTACAAGCAAATTAACTCTTACCCCAAAGTCTGTTTTGCAAACATTCAGGAAGCTCAGGTGGCTTGTTCTCCCTGCTATAAGTATGTCGTTCCCTGCTGGAGTGTTCCTACAGGCTAACTAGATCATACTGTTCTATTACAGAGGCAGGAAACACTCAATCTGAAAACACAGAAAAAGTGCTGTGGAGGAAAATGAATATACTTTATTTGGGTCTTCTGCTCTAGAAGATGGTGTGTCAACAGTCCTAGAGAAGTCTGCATTACCTGTAGACTGGGGATTGCATAGGTAAAGTCAGGAGGAGGTTCCCGTGTATGCCATTTTTGCAGACATAAATAATCTCTGACCTTGCCCATGCCAATTTTTGGCCCTAATGTTCTTGCCATGAAGACATTTTGAATCTACTCACAAAGGCTCCTTACTTCAGACTTCCTCTGATCTCCTCTAGGTTCCTATTCCTTCAAGTTTCCTTCAGTAAAGAGATAATCTGCTGCACTGGTAGTGAAAAGATGTGGTGGCTTTCATTAAGAACAGAATATGAGATGGGCAAAAGTAAGTGTCAGTCTGAAGCTACCACTTTCACGACTCTCTGGCATCTTAGATAACCTAGCAGGCTTCTTTCCTGAAAAGGCCTTACTGGCTACCTACAGCCGATGCTCAGGCACAACGCTGTGACCACCCTCACACGCCCCATGGACTTCACGTTTCCACTATTAAGACATTTCACTTTGTACTTGGACAGAAGCATCTGCTCGTGTCTCTCTGCCAGCTCCCGGGTATAAGAGCTTTTATTCTATGTTGGATTCTCTCTTCCCTCCAACGTGGCCTGGGGTTGTGTATTTTGAACAGTTAATGCTGAGATGCATCTAATCCAAATCCCCAGAACATGTCCCATTAGGAGTGGGTGACAGAGAGCAGAGAGGAGAAGTTGGAGGGCTGCTAATGAATATCTGAGGTTCCTTTGTGCCAAGAATTCTTCAGCCTTTGGCTCAGGAGAGAAGACCTGGCCTTTTATTAATACTCCTGCTATCCTTACTGCCAGCATCCCAAGATGATGAATCAGGGAAAAGTAAGTTTAGGAAATCTTTGCACAGATTAAGGCATTACGAAGTGCCACCTTGGCTCCCCAGTGACATATGCAAGTTTGCCTTCTGGGGAGGGGTTTTCTTGAAAGCGCTGTTGAGAAAAAGGCCACGGATTAAAAAAAAAAGTAGGTGGCAAGAGCGAGAGAAAGAACAAACAGAAAACCTATATGGAGAATCAGGGCTAAGCTGGAAGGGAACACTGGAAATCATTGCTCCAGGCTGCCAGGAACCATGTCTGACCTGATTCCTAGTAAACACTGGGTATTTATGCAGAAGCCTGAAATTTGAGAGTAACTCCATGCAACAGATGTTTTTGCAGATTAGAGGCCGCCCAGTATGCATTGGCACTGAGACCTGTCTGCCATTCCAATTAGCTGGCAGGCAGAGGCCCTCAGCTCCCAGAATGGATAAAGGGAGAATGGAACCTTTTTCTGTACATACAAGAGAGTTGACCAGACAAACCACCACCTCCTCGTTAAAACGGGAAAGGATCTAAGCACCCAAGAAGTTCCAAAGTTCCTAAGAAACTACCAGAGCCAGAAAGGCTTAGGATTAAAACAACAAGAGGAAAGAATGAATACAGAGCTTGTTTAGATGCCATCTGACTTCCCTTTCCAGGACCCCAGTGACGGCTGAAAGGCCTCTTCCTTCCATCTTCCAATTTTGGACGCTTCTGATTTCATGCGCCCGCAAAACCAAGGAAAAAGTGACTTGTTTTTCCAGTTAAACATACATCCACTGTGAGTGTGTGTCTCTTTTCTAAGAGTTTGTTCTCCATGTACGCTGCTTCCCAGCTGACATGGTTCCAAGCAGCAGAATCTGCTACTTTATCTCAGAATTTCAGATCTAATTGTGAGGTCACCTCGTGATCCTGGGTTTCACAGCAGTTATTCTACTGCTTATTTGACCAAATGGAAGAAGAGAACCGCCAGTCCCAAAACTCAGCACTTAAGGCAGAAGATTCAGTGACTGATCCCGAGCAGGATAAAAGGAGTTAGGTCCCTTCTCACTTACCTGCTGTTTCAACAAGTCTCGAACTTCCATTAGCACACGGTTAGTTTCTCTCATCTCTTCCAGCATTTCAGGACCAACTTCTACCAAAAGCACAGTGGATGGAAAAAAAACCACAGAGGAGCCATTAGCAGTACAAACCAACTGATATAATTCACTTAAATTTAACATTAAAGGTAGAGAATCCTCCACACCAGTCTCTCCCACATCCCAGCTAGAGGTTGGCTTGGAAATAACCAAGTCTTGCTCTGGGCAGGGCAGACAGATCATCAGCCAGGGCTGTCAGAGAGGTAACAGTTACCCCTCAGCAAACAAACTGGCCTGGCAGTCCGGCTGTTGCGGTAGCCGTTAACCTGGCACGGTCTGTGCAGTTCACACATAGGAAGCCTTTGCTGCCAAAAGCAGCAAATTAGTAATTCAGTGCTGTGGAAGTTACTATGAAGGGCACGGCTAAAAGCGAGGCTCTTTGCTGAGTCTGTCCCAGATGTGCTGCCAAGCACCGAACGTGGAGAAGCGGCACATCGGCCGTTGCATCGCCCGTTCTCAAGGTCCAGACTTTTTTCTCGCAGCATAAAGATGGGTTCTGTCCAGGCAGCAGCATTTTCAAATTGCATCTCAGTGGGCTTGGGACACAAAAGGTCCATCTGCTCATCCACGCAACGCTGCAAAATCCTGTTTAAAGGAAGCTGAACAGACTAGAAATTATATTACAAGGTCACCTAGGGCAGATTAACATGAATTTCTGCTAGATGCTAGCCTTGCCTAGTCAACTGAGGCATGCTAAAAATCTAGTCTATACTCATCTGCCTCGCTCAAGAAGAACGAATGGAAGCAGCTCACTGTTTCCAGAAATATGTGGTAAGGAAATTTGAATCATTTGAAAACAATTGGGCAGAAAGTTCAGCTCTGGTGTTCGCCTGTCTGCCATGAGAAGGCACAACCTCGTTTCTCAAGGTTTTTCTAGATTAATTCATCCTTTAACAGAAGTCACACCTTGCCTACCGTATAAGCAAACCTTTTTGAAGACAAGAATGGCAGCGTGTTCGACAAACAGAAGGGAAATGTGCAGGGGAAAACGAGCTGGAGCTGGGGGTCTGCTTCCTCTGAGAATGAAGAATTTGCCAGTGCCAGAGCAGGACGTCAGCCCGTGCTCCTGACTCAGTACACCAACTTAGGCATTTTTATGTGACAAATGAGCCCGAAAGCCTCGTGGGTCTTCCCTGCACAGAACGGAGAGGACTTGATGAATATTTGTAACCTCTCCAATACATTTTGGTCCGGGAATTAAATCAAAAGTACCGCAAATGTGTCGTTCTAAGACAGAGGGAGTGAATGAAAGTGACATTTCTTATTTTATTGAAAACAAGAAGCTCGCATATGATTTTGAACTTCAAACGGAGGTTTTGAATAAACTCTGCATGAAGGCTTCAGGCAGCTTTTGTTATTCCTGGGAAGAATTTTCCATTCTTAGTAGCAAGATGTATCTCAAAATAAACTTTTTTTTTCTCTCTTTCTCTCTCTCTTTTTTTTCTTTTTAAGATTCAAATTTACAGTAGTGAGTGAACTACTCCGGAGTGATTTCCGAAGTAAGTCTATGCACTTGCAGACATTTCCATCACTATGCATCCTTCTCCAAGGGTTCATTCTCTCTGCAAGCACACACATGAATCTCTGGTACACGGTCCTTTAGGTCTGAGCCTGCTGCATCTCAGATCTCTGAGAGCTGAGCGTTCTCCTAACAGGCTGGTCAGAAAAGTGGAACTTTTGTAACGAACGTAGCTAAGTTCCTAGAAGTTGGGGCTTTCCTAAACTCTGTGTGCACAAGCAGAGAGAATATCCAAGACTCTTGCTTTTGGACATGCTGTATGAGCTATTTTAATTTAATCACATGCAAAATGCAGACTAAAATAAATTGTCTCTTGCAGCTCGTTACAGAACACAACAAAATTTCCATTTGCCCTAGAATAAATGTTTTTCTTAAAAAAAAAATCACTACTCAGGAGGGAAACGGGGAAAAAAATCTAAGACTGAATATTTACACAGTTCAGCTTCAAGTTTCATACAAAACTACAAAACCCCTAAACATTGCTTTCAGGCTCCAGCAGATGCAGCTGCAACGTTATCTTCTCATTCTCTGCTGCAAAACTGAATATTCAGAGGAGGCTAGAGAGCACAGCAGTCCAGAAAACAGAGAAAATCAGAATTACTTACCTACTCTTCTCTGCTGACATGATGAAAAAGGACAGGAGAGGCAGAGGAGAAAAACGAAGGCTAGAGCTGAAATCATCTTCGAACCTTCAAGCAGTGTGGATGTACGGGCTTCTCTTGCAACAACTTTTAACCTGCAGGTTTGCCTCTGCTCCCCATTAGTATCTGTGGTTTGCTATTTATGAAGTTGCATTCCTTCCTCTGAAGTTCTTATTCTCTGATGCTGGACGACGGGTGGACGTCATTTCTGGCTGCTAGTCCACAGAGAACGTTACAAAAGTAAACAATATGAGAAACTCATCAGGAGAGTAGCTTAATTTTTTTTTTTAGACCAGCTTGCACCAAAATAGGTCAGAATATTCCAGAATTAAATGGATTTTTTTTTTTTTTTTTTTTGGATCGGGGTTTTTATTTCTTCTTCATGGACACAGGATAGACGGATGATTCATACTCCTATCCCTCACAGATTTTCCTTCTAAAACTACTCACAAGATCACAAAAGCTATGAGACATCTGGACTTCACTAGAGTCTCAGAAAAGGCTCTTTAAACCCCCAGAAGGCAGTTTTACCACTCACACTTGGGGCAGACTTACTGAATCATCTTCCAGCTATAAGAGAAGCCATCACACCATTTTCAGAAAGATACCAGGCAAATGTTCTAGCCCTCAGAGGCTGATTCTTATTACCCCCCACCCAGGCTCATCTAAAGGAAGGATGCAGTGCAGAGATGGCAGCGTGAAAGGAAGGGAGACTTTGCTGTTTCTTGAACGTGAAGGAACGAGTCTCAATCCAGCACTTTCCATCACTCAGTCTCAATCCAGCACTTTCCATCAGAAGACACAGAGCGGATTGAGAAATCTATCTGGAGCAGCCAAAGAAAATTTGCCCAAAGAAAATCTTAAAGCTACTACATCAAGGAAATTGCAAGTTAAACCGTGACCTATAAAAAAGGTTAGGCTGAAGACCAGTGAAATTCCTCATCACAAATTCTCACTGTTTGATTGTGAAATCTGTCAGTGTGTTTATCATGCAACGCCCCTGGGGACAGCACAGACAAGAAAAGCCCCAGAAAACAGTAGCTCAGTCTTTAAAGTCTTGTAGAAGCAGGATCTTTGGATATTTACACAAAGTTTTTTTTCCTCATCTTGGCCTCAGACCTCCCATAATCAGGGAAAAACTTCCCATCCCTGTGGCTATGCACACTTCTTGAAGGTAACTGCGTGCAGTCTTGTAGACGCTGGTGAGCAAGCATGCCCACTACAGTAAGCAAATACTCTTTCATATTACAGGACTGCTGCAGCAGACAGATTTTACATTTTTTTGCACCAAGGAAATTCTATACTAAACATGGTGTTAATGTGCTTCTGTTACCTGGGTGGCATTTGTATGGTTCTGCTCTTCTGGCACATCACCTCATGTTATGCAGAGTGTGACTTCTTGTGAACCCACCAGAGAAATCAGCTTTGGGGGTTTGTTACCGGTGGCAAGTAAAAGTGGTTTAGCTGGAACTCAGAACAATTGAGTTCCCCAGTTTTTAGCATTTTTAGGTGCTTCCAGACAAGTCAAGACCATGACAACTGATTAGCGAAGATAAAACACATTGTTTTTCCAGCGATGGTCTGGGAAATATTATTTGCAATTTTTATTTTAAAACAGTGAATGGGGGATGAACTCGGTCTCTCTTCCACAGAGACCAAGAGACCAAGTCTTTCACCTCAGTGACAGCTGATGTCCCTCCAGGTTATATTTACGATGCTGTAGACAGGAGGAGAGAGAGAATTTGCAGACTGCTCAGTCCAGGACCCTACTAGATGGCCTGCGAGGGAGTAGAACACACTGCTGTAGTGCAGAGCTGTAAGCACGGTACTTACAGTACTTCAACAGAAGCGTCAGAGGTCATTAATAAAGGACGGTTCTTGCCAGCTATCCAGAAAAAAAATGTGTTGGTTTTTCTTTCCAAGTGAGAAGTCGTGAAAGTTGAGAAAGAGATATAATTCACGTGGAATTAAGAATGAACAAGGGTCTCTTGTGAGGTTAGTCTGGCAACGATTCACATCAGATTTGCTTTGTGTGGAGGAATAGATGCCCTTATAGAATGATGAGATGATCAGACTCCTAGAGGAATGGGAAAGGAGGGAAAGGAAATGAAAGGGGAAAGGAGAGCATTTTTCTGAACACTTTCATCTGCTCAAAATAACAAGCCCTATTATAACACTATGAACTGCTGACCATGTTATATGTAAAATCCACGATATTTTTAATTACGCCTATTATTCGACATCCAAATTAACTAATCAAAACCATATCATAGAGAAGTTAGATCATTTCCTTTGTTTTTACCATGGACTAAAGAAACTCAGATAACCGACAAAAAGAAGAAAGCTCCCAAGCTCCCGGAGTGACTACAAAAGACTAAAGGAAAAAAGGTTTCTTCTTCAGAAGAAACGCTTTCTCTTCAGAAGAGTACCTCGTATGGGCACGTTGCAAGTCCCCAAAGTACTTAAAGCATTAAGGGCTACCAGCAGTGATGCCGGATCTCTTCACATGGAAGAGAAAGAGAACTTTGGTGACACGGGCAGTCTGTGAGTTCGTCACCATCTCTGTTTTTCCCTCCTGAACTCACTAATGATGAATTTATTAGTGGAAGCTGTGGAGTACACTGACCCGGCTCACATAGGGCATGTTACTTGTAAGTAACTTTGCTGTTAGCACAAGATGAGAGCTGTGCGTACGTACTTAGAAGCTGCAAGTTCTCAAACTCAGTAACATCAGGAGCGTTCACTGCTGAGAAATGACTTCCCTTTCCCTCAGCAACGAGTATGGGACAGCACGGTGACAGCACCGCGCATCTTACTGCTCACTTAATGAAATGAACCAAGGCGTATTGTACCTGCATTACACCAGTTATAAAAAGCTGACAAGTCTTCTGCATATGAAGTCTTCTGCATGATCAGTATGTCTTGACATTCTTCTAGAAACCCAAAGCCACTTCTCTTTACTCTGCAAGAGATTCTGGGATCATTTCTGTTCATTAATGGTAGAGAGAAAAATGCAGCTAGTTTCTACACAGCTTTCTGGAGTTGAGCAAGACATGGTGTCTCCACACGATGAGGTCATTCCTACCCTTATTTTCCTTGGACTCATTCTGCACTTTTCTTTATTCAGGTCTAATGACTAGAAATCCTTGTAAATCACTGCTCTAATGCAGCTTAAACACACAGTAGCCGGTCAGAAAATGTTCAGTCGTGATGTGATTATTTCTGGGTGACAGTTCCTGTTTGAAAAGGACAAATTAAAAAATACCTGATATATCTGAACTTGTTATTATCTGTTGGGGAAACGTCTTCCAGCTTCGTCAATACTATTTTTTAAGCATTACTGATAAAAATAAATAAATAAAATGGAGCAGTAGATAGTGTTTATTTGGGCTTCAGCTTACCAGCATTTCTGCTCTCTGCGCAGTGCCAGGTTAGTTACACCTTTTTCCCTGACTGGAGCTGACATCACAAATGAAACTAGCACACAAACAAACAACAAAAAGAAAAGATCATGCTAGTTTAAAGTTTAAATATTTTCCATCTCTGTGTTTTTAACTAATGCTTGCCAGCTGAAGAACAAAAGTCAGAAGGAAAAAGTTATTTTTCAGTCTTGTAAGGTCAAGTGCTAAAAATAAGTGAAAAACACCTACACCCTCTGAAAGAGCGTGCTAAGTTTGACAGAGTTTCTTATATATTCATGGAAAATACATAAGAAACAAAAATTATGTAAAAGATAACCAGTAAGGATTTCAAAAATAATCTTTTCCTTTTCCTCCCAATACAGGTTCAATAGTACCTGTGGCATTCTTGAGCAAGACTTTCTCCGGTGATGAAGACTTCACAACCACTCCAGGCAGCCTTCGGATGCTTTATGTTCCCACGGGACACTGTTTAAGCCCACTGCTTCTTTTCTTATTCGCTACGCACTCAAGAGAGCAGATGAGTTCCTTCGCTGGACGAGCATTATATACTTGAACACTTGCATTTCAATTCAGTACTTTTACAAAAAAGCCTGGTAATGCAGGTAAGCGTCCAGGTTTTATCCATCCACTAGAGGAAAAATGGTCACATCATCGCAGACTGTCGACCGTTAGTTCTAAGCCTTGAAGTCTGAACTATATCACGATCAGTCATGTTTTTTGTTAAATGTCACACTGCATAAACCATCGACAACCCAGAAGGTACATTCTCTGATCTGGAGGACTATAGGATTACAACTGAGGTTGAGCCAACCCGACACATTCACGCACCCCTCCTTTCTATTTCACTCTCGAGTAGATCAGTAACAAGACCAGCACGTTAGATTTTTTTTCAGCATCTACTTATTTTGAGTGCTGTAGATGAGCATTAGCAAATTCCGAAGACGGACACCGTGGAAAGGACTGGACACTGAAGTTCGATGCTCGGCAGTGAGCAGAACCTTCAGTCTTGTCCTACCTCTCTACCACGTGTTCCCAGCCAAAACAAACCTCTTTCTTGTGAAGTTTGCAAAACACGATTTTACAGCTTGATTATGTACAAATACTTATTTCATCCGTTGCTAAAACACCACCTCAACAAACGAGATTCCTAAATGATTTGTGCTTAGAGCTATTTGCGGTCCTGAGGCAACAAAGTTTAGGTATAAACTCGTCATGTAAATAACAACACCAGCGTGTTATGGAAGGCAAATTCATTATTTAACGTCGACACCTACAGGGATGGAAATATTCCATGCAAATCCCATCCCTCAATACAGTAACAGCCCCAATATGCCTCATTCTGTTGCAAGATGCAATAATCCACTACAGGCCGTGCTTTCTTACGTTTGAAGAGTTACAGCTTGCTGCAGTCTGGTTTATGTCTCCAGCTTTAAATCCCCAAGGGAAGTGAGTACAGAAGGTCACTGAAGACCTTTTCTAAGTACTTTTAATGTTTCTTTCAATTAATCAATGGCAAACTGCAATGACAGAGAACCAAGCCTGCAAAATAAAATAAATGGAGATGGCTTCATCGTGCACTACGTTAACTTTATCATTCGTTCTCCTTGTTGTTTTCTGCCCTGCTAATGGAATTTGGCTAATAGCAGTAAAACCAGTTACATGACCTAAAAAAAAAGGCCCACAACCCTCTGTGGCAACAGGCAGAATGACAAAACGCTGGACCACAACTGTGGTATCACAGCGGCTGGCACGCTGTGACAGGGGAGTCCCCTGTGAGGAAGCTATTGCCTTACAGCACAGAAAGTGGGGCCATCCTTGAAGCAAGATTAGAATTCCAGAAGGGTCAACTCTCCTGCTTGTTTCTCCAGCGCTGTTGGAAATGTGATGATTTTATCCCTTCTGTGTATGAAAGTCTGACTTTTCAAGGGGACATCGCTTTTCCTTACAGAAAAACGGACCGTTTTCTTCGTTTTAGAATGCTAGAAAAATACAAACAACGCTAAGTTAGTGTATAAAAATAGCTGCTAAATAGTTTCTGAAAAAAAGGTGCAGAGATGCCTTCCAGCGTCTGAGGGCCGGCTCCCAGAAATAAGACAGATGAGCTGAGCACACATTCACACTCTTTGTTTTATCCTCAGCTCCTAGCCCCCGACCAACACAAGTAACCAGAAGCAGCAGGACCTGATTAGGAATTTTCCACAATTTTTGCTGTTGAATAGCCAACGCAGCAAATGCACACTTGATAGGTTGGAGACATTTGTAAGTCATCAAACACCTATCAAGTAATTGCAGCCTTTACTGTCTTCTATTTTATTTTTTTAACTCACTGAGTGCTGGAGTAGGGGGAAAAGAAAGTTGCTAGACTGAAAACTGTTAGGTGCATCATCAGGACAGATTTCCTGTGCCTCTGGACCTAACCGAGGAAGCTACCAGTATGAGTTGGAAGCAGCTTCAGTCTCTCAAAGTCCTTTGTTTCTTGCTCTCTCTGAGACTCCCCCAAAGACAACCAGTTTGTAGCAACCACGAGAGAACCAAATAGCCTGCATTTTGTTGCCACAATCCTCTTCTTGAGCAAGAATGCTGCTCTACAGACCTGGAATAGAATCAGAAGCTCAGCAGCCTGCGCTAGGTCACGCCATGCAAGTAAATTGAATCTGAATGCCCAAAGCTCATGCCAGCACTGTGATAAATAAACCACCTTTCTCTGAAGAAGGGGAATCTTCCTTCACAAACATTGGCAAGGAAAGGTACTAAAAAATATGCACATACACGTTCGCCTAAAATAAGCGATAGCACATATTGTCTGGGGAGCCTTACCACCAGCAGAAGTTGCTGGTCTTCCTGGGAGTGCCATATTCTGCCCTCACTGGCTGAGAGTTACACATGGGGATGCCGGAACTCTGAGGAGCGCCAACAAAAAAAGCTGTACTTCTGCAAGAGAAGGAACTATCAGAAAATACAGCCCTTTGACAAATCATGTTTAGGTGAGCCGTAACACCGCCACAGTTTGGTTTCATCACAGATGTGACCCTGACCTTCCAGTCCTCAGTGGGCAGCAGGAAACGTGGACGAGGCTAACCTCAGCTGCTCAGGTAGCCCAGTCTGCTAGACAGCTCGATTTCCAGTAGCTCCATCCAAGGACACTAGGCAGGAACAGCAGGAGACAAGGCCAGTGACAGGACTGGTGAAAAATCTACGCTATAGGTCCAAGGTCTGTTTAGAGTCAAGGCTGAAATACGATACCTTGAACACGAGATCACCTCGAGCATTGTCCTTCATTGAAAATATGGCCCAGAATTTTGTTTGCTGTCTCTAGAAAGGTCGCAGCACTGTCAGATGCTCGCCCCTCCTGGGTCTCACACCGATAATCCTACCCCTTCCAAAATGCCTCAGACGTGCTGTCAGCATAACGCTGTCTGAAAAGAACAAAGACACCTGGAACTAAAACGTTCGTTACAAATCTGAGGGCAGGAGGCCAATCTAAGGGCTCTCGTAAGCCCACAACGCTCACACCGGCCCTCGTTCAGCTTTGCTTTGTCTCTCCTTTAAGCCTGCTAAAGGCAAACTGTGGCAAATCAGAAGCCCAAGAGGCCGAAAAGCAGTGGTACGCTGAGATCTAGAAGAGCTGTCTCCCATCCTGCCCTTCTTCTCAAGCAGCTCGCTGTAATGAGGCTTACAGATGGGGGTGTAAAATACTGCCAGAGCTCCTTCTCCCTACCGCCACCCTGCTCAGAACTATTCCCCAGCATGTGTTGTAATCATCCACCCAGGAGGGTTGTTAAAACCTTACAGGAAACATCTCGCATTTTTTCCTTTACTATTCATGCCATTTTCTATTAGGGACAATAAAGACTTCTAACGCTGGATTAAGCTCATTTGCAACAATGAGCTACTATTGCTCCAGGAGCCAGCGGGAGCTCAGACTCGTTGAGGGAACTGGGAATAATTAACTGAATTGTACTGGAAAAAAGGAGAAGGCTGAAGGCTGTTTTGACCAAGAGAGATGCAAACTGATGCGATGGTTAAGCCATCACGTCTCGCTGGGAATTATTGTTGGGAGTATCATTAATGCTTGGAGCATGCAGTTTTCTCAGTAAAACTGCTTTGGCCGTGGTCTCCCTTTTTGGTTTTTGCTACTAAAAGACACCTCCCAGAGCCATAATGACAATAACACAGTTTTACTGATTGCTTTCACTCGTTGCTCAGCGTGCGCTAAGTCACTTCCCAAAACTCTCAGGGATGGCAAACCTTAAAAACAAAAACTCTTCTAAGCAGGCTGGTTTTTCCTTTCCCCTAAATGATGTATATAATCCATCTCCGTGGTCAAACCTTCCTATTGTGCAATCCAGGGGTCTTCAGCAATAGTGTAAACAGGAATTGTCTCATTACAGAAGGGACTGGAAGTGCTCAGGGCTCTGAGATCACGCATGTAGGTGGGCAGACAGCACGTACACTTTTTAATAGCCTAGGGACCTGTCTTAGGGAGCTGTGACTTGCTTTTGATCATCTCCCAAGGCTTACTGACTCAAAGAAACATCTGGCATTGACCCCTTCCTAGGCAGAATACTCAACCTGAGGGGCCCTGGAAATCTACTCTTATATGTTCCTGGAGCTGTCTGCACGTGATTAGTTCAGTAGCTACACATCAGCGCACACACCGTGTCTCAATAATGCTATTTCTGTATCATATTCACAAGTATCACATAGATGAGTATTCGCTGTCCTCAAATTACTGCTTGCCGGCCACAAGTTGGCACAGGCCATGAGCCCTTTGCCATGCAGCTTCAAAAAAAGATCCATTTTCCATCGTGCCTTTCAGCAAGGAGGATCCCAAGGAACTTGACAATTTATTCATACCTAATACCACCAGAACATAGACACCTTTGGGACAGAGAGCACGGCCAAATATATAACGGAGCGCAGAACAGCAGGAAAAAGAGGGAAACATTTGGCTTGGGGCTCCAGAGAAAACCACACTTTTTAGAGAGAGCCAGGGAACGGTTAGCATCCATTCACGGGAGACAGAGCGGTGCTTTCTACGGTCTCATCCCAGAGACCCACAGAGAAAATTGGAACTTCACAGTTTATTCTGCCTCAGAAGTATGAAGTGGTAAGTTACCTTTTCCAACATGCTGGACCAAGAGCTCTACCAGCGGTGTTCAGACAGGCCACAAAGCTGTCCTTTCTGGGGACATCTCAAGGGAACAGCAAGAAACTTTCCGTGCCAGAAGTTATATTAAGCAAATTTGTTCAGGCCTCCTGGATACACGCGGCAGAAAGCTGTAGCTTTTTACTAAGTGTTGATTCAAGATTAATGATAGCTCTCCTGACACTTCCTCTCTCACTGCCTGCAACAGGGGCCATTTTTTTTCTTCCCCTTTCCTCTTTTTTCAAATAACCTCACCATAGCAATTAGCTCTACTCCTTATATTTAAAGAAAACACCACACACACCCGCCCACACACACAAAAAGCCACCAAAAACCAGAAGGATGATATCAAGTGTGATTTAACAGCTGTAAATAAGCAAAACCAGCACCAAGCGATCCGGTCTTTTCGGGACACCAGTGATTAAAAGCCCACTGTTAAGGTACCCAGTAAAAATATCATCTGCAGTCAGCTCTTGAAGGAGATGTCAGCTTTTTCAGTGGTGAAAATCAGAGTTGTCCTTTACAAAGAGGAAGAAAGGGGAGATCACATCGGATTAAATTAATTGCCCTTACGTCTTCACTGATTAATGGGGATGCTGAAAGCAGTAGGGCAGAAGCCTGACCATCGCTTTCTCCAAACTCTTCAGAATAGTGGGTGGATCAGAGAAAGGGAGAACAGAAGCTGGTCACTAAATACAACGCTCTTTTTCTCAGGAAGATGCTCCGCACTTAAATTCAGTTTTATTACGTGTAGTTTAATACTTGCATACAGAAACATGACTTTTTCTTCCACAAGGGCAGTGTGGAAACGCAGCCTTTGTGAATTACAATGAAGATTCTTCAGGTGTAGGTGCTTTCTTCAATTGCCAAGGAATCAGGATGACTACAAGGGCACAAAGAATAGAGGGATATAAGAAGCACCGGCAGATTGGTGAGAGTAAAGTGGCCCTCATTTTCCTTTACAAAACAAGGATCTTTAATATGAAAAAAAAGAAAATGGGGTTATTATTGCAGAGCCTTAATATTCCACAAAAAAAATCATTCTTCTTCTTCTGATGGTGGTAGAGCAGAACATTGTCACTCAATCTCTTTTGCTTATACCCCGCCTCAACCGATTAACAAACTTGTGTTAGATTTTGAACAAGCAAGAACAAACCTTCTTCCTGGAAACTGCCTTTTGTGCCTGCGCTACTTGTTCCCAAAACCTTGACCACAAAAGAATACCAGCTCCTGAAGGATAAGGAGAGAATGACAAGCCCAGTGTCTTCGAGACAGACCCCGTTATATCACAAGGCAGCATATTCTCCACGCTGCTGTCCCTTCTTCGAGTGTTTGCCTGAGGCGTTCCATAGGCTTTCTGTCGAAGATAATTACAGCTGTCACAGGTATGAATAGACGAAGATGTTCGCACGGCCCACGCTCTGGGGGTGGGGAAGGACAGGTATCGTCCTCACAAGCAGGATCACTTTGTCTCTTTCAAAAGAGAGATCTCATACAATATGAAGATGAATTTTCAAACAGAAATAATAGCGCAGATGCAGGCAGCTGAGCCCTCCTCGCTCACGTTTGGTTAGATAACAATGTTAAATAGTCAGCTGTTCTCACGCAGAAGTATCTCCCCGCTGAGGCCTGAAAGCACACAGGTATGCTCAAGAACGTTATCCGAGCTGCAGCGCTCTCAGCGCTGAAGGGAATGTCAGTGTTACCTCATCCATGCTACCTAGAAAGTTGTTAGCAGGTGCAAGTCAAGAGAATCAATTCAAGAAGCCTATTAGCCTTAAAATGAACAGTTAAACTGGTGAAACTGCTTGCTTCATCGATGCCACTGATTGTGCAGACAAAGAAGCTACTGGCTACTAAACACACGCCTTTCCCTGCACACAATATTGTCAGCTCATCTCACAATACATCTCTTCACACACGCACGTTCTATTTTCATGAGCTTTGAGACATTACAGATTACTGGCCTTACTTGAAAATTGTGCTCCTTTGTACATCATTTAGAAACTCAGAGGAAAATTCAACATCATCCAGACCGTGGCTTGGTTTTACTTTTCACCCCTGGAGAAATGGAAAAATGGCATGCATGTACACAGGCTCCAAAGTGGTGGAAGCTCTCCAGAAAGATGGAGTCTGGAGACTAATCCAAACCTCTCGAGTTTTCAAGAAAATATCAGACCAGAAATCTCACAGGAATGAACTGGCTCTGGAGATTTCTGGCAATTCCTTTTGCTGACCCCACCCAAATCTGAAAAACAGTCACAGAAGCAAAACTAACATTTTTCACAATATTTTTCAGTATCAGGGTCTGGGTGAAGATTCAGAATAAGTCCTTGTTTCATTTAAAAGGTTTCCCCCATCCAGAGATTGCAAGGACACCTATTTCATCCAATTGTAATGGTCACAGAATTTCTCTAATTTTAATTCCACGTGGAAACTAGAAGTTCGATCCTCTGCATTTTTGCAATGCTCCCTTCAATAAAGGCCAATTGCTCTTGGCTAGCACAGCAGTCAGTTTCTTCCATTAACCTTTATTGAAGCCAAAACACTTTGGGTGTAAGCGACATCGAGTTCCTGAGACAATGACGGCCAGAGAAATACCTGTCATGAGAGTGGAATCTGAGAGCTCTTCCTAAACTCCAGCTGCCTTGTCTCTCCTTGACATCGTTTCAGTCTTTGAATGCTTTCTGCACAAGCCATTACACCCTTCGACACTTCTTCCAGGAAAGCGCACACAATTCCAGGAACCCCACGCCTCAGGTGAATAAATAGCGATCACAAAGGCAACTTTCTACTGGCGAGGCAGGAGACAATGTTGAAACTGTGAGTCTCTATACACAAACGCAGTAAAGGCTCCCGTGAAGGCCAATATTTCCCAAGGAAATCAAATATCATGGTTTGGATAGGAGATGATTTGGAAAGAGCAAGGAACATGTCTAGCCCTGTATACTCAGCAAAATCTGATCTCACAGCCTGAGATCATTTGCTGGCCTCAAGTCGCATCTGGGAGTTACTCCTAACACAGCGGGAAGAGTTGTTCTGGGGAGATCCAAGTTCCACTTCTAAAGCTTCTTATAAAACAGGAGCTTTTGCCATTGAGTACTGCAGGTGCCCCCTCCCTTTCTTTTTTCAGATGAGGTTTGTGGTGGCCTCTAGCGGAACACGGAACGAATGATATAATGTGGAAAAAAGGAGCGAGGCTTGTGGAACCTCTTCAGAAGCTGACCAGGCCTTCAGCTATTCATAGCTGAACCGACTTGGAATTTGTGTAAAACTACATGAATGTGCTAGTCAAGAGTTAATCTCCATACCCTAGCTTGATCCTTCAAATCGGAACCGCATGTAGATCCATAATGGGTCATCTTAGAAAGAAAAAACCCTACAATAACACAGCTTTTCTTCTTTCTGATGTTTCCTGATGTTCATCAATTTGCCAAGTCCCCAAGAGTAACGTGCCTCGTTTCATTTCAACCTTTCTGCTTCCTCAGTAGAGAGGAAGTGGACGCAAGCTAGAACTGGATTCTCTTTGTGCTCCAAGAAGAACAAATAGTTCAAGATCAGTGTGAGATCACAGCAATCATTCACATTGTTCTAGTGCTCCAGCTAGCCCAAGATTTGGCTTCTGACTTCAAGACACACAGCCTGATCACAAATGAATACACTATTTGCCTAGAGTTATAATTCCTTCCTTCCCTCTGTCTCCTTGTAAGCGTTCATGCTCATAGAAAATATTGGGTCATTTATCCTGCTGCTCCTCAGTCACTCTAATACGGCTTTTCCATCCTTGACCTTGCATGCTTTGGACTTCCCACAGGCTGTTTATTATCCTGTGCAACTTCTCCTGCTGTAGAAATTCTTCTGCATCTTGGCCAGTGGCCCCGCGTTGCTCTTGATCCAAAGGAATTCATTGCCCAATGTTGAATATTGCTTTTTTGTTTAAATGACATCATTACCAAAGTGCTATTTAGAATTATTGCTCTGCAGACCTTCTTCAGATCCTGTTTGCAATCATCTATTCCAGCAGTCACATACTAACCTGTTGCCAAGAAGGTGGCCTAATGTGTTAGTATCTTGTCTGAGATTGGAATGCCACTGACTTGCCAGAAAGCTTCCCACAGCACCTTTGCTCTGTCCTCATGCTATAGCTGAAACAAAGACCATAGGATCTAGTTCAACAACGTTTTGTTTTCTTAATAACATTTGCTATCAACTGCATAAAACGCGTCCGTGCCCTGGGTTTCTTCCACATGACATAAGGCTCATGGATTTCTGGACCAGAACTGAGAAACAGTTTGAAAACTTCTGTTTGATCGTAAATTAAGCCTCGTAATTCCTTTTTTATTAAAAACAGCCCCAGTTCACAGTTTCCAGACTCCACAATGGGTTCATCGAGTTGCCATGGGCCTTGCTCAGGGTCCGGGAATTCAAGCTCCCCTTGCATTAGAGCACGTTGCAGCCTCTTCAGCGTGATCTCAGATGGCACCACTTGATAGTTGCTGGCTTGCAAGGTACTGGAGGGAACGTGGTGGAAGGCCTCCTTCTCCTTCTCTCTTTGGATGGCCTTTCCAGCACCTTTCCATTCAATCTGGGAGCGCTGCTGAAAGCCTGGTAGAGGGCACATTGGATCAGCTCTGCAGAAGGTCCAAGGGTGTTGCCAGCAGGGTGCTGCTGCTCCCAAGGCAAAGACAAAAACAGTTCCTGCAGGCAGAGGAGCTCTGTGAAACTCCTACCATCCATCCCACACTTGGAAAGTTTGTTTCAAGCAAGCAGGGGCAAATCCACTACCTTAAGCCCACGGGTTTTAGGAAGCAGATAGTGTAATAAGCTGAAATGTTCGCTCTCTCAGGAGTGCTGTTAAAATCTGGGAGCCCACTGTCCTCTTGATCTTTACATGTACTGTTTGATGAAATTCTACCAGTGGCCTGGGTACATTTCCAAGGAACTCATGAGTTCTGGGAAGGCATTACACAGCTACACTGTAACCATTCATGACCTGTGCTCAGTACTGGCTTGGTTCCTCCTCAAATCCACAAGATTCTGCAAGGAA
The DNA here is from genome assembly GCA_011076525.1 of Nettapus auritus. Lineage (NCBI taxonomy): Eukaryota > Metazoa > Chordata > Aves > Anseriformes > Anatidae > Nettapus > Nettapus auritus. The sequence goes on along the minus strand of CM021792.1, from coordinate 1,495,807 downwards.
AACATTCTTTCCACTTCAAGTAAGCTTCTCCATCCTGAAACCAGTCTGGTTCAACACCCAGTCTCTTCTTGCCCTGCACTCACCCCAAGACATCAGAAAGACAAGGCTTCTAGTGGAAGGGCTTCCATCATGGGAAAACTACTGCAACACCTAATATATTTGGTCTCCCTCAATTCTAGATCTGTTTTATTTTTTTTTCAGGCAAGAAATAAAGGAGAAGCAGTTGTTAATATTACTTATCCTAGCTATAGCTGCTAATGCAGCGTGAAAGTTTTACACTCATCGTTTTCTAAACCTTTAATAATTGCAATGGAAAGATAAGGCCTGGCTGGCAAAGTCTGCACTTCACATCAGAAGAAACCAAGGTTAAAAAAAAAAGGTGATAATCCTCAGGAGCTGGAGAGCAGAAAACTAAATGGTTGGTATTTCAGGACAAGAAACGTTTTGAATTCAGGTGTTTAGGCCAATGGGAACGTGAACCTCTCATGCAAGTCATGTAGCCACATTATAAGGCTAAACACAAGTTCTTACATGTACAACCTTCAGAAAACTTTAGACACCCTCCCACAACAAAAGCCAAAGGGCAACACACCTAGTTATTGGATTGCTTAGATTATTTCATTTTTAATTCAAGTGCCAAATTAACAGACTTCTCCCACAGCAGGAAGAAGGTTCAACTTGGAAGGATTTACTTTATATGTAGAGAATACTAGTATGTTATTCACTTAAATAATTAACAAAGAAAAAGGCTGGGACTCAAAAAAAACCACAACATTTTTCAAATAATTTGTTCTCTGAATCTGATCTTTACAAAAAACAACCTCACATTTAACCCTGAGCAAGTTACCTTCCCTAAAAGTTAAAAACATGTCTGTAAAGCAGTAATGCTTTGAGAAGAAAGCAAGCTGTTACCACATCAGAAGCCTTGTTGCTAAATCTCAAAGTATTTATAAACTTAAATGAGACACCAGGGATAACCTGAAAACTCACTGCTCTTCTATTTTCTCCACTAACACTGAGGGAGACGCACAGGTCCACAAGATTCAAACACACATCAAAACCCTTTGTGAAGCACTGGATTTTGCATTATACCGAAATAACCTCACTGCTTCTCCATCTGCCTAGGATAACTGCCAGAAATTGAAACAAAGCAACATGTACACCCTTTATAGTTAATCAGGAGCTTCAAAATTGGTTTTTAAGCTGAGATACAACAACATCTGTTTTGAAGAAATCCCACTTAAAGAAATGGTGATGCCCCTTTAGAAACAGAATATTTTTAACAAGTCTGTTTCTTCCATAGCTCCTACAAAAGGCAGACTTAACCAGCAACAGATACTCTCAAATGTCTTCTTGATTATTTCTATCAATTCCAGCAACATTTCCCTGGACTTTGAAAGTCATGCCTTTTTGCTAGCAATCTGACTTCTGTGGCCATTTAAGGAGAAGCACCTCACTTCACCTAGCACTTTTGCAGGCAAAAACTGCAAAACTCAGTTCTTAAGAAGATTTTTTTTCCCATGCATTAATTCATTGCATTCAGACTCCGTGTTAACGTGGCATTGTTTAGGATGACCATAAACTTCAGCTGTCTTCGAGGAGTGGAAGGTACAAAGGACTTTAATGCATGTGGGGGGGAGGCATTATAAATATTATACTGAAGTATTTTTACTAGTACATTAATATCAAGTCACTTTTTCACAGTTTATTAGCTTTTTAGTATTCATTTAGCATAGTGAAAGAGAACTGGTTTGTAGCACAGAGTTTATAGCTAGTTTCATTTACTGGCTTTCACACACTGTTATTATCTTTTTAGGTCACTCATCACCTTAATGTCTAAGTACCTTTTTCATTCAAGGTCACAGAAGAAATGTCAGGATCTTCTCCTCCTTTTCCTTCATTGTTTTAAACTACTGATCCTTGACTTGCTTCAGGAATATTTTTATAGCCACAGTGCAGCTGAACCTGCAGGTAAATCAGTCGAAAGAGAAATATTACACAATTTGCTGAAGGATAAAAATGTTGGGATTCCACTGGTAATGAATGATAACATTTTTCCATGAGTTTTCTATGCTACTCTCCATGTACTCCTGAAATCAAAGCTGGGCTGCATTTACTAGTGTGCTTAGATTTCTGGCACCTTAGAGATTTTTTTTCATTTACACACTAATACTTCTCTGATTTCATTTAACTCGTGAAAACATCCCGTGCATTAAAGGGGTTTTAAAAAATGACTGTTCGGTTCACTGCCACTTGACAGCGATCTTGTAACGTGATGTTAAAACACTTGTTATACAAATCCAAGCATTAAGGACTGAAGTCCATAAAGTTATAATAATAAAAAGTCTTTATTTCCCTCTTACTCAGAACAGCCCCTTCTTCCAGTATTATTGTTCAGATCAAGCAGCCTGCCCAGCTAGCGATGCCTCTGTCTCACTGTGGCTGGAAGTAAAGCTTTACTGACATTAGGGATTAATAGACTGCAGATCCTTAAATGCACATGCTCCATTACTTTCAATCTAGCGCGTATTAGGATTGTGCTTTTTCATTCCACAATAGTCCAATAAATCCTTCAATATTTACTTCAAGGGGTTTTATGGCCCTTTTGTTTCGTGAAGGCATTTATACGAGCGCTGATCTTACAGCATTTGCATCATCACCCATTAATTTGCGAAAATTAAATAGAAATAAAAACGGCTCCGTAGCCTTCTTGCCCACATGCCTACTAAATGCTGCAATATTTGTTGGTCCAATAGCTAGAGATGGAACAAAAACACAGCCAGCCCAACCACTCCCTGTCCCAACACTGCTACAGACATTCCAATAGGAAAAAGCTGAGGAAAGATTATGAAGTTCTGGGAAAAGATCCATTTTAGCTATTAATGCTTATTATCACATTTTCTAAGGTCTATAAAGCTTTTTAAAGATTATTCGGGATGAAGGAAGCTATAGAAATGTTATGATCCCAGAAGATCCTTCTAAACAAAGGCAAAACGTGTGTTGCTATGATCCTGCATGAAGATTTTCTGATTTTTTTTTTATCCTGTGCTGTGTTAGCTTTCCTCTATGTCCCTCTTGTGGTAACTGGGCAGAACTGTAACATCTGCAGTGGAACAGCTAATTGGTAGCCTTCAAAGATTTGTGCTTTGTTGCTGCATTTTTTTTGTGCATTTTTTTAATTAAGATTTTTCTCTTTCAAGATTCTTTGATACTGTAATTTTCTCAGGATATGCTGACAGGGAAACAGTTTTATTTAAAACCAAACAACAAAACAACAACCTACTGCTTTTCCATCTCCTATTACTCAATCTAGATAATCAAGGTAAAACTGCACGGGATTTTCATTTAAAGATTTGTTTAGAAAACAGGCAAAAAAAAAATAAATAGAGAAGATGAAGGACTTTTAAAACAACATGAGTTACCTTAACATTAAAAATGGTGATGTTAAAATGTGCATGTGCAGAAGTGGCAGAGCAGAACGTGATAAAATTTGCATAATAAATTAAATGATTGCATTTCTCATCCTAAAATATGTTAACTTATTACACAACCGTGGTACTTATTATTACAGACATCACCATCAGACGCGTAATGTGCAGGCTCTCCCTAAGCATTCTTTGTCTAGAACACCTGATCTGCACTTCCTGTTTATTTTCCCCTAACCTGAATTGTTTTATCCCAGGATAAAAATACTTGTGTTTTTTTTTTTTTTTAGCTGACTCTGGCATTTGAAATAGCAGTTTTGCAGATTCCTCACACTCCATTTGATTGGCTCGGAACCCCTCACGTCATCATGACACTTTCTAACACTATCTCCATGGCTTGGAGTTTGCAGAGACCAATCAGTTCGTTCCTTTTCCTAACAGCTTGATTTCAGTCTCCTCTTGCGCACTCCTGACTGGAGGATGTTATCGAATCCCAGCGATAGTGTGTCTTGGAATGGTAATGAGTTTAAAGGAAAATTCTCTGGCACAGCCAATTATTTTGAGTCAGGAATGCATTATTTCTAGCAACAGCTAAACTGCTGTACACATCCTTTTTACACTTACAATCATTAGGAACCTCTATTATCACCTCTTCAAGATAATCACCTTAAACCTTCTAGCTCATGCAAGCAAGCAGAAAACATCCTTTTCAAAACTGAATTCTATCTTCTCAGACAGTTTCTTATGGCTAATTACGTCCTGTCAATTCTAGCTCCTAACCATGCACACAAATGGTGAAGCTCCGTCATTCTCAGACAACGTGTTCTGGTTTTGTGAAGCGGTACCTTTTAAAATTTCCTATTTTAAATGAAATTTCACAGTCAGAGTGCCATCTCTCTGCGTTAGCCCAGATTTAAAAGACGAAATTTTCACAAAGCACAGCTTACACACAAAAAAAATGTAAAGGAAGCACTGTTGTACAGACTGCATACATACTTCTAGTGAAGCATACCAAAGTAATACAAAGAGTTTGCAGCATGCAGTGATCTACGATTAAGCAATAATGTCGTGAAATTCAAATGCATCCTTTCCCCAGGCCATTCCTCTGTATTGCTGTAAAGACTAATTACAGTCTTCCTTTTTTAAACACAGTAACCAGGAGCCCAATGGCCACAACTAATTGCCAGTTTGATCCCTTGTCAAAACATATTTGAACTGCAGTCTTCTCACACCTGATGCACTGTGGTTTTACTTTTGACTCGTGTAAGAGGGGAACTGGACATACCGTGGGGTGGGGGATCTACAGAACCTCCTCACAGCCCTCTGGCTTCAGCACCTCAGACAGCAGCAAGATCCTGTCCGCAAACACAGCCAACGGGTGCTGGTGTTTCCCCATCAGAAGCCGAATTTACCTTCGGATGGCACAGTCAGTACAGGATCTACAATTTTCAGTGACTTCTCCGAATAGCTTCTCTTTGAAAGCCTTCTTATTTTCTGTATTATGGAGGGGACAGGGAAAAAAATACAGCAGCACATCAAAACTTTCAACGGTTTCCAAAACTTCTGAGGATTTTTGTAAACTGGCCTGATGTTGCAAGTGTGTTCTGTTTATTCGTAAATAAGTGTTCGTACCAAACAACCTACCTGGCTTTATAAATTTCTTCTTCGGATTAGCTCTCATTTTCAAGTCAGATTTTCTAACAGTTAGTTTCTGGTTTGTTGTAAGAAAGCACCAATTCAGTTTATCTATGGATGCTTTCCAACCAGATTATATTTGGGTTTTAATTTAATTGCGTTTCGACTTCAGCAATCAAGAGCCTCAACATTTGAACTGTCTTGTAACACTGATGAAATTACATGTGAGTATACGCTGACTTATCTTGATGTCACCATATTAAATTAGAGCTGATGTGACAGTCGTAAGTCCGCAATCAATTTTCCATTCTATCTTATGATTTTAGTGGTATGTTTGAGTAGCCTCTTTGAATCTGAATCCTGAATTAAGATACCTTTATGATAAGCTGTTGGTAGTCCATTCCTTCACAGAAGCTTAAAGCTAAAGATGAATTCAAACAAACTGTATGTAGAAGTGACGACTCCTGCGTTCTCTCTCCTTGTTATTTTTCCCCTCCTGTACTTGGTGCACTATTTTCCTAGGACAAAGATCCTTCCCAATCTTCATCTAGATCTTTTCAGCTTCACAGCTGCAAATCTGGTACGTTGTTTCCGTTCCAGGCTTTACCCTACACCAAAAGCAAGAAGAAAATTGAAATTACTTATAAAAGCTGATACACATTTGCATCTTATAGGGGAAAGCTTTATCAGGGAAAAGGGACTGAATATCTTAACCTTTCATATCAATGTTTTTCACAACACCCAGGAGTTATCTTAGAAGAGCTTTGGCTTGTAATAATAATGTTGAAATGAGGGCACCCAAATCCCAAACTTGCTGTTTATTTATGGACTGAAGCATGTACTACTCATCTCTGCACAGCCCAGTCCTTCATCTTCCACAGAGCATCCATGGCCCACCCCACCGCACTCATCTCATACCAATTCAGCCCTCTGACTATCACACAGTTATATTAGGTGTCACAGGCACAATAGGTATTACAGCTGGAGCAGGCATTACCGTAATACCAAATCCTTCTTAACCAGCACGACTGTCTCGAAACTCTTTAACACCTCTTCAGAGCTCCCTTGCCCAGGCCGTGCCTCCACAGTAGCAGACACCACACACCGCCTTTAAACACGTGAGGCAGGCCGCAGCAGCAGTTTCAGGCAGTATGAGGGATGGGATGAAGGCCTGGGGCTGCCCCCACACCTGCCCCAGGCCCCTCATGTTAACCCCATGGCTCTGGGGGTACCACCTGGCTTTGGGGGTACCATCTGGCTTCGCACCCTGCAGCTGCTGCCTCTGCCTTCTCCTCCCTGCGACCACCCCGGGGCCCTTCATGGAGAAGATGCCGACCACCTTAGGGCAATTGATCCTCCACCTCAGGGCGATCCACTCCCTCAGGGCGATCCAGAGCCACCTCAGGGTGATCGGTCCACTCCCTCAGGGCGATCTGCTACCTCAGGGTATTGATCCGCTCCCTCTGGGCCATCTGCTACCTCAGGGCGATCGATCCGCGCCCTCAGGGCGATCCAGTCCCTCAGGGAGATCCGCCGCCACTTCAGGGCTATTGATCCGCCACCTCAGGGCGATCCACTTCCTCAGGGAGATCGATCTGCTCCCTCAGGATGATCCACTGCCACCTCAGGGCAATCGATTCACCACTTGAGGGTGATCCACTCCCTCAGGGCGATCAGCTCCCTCTGGGTGATCGATCCGCTCCCTCAGGGCTATCTGCTCTTTAAGGGCGATCGATCCGCTCGCTCAGGGAGATAAGCTCCCTCAGGGCGATAGATCTGCCCCCTCACAGCGATCAACCCGCTCCTTCAGGCGATCAACCCCTCAGGGATCCCACCCCGCCCCCTCAGCACCACACTGCCACCTCAGGGCGCTCGCCCCCCCCACCCCACTCCTCCCCCCGCCCCTCACCTCCACTCGAGGGCCCATTGGCCGCCGGCGCAGTCAATCACCGCCCAGACCCCACCCCCCTCCCCCCCACGCCTCCTCCTCTCCATTTGGCGCCAACCTCCGCCCCCCCACACTCCCTTTACCCAAACCCCCCCCTCCGCCCCCTCCCTCCAGGTGCCGCGCGCGCCCCCTCAGGCGGCGGAGGCCCCGCCCCCTTTCCCTCCCTCCCCAGGTGCGCGCGCGCCGCGTCCCCTTCCCCCGATAGGGGCGGGGCGGGGCGTGCTGGCGTCGGCCGCGCGCTGCGCGTCACCGCTCCCCGGCCTGGCCTTGGCGCGCGGCGGCGGCCGCTCGGCTCCGTTGGGCTCCGCTCGGTTCCCTCCCCCCCCTTTCCCGGGTCCCCCCCACCTCAGGGTTCCCCTCAGGCTCTCCCCGCCGTCCCCTCGCACCCCCCCGGCCGGGTTCGGTCCCCTCCGGGCCCTCCGTTGGTCGTTGGGAGCGGGCGCGGCCTGGTGCGCGCGGCGGAGCCCGCCGCTGGCCTAGAAGCCGGGGCCCGGGCTGCGTGAGGTGAGGCCGGGTTGTGAGGTGAGGTGAAAAGGGGGGAGGTGTGTGGGGAGGGGGGAAAAGCGTCGCTTCTCCTCTTCCTCCTCCTCCTCCTCCTCGCCGCCGCCATGAGCGTGGAGGCGTA
>CM021792.1:1380777-1488074 GCA_011076525.1 Nettapus auritus | reverse complement strand
GGGCGGGCGGAGCCGTGGAGGGGAAGCCCTGGGCGGCCCCCGGGGCTCGGAGCTCGGCCCCCGGCCGGGGAAGAAGAAGGGGAAGCGGCCCCTGGAGGCCGGGCCTGGCACCGAGCGCCGCTCTCCGGGGCGGAGGAGGGAGCTCCGGGCCTCCTGACAGCCGGGCGGCGCCCGCCGGTGCGGGGCTGAAAGCACCCGGGAAGGGGGGGGGGGGGGGGGGATTTCGGTTTCTTTTTCTTCCTAAAATCCGATGGGTGGGGGGGTTCGGTTGCGAGGAGTTGGATGGCTGCGAGAACTCGGCGCCGCTCCGTTAAAAAACGCCTTTTTTTTTTTTCTTCGCCCCCTGTGCGCTTTTTATTAATTTCTTATTTTTTTTTCCTCCCTGCGTTGCCGCCTTCGGTGCGGTGTAGTTGCTAGGCTGGTTTGTTTTGGGTTTGTATGGGAGTGACAGCTGATACGGCCTCACACTCGTGCTCGGAGGTCCGGTTCCTCGTCGCTTAAAAGTGTTTTTTTCTTGCAGTCTTGGTGGTTGTGGTCGGGGTTTAACAATTCACAGAAACGAAAGGCAAGAGGCAGCTAGGGTTATACACTCGCAAGCCAAGACATGTTATAAATAAAAATACTACTCGTCGCTGTCCTACAACGTGACTCTAACAAAAAAAAAGTGCTCAAAAAAAGTCAAACTGATCTACCTTTAAAGGTTATGGAATAGGCTGCTAAGTTTCCTTACATGTGGCTAAATACGTGGTCCTGGTATTAACAATGAAACGTTTGCAAATTATCCATGTTCCAGGGCGTGAGTTGAGAGGAGTTGGAATGCTGGCGGTAAAAGTTGTTCATCCTCAACCAAAAGCATTCAGAGTGGATTTATTTTTTTTTCCCCTTTTCCTTGCGAAAACGGATGCACTGGGCTCTGGAAATGATGCGGAAATGAGCAAACGTGAAGCAGGTCAGCGGGCTGGGGCAGTGAAAACCTACAGGTGTGCGGGGCAGGGCTGAAGGTGGAATTATCCTCGCCCAGCCTTATCCCAGGACACGCTGAATGACTTTCTTAAAGCTTACAAATGCCCAGCGTTCAGCCTGGACGTGGTGTGAGTTCCTCTAGGTTAGTGTTTATAAAATGGAGTTAGAGACAAGACCCCCGGGGGCTGTTTGTTTTATTTTGTGTTGACTTCTGGTGCTAGAGTTCGGGTTTGGCAAGGCAAGCCTTTTTCCCCCTTTCGAGCATTGGGATATCAAAGTTATTAACTAGTAAAATCTGTTTGTGTGGAGTCAGCGTTTGTGTACAGTTAATTGATTTTTAAAAACAGTTTAAATAAATCTTTGTGTTTTTAAAGCCTTAATGGTTGTGATCATTCCAGAACTCTCAGTAGAGTGTATCTGGCCAGAAGAGGAAGAAAAACTACTCCAAAATAAGCCTTGCAAGCTGAAGGACTAGACCAGTGGATTAATTTGTCTTTTTTTTTGTCTAAACATGTTTGAAAAGCCTTTGAAGTAAAAGAAGAAAAATCTGGAGAGCACATTCAGGTGCTAGGATATCTGTAACCGGCTGCCCTGGCAGGCAGGGGGAGAGGTTTTTTTGTGCTTTTAGGTCTCTGTGCGAGCTCTTGGGGTCGTTTTGTTGGTCCTTTTCCCCCCTGGACACCTGGGGGGACGCCAATTTCAGCAGAACCCTTGGAAGCGTGCTGAGCGCGGGGCGCTGGTGCGGCAGAGTTCAGCAAAGCCCAGCTCCCTCGCTCTGTTCAGACTTGTGCCTTTCAATGGTCTCATCAGCGATAAGATCAGAAACGGAGCACGTTTAAAGATCCGGAGGGGGCGGCTTTGCCTCGAACAATACTGGAAGCTTATTAAGATTTTTTGGCAGGGCACCTACAAAATATGTTACTTCTAAGGCCCCGAAACTTCAACGAAGCACGCCTTGTTGCTTGCTTTAAATTTGTCACTCTGATTCCAAAAAAAAAGCTTGTATCAATATTTTTATCTCACGTTGATAAACACTGGAGGTGTAGGGGTTTACTCTTTCACTTTGATACCTTTTTAGTGTCCTCATACTTTAAAAAAAAAAAAATCAGTTGGGCAAGACAAAGCACCTAACTTCAGAAATGTTGCTTTAGCCGTGCTGCAGGAGCTTTCTATCCCAGCGTACGTTCAGGAGCTTCAGAGGATGTTGTTAGCGCAGATTTTTGTCTGATCAACAAAATGCAGCGAGAGGTCAGCTCAGAAGCAAGCGACTCCTGTTCTCCCCTCAGAAAACTAAACTTCCCTTGTTAACGGGTAATTAAAATGAACACAAGCTGGCTTGTCTACGCATTTCAAGATAAATTCTGATTTCTGCCTTATTTCTTCGCTCTCGCAGCGAGGCCTGGGGTGAGATGCTAGGAAGCGGCCGCGCACTCACATTGTTGATGTGTGCAGCACCTGGCGCTCATGTGTGCGGAGCTGATGGAGGCGGGGGCAGGATTTAGCCGCCAGTTCCACCAAAGCCTTTTTATCTCGGCGAAACAACTTCCTCCTTGTTGCTCGGGTCCCCACTGGCACACGCGGCGTATCCTTGGCCGTCGCGAGGGCGAACGGTGTCAGTAACATGCGCTTCCTTGTTTTGAAAGAGATCAAATAAGCGTAATAGGTGGTAACAAGGCGCAGTCAATATTCTTTAGCTTTAAAGTAGCTACAGACAGCCACCGGTTGGCTATCTGCAAATCCCAAAGTGTGTTTTTTCTAAAATCTGAGAAAAAAACTGCCTTGAACTGGGACAGCGTGCCGGGGTGTCCCGTGGTTACTGCGCAGCGCTGGAGCGCGTTGTCACAGCCGATGGGGTTCTTGTAACAAGAGTCCAGAATGCCTACGGAACTCTTTGTTCTCACCACAGCCCGACATCCTCCGCTTGAAGTCGGGCTGCGTGGCTCCAGCTGCGTTCACCTGTTGGCCCTGGCCACGGGCACCGCGAGGAGCGGCGGTGGTGCTGCTGGAATGCTGCTGCCACCGCTCTGGGGGAGCTCACCGACGCGGTCGGTGGAAGTCGCTGCGTAAATTGTGCCATCCGAGTTCCTGTTGTGCAGCTCGGTTCCCTGGACCTTCGCTGTCGCCTCCTGAGCGGTACGTTAGGGGCCAAAAGGAGCCTTTCAGAGGTTGAACAGGAGCCAAGCAGGGCCGAGCAACTTGGCGGTGCTTGGAGAGCGCTGGAGTTTGCAGCTCGCTGGATGTAGCTGTTAAACGTGCTGTGCCAGAAGTTTCAGTCAACGCGTTTAAAATAGAGAAGCCCCCCCCCGCCCTTATACAACAGCCGACGGTGCCAGATTTTTAATAATATGCACATAGGCTAACGTGGCAGCGGGTTTTAGGACAATAGTTGAGTCACTTCCTCGTCGGGTGCCTGCCAAGGCCTCGTCCTGGGCTGCTGGATGCTCCCGCGGGTACGAGCGGTCACCTGTGTGGAAGGACAGGTGGCTTGGAGGTGCTGTAGTTTGTCTTGCTGCTTTCAGAAAGAAAGCTGTACAATTAATGTCGGCTGCTCAGCAATCCAAGTTTTAAAAGAGCTTCTGAAAAACGAATGACATTTGTCAACTGATGCGTGTGACACCGTGGTAGGGCTCTTCAGAAGAGACCGGCAGAAGGTGCACCTGTGAGTGCCCAGTATCGGTGCTTCCAATTAATTCAGGTTAACTTGTGGCTTTGGAATCCCACCTGTGCCTTGAGCAGTTAACAAGTTAGTCATATTTTGTGTAGTGACACGATTTAAACCGGGTATTTATCTTGAAACAGCTCTGAAGGTGCTGTGAAGCTGTTTGGGTTCATCGTACTAACGAGCTGCTGTATGCTGCTGCAGTTTTTGTGTTCCTTACTCCCCCTGCTTCTTCTGCACATGCTACGCCCTGGCCAGTTCGTTAGGTTTCCCCAAGCCAATACCTGGAGGTAATATCAATAAAACGTCGCGCTGTTTAGACAGCGTAAACACACCTCGCCTCTTTTTAAGATAACAAAATAAAGGTTTGGCGCTCAGTCCAGTCCCTTACTGCTGAGGGCGAATGTGAAGCATTGCACGCTTATTTCTTAAAGCTAACTCTTGCAATTGGTTGTTAAATTTTAATTCAGAGTACTGAAACCAGTTTGTGTGGAACCTGGATGAGACTTTGAGCGAAGCGGGCTTGTTCTGGCTTGCTAGCTCAAATGCTAAGGCAACTACTTAAAAATCTTTTAATAAAGATTAGAGCTCTTCTCATTCGGGCAGCTTTATCTCCTATCAGATATTCATAACAGTGCCCTGACAACTTGCTCCAGAAGCCGAAGCGCTAAAGGTTGACTGAAGTACTGTACTGATAGAGAAAAGCCACGAGAGTTTCTCAAGCCGCAATTTATTAGCTTGGTGACGCTGTAAGGAATAAGTATTTAAACACTTGTCAGAAACACCTGGGTTTTATGTATCTGACAGTTCTGGTCTGGTGGGGAAACCCTCCCTCAGCACTCATTCAGAATGTTTAGTTAAGGTTGTGCTGATGGTTGGAGTTGCTGGGGTCGCTTTTCCATCTTTTTTCACCCAAAGTTAACGTGGATGAAATGGTCTGCTCGTCTCTTCTCAGGTTTTAATGAGATCTTGCTATGCAAGTCAAGAATCAACAAGAATCCAGCGACTGAGTCAACAAAGCTTTGGAGTTGAGGGTTCCTGGGGGTTCCTGACAGCAGCACGTTAAGTTCCCTGTGGCTGTAGGTCTGCCGAGATGCAGGAGATGGTAGAGGAATTAAACGAGAACACCTGCTAGGCCACGGATGCTTTATGCTTAAATCCGTTCTGTGACATTCCCACTTTTTGATTGCTCCTTCCTGGTGGTAACAGCACCGCACTCAGCATTGCCAGAAAGGAGTTATGTTTAACATGGCTGAGGCTTGGTGTCAAACCCGCTGACACGGCACCGAATGCTGCACAACTTGGAGGTTCTGGCAGTCAGCGCTGGAAGGAGCACGCCTGTTCTGGGGTGCTGTGTTAGCGCGTGAGCTCCCGAGTGTGCTTTTAGGAAAACTCGGGCTGCGTTCGTAGTTTTAATGGAGTTTTGTGGGTTTCTTCAAATGTAATCTGCAGAAAAGCAATTTTCTTTTATTACTAACTTTTCCTCCTCATCGTTTGTAATTTAAATAAAACGAAGCAAGTATTGATTATATAAACTCGCATGTATTTCAAGCTCGTACCAGCTTTTTCCTTTCCTTCTGAATTTCTCCGAAATTAGAAGCAAATCTTTTCTTAGAGGAGCAGGAATTACCATCCTTGGCTCTGTTCTGGAGTACGTTTGGATGATATAACTTAAACACTGACCTCGTCTCTCAGGTTAATGGACCCGATGGCATTCTGCAGAACGGAGCGGTGGATGATAACGTAGCTAAAACCAGCCAGCTTCTGGCAGAGCTGAACTTTGAAGAAGATGAAGAAGATACTTATTACACAAAGGATCTTCCTGTGCACGCTTGCAGGTAAGACCTGATCTTTGCCCCAGACTTACTATTTCCAGAGGGCAGGAGCACTTGGACTGAAAGGTGTGTGCTTGGAGGATTTGGGGACTTGGAGAGCAATTACCTTGGAGACAGCCACCTACTGGCAGGAAAATAGTGCCCTCTGGTGAGCTCTGCTCTGACAGCTGCCACTTCCAGTAGGTCTTTGACCTCTCTCAAGGAACACAAAGCAGTCTAGGAATGATAATGATGGGAAGAGTTAAAATACTTGTGACTCAGAACAGAAATTTAACTCATGTTTGGTATGTCTGCCAACTCTCGTGTGTTTCCTGACTTTCATTTCTCCTTACTTTGCACACTACTGGATAGATTAAATCTTGTATTTGTATCTTCTTACAAGCAATTTCCCAATCGCTTCCTCTCCTCTCATCTTAATTCCAGTTACTGTGGTATCCATGACCCTGCCTGTGTGGTTTACTGCAACACCAGCAAGAAGTGGTTCTGCAATGGGCGTGGAAATACATCTGGCAGGTAAGTGACCGAATGATGGAAGCGATATTGACAATCTTGCTTTAAAGTGTTTGTTTTGAAGTGGCGTAATGGGTGTGACGTTCGTTTTCATGATAATTGAAGTCCGTGACTTGAATGTGAACCTCCAACCTCCTCTAGCTCTTCTAAGCATACAACTAGATCTCAGCAAAACTTGAAGTACTTCTGTGGCATGAGCTTGTTGCTTCTTCCCCCATTCTGTGTTCTCGCAAAGCAGCATAATTGATGTTTTTGACCTGTGCAGCTTCAGGAAGCTGCTTCCAATCAGCAGTAACATCAAAAAAAACCACTTTACACTTTATCCATTCTTTCACGTTCACTTTAAAGTATTCATGCGTTGAGGAACTACTGAAGCTGTTAATGTTCATCCTTGCCAGGATCAAAAGAGCAAGGTCTTACTAAACGTATACCAAAGTATGAATAGATGTTGTTTATCTTTTAATAATGATGGAGTTGCGTAGAGTTAGGGCTAAATCTGGTTTTCCTATTAACTGCATATAAATGTGTGTCTTCTCTGGTTTCAGCCACATTGTTAATCATCTTGTGAGAGCGAAGTGCAAAGAGGTGACTCTCCATAAAGACGGACCTCTAGGAGAGACTGTCTTGGAATGTTATAACTGCGGATGTCGTAACGTGTTTCTCCTTGGCTTTATTCCAGCCAAGGCAGACTCCGTGGTTGTTTTGCTGTGCAGGTGAGAGAATGCCTTTATTGGCATGTTTACATCAAGTCTATTGCATAATGTTATTTCTGAATGGCAACGCTTGCCTTTCACTTTCTACCTAAGTACGTTTTATACTCTTAATTTGCCACCACTTCTTCTTTAGATGAGTGTCTAGAATTAAGGAAATGTATACAAATAAATAATGCAATAAAGAAACATTTTTTTGTGTGCTGGGCAAATATATTAGTTCTATAGAAAAGTTCTTCCATTAAGGACCGTCTCACTTGCAAGAAGTCAGGTGTTTTTCCCCTGTGTTCAGCTGTTGTTTTCAGCTCTGGTGAAGTAACAGATCAGGAAATTACTCTGGCGCCCTAGTGGAGTAGTGACCGAACTGCAGAACAAGTTTTTCTGTCAGCTCACAGAATAATTTGAAGATGAGACTAAACTGGAATCTGTTCTTTGACAGGACATATCAGAAAGCAGGGTCTGGTCTGTATGGATTTTTATTAAATGCTGTCACTTGCCATGCATTTGACAGTAGGAGGTGTGTTTTTACAGAACAGGTTCTCCCATTTGTTTAAATAACAGATGGAAATAATCCCAGGTGTTTCTGGTAAGAATGTGCATAATCTTACGGACTTTCCAAGTGTTTAATATTCAGTATTTTACATGCTGAAATTTTCAGTTCTAGAAATGTGCAAGAAATTCTACTTATGTTACCTTGCGTCCCTAGTGTTGAAATAGCAAATACAGGAATTAGAAATAGATCAGCAGGCTAGTGTTGGTTTTCTTGTAACTGAGGCACCGGAGTTCTTGTAGGAACAAGACAAGCATGTTCTTATCCTTCACATGGTAGATTTTCTTACACTTGTCTAACTTAATTTTTTCCAATGTTTTGGTTGTGCAGGCAGCCATGTGCAAGTCAGAGCAGTTTAAAGGATATTAACTGGGACAGTTCACAGTGGCAGCCTCTTATCCAAGATCGCTGTTTCCTTTCGTGGCTGGTGAAGATTCCATCTGAGCAGGAGCAGCTGAGAGCACGTCAGATTACGGCTCAGCAGATTAACAAACTGGAAGAACTTTGGAAGGTACGTGCTGTTTCACCAAGTACTAGTTTTATGCCTTACAGAGGAGGGACAAGATTGTTTCAGCAGCTGTGCAAGGCAGGGAATGTACACAAGGTTCAAACCTTTCAGTTTTCACAAGCAACACAATAGAATTGATCAGGGGATTCACGAGAGAGATTAAAGGAAAGTTTCGCCTTGAGGTTCTTCTGTTCTATTAAATTCAGCTGTCAGGCAATATGGAAAAGCAACTTTCATTTCACCATACCGAGTCTTTCACTTGTTTCAGCTTTAATGACTAGCTAAGACTAGTTAGTTGGCAACTGGTAGTCAGTTACTGGTTTTCGAGAGCTTTTTCTGTATGTCTGTTAATGCAGATCAAATTTGACTGGATGCAGGTGAGCTTGGCATAATGTCTTGGTAGTTTAACAGGTCGTTATGCCTTTATAACTTTCTGTAGCAGTGAAATGCGGGATTATCACTCTTACAGGGGGAGATGGTGCTTAAAACTGAAACAAAACATTTATATGTTCAATTCTAGGAAAATCCATCTGCAACTCTTGAGGACTTAGAAAAGCCTGGTGTTGATGAAGAGCCACAGCATGTCCTACTCAGATACGAAGATGCTTATCAATACCAGAATATATTTGGTCCTCTAGTCAAGCTCGAGGCTGACTACGACAAGAAGCTCAAAGAGTCGCAGGTAATATGCTTGAAATAATCTGTTTGAGGGCAAATTCTGACTAGTTCTCTGGTATCAAACATCTAGTCACTATTAATAGAAAAAAGACTTGAGTGAAATAAGTCTTTGTCAGGGAAGGGAAAGGAGAAAACTCAAACAGAGGTTTTAAAGAAGTTTGAAACACTTAAACTTCATCTCTTCTGCATTCAAAGTTTGTCTTCTGCAGAAGCATATTTTTCTATCCGTTATCATAACATGCAGTTACCTTTCTGTTAGCCAGCTTCCAGTCAAACTTGTTTTATACTGGGGGCATGTAAGCACTTCATGAGGGGCTTTTGCTTTAAAAAGAGTATCACAAGTGGTGATTGACTTATTAAGTGCATAAGTCTTATATCAGACAGAATTAATTTCTCCAGAAGGTGTGAACTGAGTCTGTAAGAATAAGTGTACTTGGTTCTGTGACATTAGAACGTCATGTTTTGTATTTCTCTACTATTTTTAAGTATTAGGACAGTGAGGATTGCAGTAGCTGGTGAACAACTCTTTAAGAACATAATAAATTGCCTTTTCTTTACTGTTAGACCCAAGATAACATCACAGTCAGATGGGACCTGGGCTTGAACAAGAAAAGAATTGCTTATTTCACTTTGCCAAAGACTGATTCAGGTAATGACATCTTGACTCTGTGTTTTGCTTGTTTTTAAGCTGGGTAAATAACATCAGTGTTTAAAGAACTGTGATATGTGGCCTGGCATGTAAGATATTCCTGTAGGGTTTCTGTGTTGGAGGTGGTTGTTCATTGGTGAATATTCTGAGAACACTTTTTCTTTCCTTTGTAGATATGCGCCTAATGCAAGGAGATGAGATCTGCTTGAGGTATAAAGGAGACCTGGCCCCTTTATGGAAAGGAATTGGTCATGTTATCAAAGTTCCTGATAGTATCCTTTACTTAATGTGCCTTTAGGGAGGCTTAATGGAAAGCTAAAGTCTCTCCAAGAAACCACTGAATTGTATGCAAAAGTAATTTTGAAACCGTTGCAATTTCTGCAGTGGGCATCTGATTAAAAAAAAAAAAAATCGGGAAAAATAAAATTCAAATTTTTGCTATAGATTACTACTTAACGAGGTTCTACAGATTATGGTGATGAGATAGCCATTGAGCTGAGGAGCAGCGTTGGAGCCCCTGTGGAAGTTACTCATAACTTCCAAGTGGATTTTGTATGGAAATCTACTTCGTTTGACAGGTAATGAGAAAGCACTTGAACTTGGCAGATAATGGGAACAGTAGGTGTATATTGTCAGTGTTTCTCATTTTGAACGTAAGGTTTGTTGCAAATACATCAAGAAAACTTTCAAACCAAGTGGGAAGAATTATCCTCATGTTTAGTAACATTTGGAATTCAGGAAGAAAAACTGTTTTGCAGTTCAGCTTGTTAAACACTGTCATGAAGTGCTCTCTGTTTTAATTGCTTTCCTGAACTTTGAATCATTTTAAGTAGCTGAAATCTCAAGGCAATTCAGTCAGCTGCGGCATCAGTAGACTTGAGACATGTCTGTACTGCATTTTATAAGATAGGAGTTTGTTTTTCTGAAAGAGATGTACTGAGTACAACTTCTCTTCAGATTTCGCACCAAAGATCTCTATTGCAAACTCTGTCAAAGGCTGGTTTCTCTGCAGATCTTTCTGGTTATATTTTGTACCACAAATGTAAGGAGAAAAAAAAATCTGTATTCTTGGAATCTAATTTTTACCTCTTAATTTTGTTAGTAAATTCTTTGCACTGTCTTCTTTTTTCCAGGGTGTGTATTTTAATTTCAGCCTGATGGCAGATTAACCTTTACGTTGTAGATAGTTACGTATGAGGTCATACTGACTTTTTTTCTCTCCTTCCCTCATTTCAGAATGCAGAGTGCTTTGAAAACGTTTGCTGTGGATGAGACTTCAGTGTCAGGGTACATCTATCACAAACTGTTAGGCCATGAGGTAGAAGATGTAATAATTAAATGTCAGTTGCCAAAGCGCTTTACAGCACAAGGACTTCCTGATCTCAACCATTCTCAGGTAACATCATCTCCCTTTTTTACTACATGCAAAGAATATGACAAAGGGTTTATGAATAAAGGTTGAACAATTTTATAACTTCCCGTGCATGGAATGCTAAATAGTGTTAAAATTCTCTAGGTTTATGCTGTGAAGACTGTCCTGCAGCGTCCTCTGAGCCTTATTCAGGGTCCCCCTGGTACCGGAAAAACAGTGACATCAGCCACAATTGTCTATCATCTGGCTAGACAGGGCAATGGGTAAGAATTTCTCGATAAATCTTTGTGTGAGGTCACTTCATTAATGGTCCAAAGAATCAGATTGCATTTAAACATTAAGATCATTTGTACTGAACTGAAATGATTTTCTAGACCAGCATTGTTCTGGTTAGATTTGGGCTTATTTCAGAAGATAATTCTTCAGTAGCTTATTTTTAGGGGACATGTATAGCAACAGTTCTGATTTGTGTTGCAAGTCTAACAGGAAAAAGTTCATAGCTCACAGATTTATTTTTTTGCTTATTTTTCAAGGCCTGTGTTAGTCTGTGCTCCAAGTAATATAGCTGTAGATCAGCTGACTGAGAAGATTCATCAGACTGGACTGAAGGTGGTTCGTCTGTGTGCTAAAAGTCGTGAGGCAATTGACTCCCCTGTGTCCTTCCTGGCATTGCATAACCAGATCAGAAACATGGATAGGTAAGAAGTTGCAGGGGGCAGAAGAGAAGACACAAAAAAACATACATGTGTTGCTTTTAGTTTTAAAATAATTGTTTGGTTTTTGTGGCAATATATAAAGGACTTCATTGTGAGCTCGTGCAGAACTGCAAAAAGTGGTAAAATGTCAAAATCTAAAGTGTTGCTCTGCAATCCTAAGTTGTTTTAATTATGCCATAAAGCAAAATTCCTTTTTTGCAGCATGCCAGAGCTTCAGAAACTGCAGCAGCTTAAAGACGAAACTGGAGAACTGTCATCTGCTGATGAGAAGCGCTACCGTGCACTAAAACGAACAGCAGAACGTGAATTACTTATGGTAAAGTTCCATCAGATGTAGTAGTTCATACTTCTGCCTTTTCCCACTGGAATTTAAGCTGCAATTTGTTGGTGGAGACCAGAGTACAATTTAATTTCCTGGGAGATTCCTGTTAAGTACTATTCCGTGGGGGAAATATTACCTGTTGATATCCTACTTGATTAATTTAAGTTGCGTTTCTGTCTCAGAATGCAGATGTGATCTGTTGCACGTGTGTGGGAGCCGGTGATCCAAGGCTTGCAAAGATGCAGTTCCGCTCCATTCTGATTGATGAGAGCACCCAGGCTACTGAGCCGGAGTGCATGGTGCCAGTTGTCCTGGGAGCGAAACAGGTAGGAGCCCCTGGATTTCATTAAAGAAAATGAGTTTTATAAATAGGTGAAGAGTACGCTTACAGTTTAGGCATGTAGGCTTAAAAAATACAACCCTCTCAGGGAAGACTCTTGAATGCTGTTGTGCTAGTCATATTAGTTATCTATTTCTGTGGCAAAATCTTTGTCTAGAACATATTGATCCTGTTGAAACAATCTGGAGGTTGAACAAGATCTTACTCTAAAGTGATCAGTAGTATGGCTGAATAGCTAGTTGACACTAAAGGTTTATAAGCCTTAAATTAAATACAAATATTATTATAAGTCTGACTGATCAGTACCAAACATATTTTAGAGATGGATATTTCTATCACTTCTAGCTATTGGGCAGGTTTCAGAAAATACAAACTTAGATATTTACATTTTTTGCCTCTGATGACATTTTTCTTTTCCACAGCTTATTCTTGTAGGTGACCACTGCCAGCTTGGTCCTGTGGTGATGTGTAAAAAAGCTGCCAAGGCTGGCCTGTCTCAGTCTCTCTTCGAGAGGCTCGTGGTGCTGGGGATTCGCCCGATTCGCCTGCAAGTGCAGTATCGCATGCATCCTGCACTTAGCGCTTTTCCATCCAATATCTTCTATGAGGGTTCACTCCAGAATGGTGTTACTGCAGGTGAGTAAGAGTGGCACTCCTGCAGAGATCTTCTCTTCAAGTCATGAAGGATTCTTTCATCTAGATGAGTTTCTAAATGCATTCCCTTAGAAAAGGGAATTGCCACTGCACTTACATTTTTGAGTCTTGAAGATGCTTTGATGTAAGAGTGTTTTTTCTAGTAAAGTAGTGCTAACTTTTTACTTCTTTGGTGCTTTTCAGCTGACCGTGTGAAAAAAGGATTTGATTTCCAGTGGCCGCAGCCAGATAAGCCGATGTTTTTCTACGTTACACAAGGACAGGAAGAAATTGCCAGCTCGGGCACCTCTTACTTAAACAGGTAAAAGTCAACACTGACTTACTTAAAAATACTTTGTCCTGGAGTAAATGTAAGGGAGATTGTGAGTAGCAATTAATGAAGTCAAAGGGAAGTATAATATACGGTTACAAACCAAATATATAAGCATTTCTCTATCTTACGGACTTTGTTGCAGAGACTTTGTAATATTTTACATTAACGAGAACTTGTGATACCTTGCCGTGTAAATAAAGGCTTATGTTTTAGGTGAAGTTACTTGTTTCCATGGAAGTGGCACCTCTATTTTAAACTAGCCAGCCTGTAGATCTTAAACGTATCGCAGTGCTATTAATTGTTGTATGCTGCACTCCTCCTCCTAAATTAATTAAATGCTGCTTCCTGTTAACAGCTATGATTAAAATTGCTCATGTGTTTTTTAATAAAAGCTGTCATCAAGGATAGTGCAGGTTGGCTGAGTTGCCTGCCTTTTAGAGTTGATTTGCCCTAGGCTCCCTTTATAGTAAGACAATAGAGAAAGGCAGCTCCAGCGGGAGCAGTTCAAGTGGGTTTGGATTGTTCTCTGGAGGTACGTGTTTTCCCTCACTGGTAGTAAAAGGAGCATGGGGCAATTAATGCCTAATGCAAGTGGGATGAATTTTGGCCAGAAAGTAAACTGCATTTGCAACAGAAAATGTTGGTCCGGTCCCCTTCAGTGCCTGAATTCCAATAACTCCAGAAGCTGATGTCTAACCTGTAGATTTTGGAAGGGAATAAGGTAGCACAAGAGTAGAGTGGAGAGATGGGAATTTCATTTTTTTTAATCCTTTTTTTCAAACAGCAAGCTTAAACCACTTTGTTTCTTTGGGTTGTATGCATTTGTTCGTGTGCCTGGAAGGAAAACCAGACCAACTTGCAAAAAATATCTGCTGTGATATTTTTAATCTCAGTCAGTTTCACGAACAGCATGTGCAAGACTACTGAACGCAGCAAGCCAGATTGTGCACAAACAAATGGCACAATAGTTGGCTGACAGGGACATTGGCATTAAAAACATTCTATATTTAAAACTTTAAGATAAAGCAACCGAAGGATCTGTTCGTACGGCAGGCTGGAACATTTTAATGATCTCAAAGTGCACGTGTACATTTAACTCTGCTGAAAAGTTATGTTTCAGAGTGGTGGCCTACCTGAGTTCTGCTATTCCAGGAAGCCTAGTTGTGTAGTTCTGAGAACTAAGTAGTCTTTCTGTCACAAGGCTAGCATAGCATACATGTTCAACCTTTCTAAACCCATTAATTAAAAAATAGTTAGACCTAATGCCTTAATTTTCCTTAGATAAATGAATCCTTTTTTTTCATAGGACTGAAGCTGCCAACGTAGAGAAGATAACTACAAAGCTATTGAAAGCTGGTGCCAAACCGGATCAGATTGGCATTATTACTCCCTATGAAGGTCAACGATCCTATCTGGTGCAGTACATGCAATTCAGTGGTTCCTTGCATACAAAACTCTACCAGGTATGGAGTCATTACGCAAACAGGAGAATCTTTGGATGCAGAAAATCAGATATTACGAAACTTGTCATTTTTAGTCAGGCTTTTAGGCATCAGTCCATTTATTTTTTAGTAACTTCTGAGCATTTTAGTTGATCTTAGTTAAATTAGACCAAGGGAAAGTAGTTTAGCAGGCAGCAAATGCCGCTAAGTTTCGGAAGAGCAGTTTGCCAGATAAAGGAGGAAGCCCTGTTAAGTTCTGTTGAAAGGAAAGCTTCAATGAGTCCATCCCTTGAGGACTCATTGTGGCACAAAAGGGAAAGGTCATTGCGGATTGAGCTGTGGAAAAGTTTTAGTCAATTTGTGTCTTAGATAAAAGCATCGCAAACCAGGAGACGTGCAGGAAACCAAGCTCCATAAATTCTGATGGTCATACTATTTATTTGCTTAGGAATATGTCCTCCCATCAGTGCACCTCATCTGCCAAGCACTAAAACTTGTTGCTACAAACAAGACGGTTGTACATTTAATACAGTCTGTTTTGCAATATTGAAAATTTGGGCAGCGTTTTCACTGAAGGAAAACTTGGTGGAAATACTTCTGCTCCTGCCAGGAATGATCTGTCCCTCTTATTCAGGTTTCTTAAGAGCTGGGAGCAGCAGTGCTAATCTGGAGCTGTGTTACTACGAGGTTTTGGAACAGGCAGATTCTGGCAATGTACCTAGAAAAGGGATGCTTTCTGTAGTGCAAATGCCAGCTGGGGGGAAATATGAGAACTGTAAAGCTATAAAGCTTACAAACATGAAAGTAATTTGCCCTAAACTTAAGACTGTCTGTTCTCTTTTAGGGAAACTATTTAGTGACCAGTGGAATTATCAAATCATCAGCATGAGGAAAATAATATTTTTCCCCCAAACGATGGGAACTGTTAGTGTGGAGCCAACACATTTTGTAATACCTGTTGGTAGTACAACTATTAGGCACTGTGCTTCTGTGACTTACGTGTTTTCCTCTGTTTCAGGAAGTAGAAATTGCGAGTGTGGATGCCTTCCAAGGAAGAGAGAAGGACTTTATTATCCTTTCTTGTGTGAGGGCCAACGAACACCAAGGAATAGGATTTCTGAATGACCCCAGACGTCTTAATGTGGCTCTAACAAGAGCAAGGTAAAGTAACACTGGACAAATTTTGCCTATTTTATACACAGGCTAACAAAAGATGGGTGTTTTGCAGATGGCAGGGCCATTCCCCACCCCAGCTGCTTTAAGGAAGCCATGGATGATTCCCCCATTCCATTAGAGCACTCAATTTAACGGGTTCCCATTTGGTATTGGTAGTCTGTAGTCAGCATGTTCTTCCTCTGTCTGCAGGACAGAAATCTTCCCTTCAACTACTTCTTTATCCCTCTCAGCAACCGTTTTTACCATTTTGCTTTTCTTACAATGGATTTGGTTGCTGAGAAGAGTAGTATGCGTGAAGTCAGCGCCGCCTTGGTTGGCTTCCTTGGTGTCTGCAGAGTTAGAATGTGGTCGGTTGAGCACTTTGACATGTTTGGCAAGCCTGCAAAAGGAAGCTTGTGATTACTGAGAAATTGGCTGCAGCAATCTCCTTTCAAGTGTTTTGTCATACTACAGACGTCTTCTGCTGTAAACAAAGTGGTTACATCAGGGTCTTCCACACCTACCATCGTGGGCTTCTTTCAGGTGCCTTGATTTCCTGCTGTTCCAACCTGGTTATATAGCACAACTTATTTCTAGTCAAAGCTAATCTTAGTTTGTGTTTGTCTGCTGTTCTACAGGTATGGAGTAATTATTGTTGGGAACCCAAAAGCGCTGTCCAAACAACCACTTTGGAATCACCTGCTGAATTATTACAAGGAGCAGAAGGTTCTAGTGGAGGGACCACTGAATAACCTCCGGGAAAGCCTTATGCAATTCAGCAAGCCCCGAAAACTTGTCAATACTATCAACCCAGTAAGTTTACCTCTCCCATCTCTCGGATGTCTGTGGCATGAAGCAGTTGAGGGTTGATCGATCAATTTTGGATGGAATGAACAGTCACCTGCATACCCTCACACACCCACATCTTTCCGTTTTTGTTGCGTTGTTAGTGGACTGTGGCCAACTAAGCTGCAGTTAAAGCTGAACAGTTGTAGAAAAGGCCTTTTTGGTGTTTCTTTTGTCTTTATTCTCCGCAAAATCTTATGTTGGGGTAATTTCTGAGGTGCATAAAACATCCAATAACCCTTGTGTGTAGACATAGCAAGCTCATCAGGCAGGCATTCTTCAAAGTTTTTAGGTACAGTGCTGCTAAGTTGAGAATTATCTTCTTTAATATAAGATAAGTAGTTGTTTGAGGAAGGGGGGGGAAGCTTGTCAGCCATCACAAAGACAGTGGTAGAAATAGATCAAGGGAAAACTTTTATCAGAACCTCAAAATAGACTTGAAAATTCACCAAATGTTTCAGTTTTAAATAGGCTGGCTGTAAAAGCATTTTTTCTAGTTGTCACCATGTGGTTAAAATACAAGTTGGATGTTTTCCATGTATTAGAAATAGCTTTCCTGTGATAATGTACACTCGATAAACACTGGAGTTTCTACTGAGTTCTTACTCAAAATAACTTGCACAAGTTGCAGTGCGAAGTTGTCTGTGCAGAAGCTTTGTCTAACTGCTGTCATGCTTTCAGGGCGCCCGTTTCATGACGACTGCCATGTATGATGCACGCGAAGCTATTATTCCAGGATCTGTCTATGACCGGAGCAGTCAAGGTAAAGCAGCTGTCAAAATTAACACCCTTGCAGATTTTATAAATGAGTTCTTGACGTAAGATACCTTACTCCAAACCTGGAAGTGTTGGAAGAGCCACTACCAACCCGTTCAGGATGCTTGAAATCAGCTTTTCCTCCCCTCCCCAGGGCGCCCATCCAACATGTACTTCCAAACCCACGACCAGATCGGGATGATTAGTGCCGGCCCCAGCCATGTCACTGCTATGAACATTCCTATCCCTTTCAACCTCGTGATGCCACCGATGCCACCACCGGGATACTTTGGCCAGGCTAACGGACCAGCTGCAGGTACAGGGGGCAAGGATGAAATGGTGCAAAAGCCACGTTGTAGGTGTGAAGTGGGAGAATGTTTTCTGTTGCTCCTGTGAGAGTAGGTGATGTGATTTAGTACTAAATCTCGGTTGTATTGATTTCTCTGCACCTACTACATTGAGTACGTATAAAGTGTTGCCTCTCGTGAGTCATCAAGACTTCTAGATAGAACTTTTAATTCTCACACTCCTGTGTCTGTGAAACTTCTCACTCTTGGTTGGGATAAATGCTTTTCCAGGACGTGGGGCGCCAAAAGGAAAGACTGGTCGTGGTGGGCGCCAGAAAAATCGTTTTGGGATTCCTGGAACTAGTCAGTCAAACCTTCCAAATAGTCAAGCGAGCCAAGATGTGGTGTCCCAGCCTTTCTCCCAGGGTCCACTGACTCAGGGGTATATCTCCATGAGTCAGCCATCACAGATGAGTCAGCCTGGGCTCTCCCAACCAGAATTATCACAGGTAAGCAGAATTTGATGCACAGTCTGCCCTTTCTCCTGGGTTTTATGTCAGTGGTGTGTGTCTGCGCACATCCTTGTTTCCTAGAATGGAGGAAAGTGGGAGCTAAACCATTTTCAATGACTCAGCCACACCATTTCATACCCTTCAGTGGTCCACTCGGTGCCCTTCCTAAATATACTTGGGCAGAAGAATGAACCGCTGCGTATATAACTTCAGCTTGAGCCTTAATTTTGAACTGTTAACCTGTTCAACAGCTCGCTATTGCAAAACTGTAGTAATTCTGCAGCAAAACGGGGTCAACTTCTAAAAACAAAGAAAAAAACAAATCTCAGACTTCCTTTAACATTGGCTGCCAGATAACCTGCTGTATAAGGGAGCACTTGAGCTTGATGACGAGTTAGAGGCTTAACAAACGCTCTCATTTTCAGGACAGTTACCTTGGTGATGAGTTTAAGTCTCAGATTGACGTGGCGCTGTCACAGGACTCTACTTACCAGGGTGAACGTGCATATCAACATGGCGGAGTGACGGGACTGTCACAGTATTAGAGTGTAAGGCACTCGAGGTTCACTCCTCTGCTTCTTCCTCCCTGATTTATGCTCATGAAAGCAGTGTTTGTCTCGCGGCACCTGTCATGCAACTGTTGTTTTGCTTTCTTGCTTTTCAGGTTGAGGAAGAAGAGCTAAGCTTGCGTGGAGCTTAGTTCATCAGCATTTTATTCTGGGTAATAAAAAAAATAAAATAAAATGGATACCTGTTTTCCACTGCTAAAACTGAAGCACCACTGTGTGAGAGCAACAGGAGAAAGAAACCAACCAACGGAGAGGAGAGAGAGAGAAAGGAGCGCGCGCGAGAGAGCCCACTGCTAGCTCACTGAGACAAGGAGACTGACCGGAGAGGAGAGAGAGCACCGAAGGACTGGCTGGCGCCTCACTGGGAAGGCAACTCACCCTGAAATGAGTGGTCAGCTGAGTCCCTGCTCCCCCAGTCAACCAAGCTCGAGAGAAGGGCCTTAAGCAGGTTTCACTTCATTCCATACTTCTCTTTGCGAGCAGGGCATTACTTTTCAGAGCAGATGGGGAGAGGAAAACCCTCATCTCAGAGTTGTTCTCATTTTAAAGGGGTACTATATTTTAGCAGTAACTGTTTACATTTTAGAAGCAGAGTATCTGAGAGAGTTCCTGACTAAGTGACAGCAAGCCAAGCAGAAATCCAGCGGAACATAGCTGATGCTCAACTCTGAGATGGAGGTTTTGTTGTCCAACACTGGCTCTGAAATCCTAGTGTCATCGTGTCGCCCACGTTCTGAACGGGTCTTTCGTGACAAGGTGGTTTTAAAGAGATGCTTTCAAAGGAGCACTGAATTTTTAGAAGTTTGTCTCTGAATATCTTAGTGGTGGACCTGGGAGATCCTTGTTCTGAGAAGCTTACAAAAAGTTTAAAACTAAATTAGAGCACCAACCTTGAGAACTTTCAGTGTGATTTAAAGTTGCAGCAATCAGCCTCTTCTTCCTACATTGGATAGCAGTTAGAGTGGAAGGAGCCTGCGCGCTCGAGCAGGAGGAGGGTTTCAAAGTGTTTTCTGTATGCTTTAATTGGCTACTGTCTGGACTCTACTCTGTGAAAAACAAGCCTTTCTGTAAGATGAACTTTGCGCTTGAAAGGGGATGGGTTCCTGTGCCCTTCGGCCCTGGAGGAAAAGATGCTAACAGGCCTGCTTTACTCGCTCCCTCAGATGTGGGGAAGAAGTAGTGGAAACTGGGGATTATATTGGTTCTGAAGTAAAGACTCTACAATGTTACCGAAGCAGGTTGGAAAAATGGACAAAGCAGGCAGTTGTTGGAAGGTGGCCTCTGATAGATGGGTATAATTAGAGATAATGGGTTAGGCTTTTGTGTGGCTTCTTCGGTGATTAATGCAGATATAGCTGAAAGATTCAGGTGTTGCAAAACAAACCCGGAGCCTATTTTTCAGGTAGCGCACGCGGCTGTGCCATCAGTGCTGGCTTGAGAAATAGCTGGAAGTCAAAACTGAAAACAGCACATAAGAGAAGCCATCCAATTTCTAAGTTGTACCCATGTCTTAAATAAGTCATATGGGAACACTGGGAGCATTTTATTTGTGTCTAAACCTTTTTAGAAACAGCGCAGAGAACTGAAATTCCTACAGACCCCATTTTTATTGGACCCCTAAATTAGACTAACCTCTACCTCCTAATTGGCAAAGATCAGTAGAGTGTGATTCACTAACCTAGGTGTTTTTAAAGTTTGAATTAAGTTAGCTTTATACTCAAAGGGCTCCAAGTGTTTCTAGTCTTTTTTTTGGGGGAACTCAAAATACCTCTCATATGAATGTACTTAAATGATGTAAAACCCACTTTTTGTAACTGGGGGGGAAGCCCTTTCATTACTGTCCTTTCTGTAGAGTGTTGACTCGCTTTCATAACCTGTATTTGCTGTAGTTTTTCCAAGAGTGTCTCTCCCCCAGTACAGACCTGGTGTAGCATACCCACAAACCGTGAGTAGTGTGCACATAAAATGGAACAGGTGTTCAAAATTTTTGTTCGGTCCTGCAGCGAACGTAGTTCGAGAACTGCAAAATAAACTAAACTTTCCAGAAACGAAAACCATTCTTTTCTCATAAAAAGCCTCCAGCGTTTAGACTTCTAAAATGTGAAAGAATGGAGACACAGGCCACCTTCCTTCCTTGTAAGATGGACTGTTTTATTTATTAACATTGCCGAAGGGCTTTTTAATTTTTTTTCCTTCTGTAGGCTGCGTAGTTGCATAGACTTTTCAGATAGGTTTAAGCTGTAACCCTCTGTGCAATGCAATCCATTGAGTAATGTAACCCCCTCCTCTCCCCTCACCCCATTTATTTCACTGATGAGAATGCCTGCCTCTGCTTTGTGCTGTTTTTTTCCTTTGTAGCAGTTATTCTGAGTTTTATAAATCCAGACATCAGTGCTAGCACGGTGTTACTCTTTTTTGATTTTGTCTCAGTTTGTTTTAAACCTGTTTGTCATCAATAAAATATTAATAAACAGCTCTTGCATTCAAGGTGGCCCCTAACTTTCAATGATGAAACCATGCAACATTCATTAAAACTTAGTCTGATTGTATAAACTTCAAGTTTATTCCTTTTTTTAAACACAGACTAGTACAAAAGTGTGGCGTGGGCACAGCGTACATGGGTAAGCAAATGAACTGTGAAAACTGTTTCAGTTTCCTACCTCCCTTCCCTCCTCTGGCTCAAATGCAGACATTACAGCCCTGTGTGCCCGTGCAGGGGGGGGAGCTGCAGCAGTGACAAAGCACTGGTTTGGGAGGTGAGGAGTCCAGCCTGAAGATCTAACTGGTGTTTCCCCTTCTTGTGGCATTTACAGGTGTCTTGCATCAATGCTCAGCCTGGCTCTGGTAGCTGAGTGCTTCTGTTTCTTAGCACAAATATAAAAACCTTAGTTTTTTGTGAATCCTGCCCATCTCAAAGTGGTAAGAAATGGTTCCTGCTTGCTTTAGTAGAGCAAGTGAAGTCCCACTTGAACCTCTTAAAACATTTAAGTGCCCAACATTGCTATCAACGAAGCTCTGGTTCAGCTGCTGGATTAAGGGGCTGGGGTGCTTGCTGCTAGTCTGTGGGGAAGTTGAGAAATGCACCTGCACAGGACAACGTTAGCATGCTGCAGCACTAATATATCAACCTACTCCAGTCTTGGTCTTCAGCTACACGGTTCAGGTGTGTTCAAAAACATTGTCACAGGGGCAGGAGGACGTTATCTCTGCAAACTAAACAGTGGTTAAACCTTTAATGCTTCCCGGGAGGGAAAAGGCCCAGCTTAGCCTGGTAATACTTCATCAGACCTTGAAGACAACGCAACGGAGGTACCAAAAACAATAATTAAAAAAAATCCATGCTACACTGTCAGGCTCATATTAAAAAAATTAAAATCAAAAAAATATATATTCAAGTCTAACTCAGATTCATAGATGTGTCCCCCCCCCCGAAAAAAAAAAAAAAGCAAAGCTGCAGGTGTGCCAGGAAAGCCCCTGGGGAAGCGTTGGTGCTGCATCGGCACACGCTGCCTGTGTAACACCACAGGGCATGGCCCCAAAGCTCTGCCCGGGTGTCACAGCGCAGCTGCAGCCTTTTACAGCCCACGGCAGGAAAGGGGGGGAGCAAAGCAGCAACTCCTCAGTGGTCACCGTTGCTCAGAGGGGATGGCGCAAAGCTGGGTCCCTCACGGGGCTGCTGGCTTTGCTAACGGCGTTCAACAGCCTCGGTAGGAGCACACCCACACTGCTGCAATGGACTGAGGACCACAGCCAGCAGCTGTGGTCCTTAAAAAGCAAAACAAACAAACAAAAAATCAACGACTAAAAACCAAACTAAATATTAACCCCAAAACTGCATAAGCACACGACTGCGGTGCCTGAATTACGAGGGCTGTAACACTGCTGCGGTGTGCAAAGTTGCTGCGGCCCCATGCGCGGGTGCCACCCGGCTCTGGCTGCTTTTTGGGCTGGTTCTGCAGCTGCCAGCGGGGATCCTGCTCTCAGCACCTCACCCAGGAGGTAAAGGAACCCCTGCGACGCCCCACAAGGGACCGGGATGCCACCGCCTCCCCCTGCTCCCCTTCACGGCACAGTGCAGCTGGCCCTGCTTCACACATCCCTCACCCAAAACACATCACAGCACCCTGCCCTTGGCCCCTCACCCCCAAACCACCGCACAGTAACAGTTGTCCAGCCGTTTGCAGAAGCCATCACCAGGTCCTACAGGCCCTGCCAGCACTGGGAAGGGATTGGGAGCTGCCAAGACGCCGCTGGTTCCGTAACACTGTACATCTTCACCGTACCTCTTCCTGCAGCAGCACCTCCTGCCCCAGCTGCCGGCAGGCTGCAGCCTAACCCAGCCCCAGAGCAGCAGGGACGCGTCAGCATCACGTCACCAACTCCATCATTTCTTTTTGC
This sequence comes from Nettapus auritus, assembly GCA_011076525.1. Lineage (NCBI taxonomy): Eukaryota > Metazoa > Chordata > Aves > Anseriformes > Anatidae > Nettapus > Nettapus auritus. The sequence continues at coordinate 1,465,330 of CM021792.1, read as the reverse complement.
ACCACGAAAGCCGCAGCATTTAGCCAAAAAGCTGAAAAGCACAAGCCCGGCTGCTGCTGTGGGGGTGCCCCCCTGGCTGAGCAGCAGAGGCAGCGCCACACGAGGGGGATTCACAACCTGGTGCCACCACACGAACGGACAGCAGGACACCCAGGGACTTGATCATCATCCCACAACCAGCTGCTGGCTCTGGCTGCGTGGCATGCAGGGCCCAGCACAAGCTCTCACTAAAGCACAACCCCAAAACAATCCGTTGGTGCCAGACCTCCCCCCTGGCTGCACCTGAAGGAGGCAGGGCAGAAGGGAGCTCTGCCACTCCCCGTCCTAAGGGAAACTCCCTGAACACCAGCACAGAGGGGATTTAACACACGTGGGTTTATTCCAACAACCATTCAACGTTTCACCCGGGACCCCACGGCGCGCACCCACGCAGCCGCTCCGCTACCGGCAGCCGCACTCATCCACCACCATGTCCTCGTAGTGCCTCAGCACCACGTTGTCGTCGTTGTCATAATAGAGGATGGAGATCGGGGACAGCCTGACGGGGACGCAGCAGGGCTGGGGCGTCCCCTCGGGGTCCAGCGAGTGCACCATGGTTTGGAGGATGGCGTGGTTGGTGCTGTTGAGCTCGGCCGTCAGGGGGAAGGGGCACTCACCGAGGCAGTAGTTGGCCATGTAGCCCTGCGGGGCGATGATCCAGTTCTCCCAGCCGACGTCGCTGAAGCTGATGTAAAGCCGCCTGGGCTTGCAGAGGTTGCTCGGCGTGACGGGGATGTTGTAAGCGCTTCTCCTCCTCCTGGAGGCCCGGCACTGCTGCTGGCTGAGGCTCACCACCAAGAGAGAGGTATCCAGGAAGGAGTCGATGCTGGCGCAGAGGCTCTGCGGCCCCCCACTTGCCCCGGCTGACATTCCGCCTCCGCTGCTCACCGAGATCTCCAGGATCAGGCCCAGATTCCTACTGTGAGTTCTCCAGTCCTTCGCCACCCCGCTCAGGTTGAAGAGCAGAGACTTGTGCAGCCGGGCGAAGGACCGCTCCACCAGCAGCGTGCGGCCGGGCTCGGGGGAGGGCATCCCCTGCAGAGGCAGCTGGGGGGCTCGGTACAGCCTCAGCTCAAAAACCTGCCTCTGGCTGGACGTGTGGTAGGAGTTGTGGCTGAATTTGATCTCCAGCTGAGCCATTGTCAAGCGCTCGCCCTCCTCCAGCACGGAGAGATTAAAGTACAGACGCTTCTGCAGGCACAGCAACGTCTGCGGCTGCCCGCTATGAATGAAGTGGCCTGACAAAGAAGGAGAAATAGAGGTGGCGGTGGCTGGGTTGTTACGCTGAGTGGGATCAGCCTCCCAGAGCTCCAATTTAAGCTGCTGGCGGCACGGCAAGAGGAAGACGGGTCTGAGCAGAGGCAGGCAGCCTAATACCGCACCGCTGGGAGCTATCAGCCCCATGGCACAGCCTGCGGAAAGCCCGCAGAACCAGGATGGTACAGCCACACCAGCACGGCCCTGTCCCTCCCTGCTGCCTCCGCACCCTCGCAGACAGGGCACGAACACTCCTCTAGAAGCTACTTAACACCTCAGGGCGTTATTTTTCCTCAGCTGTACGTATCTTTCCCCCAGGACAGGGGGGTTCTTGTGGGCGCTGGATGTTTGGGATACAGGGGGAAGGAGGGCAGATAGCAGCAAAGTGACGGAAGCGGGAAAGCTGCCTGATTAAGCCAGCCCTAGACCTCCACTGGAAACCTGGACTCACAAGAGCTCGGTGGTGTCTCGAGGCCTGGAGGACCGCGACCACTTCCCATGTAACTGGGAATGGCTCAGAGAAGCCATGGGATGAAGTGGCCAGATGTGCCGCACGGTCAGCCAGAGGCATGAGGACAAGGAGGGACAGGACACAACCAAATGGCCGAGCATCCATCCAGCCTCCACCCGGGGTGCAGGTGTGACCCCAGTTCTCACTGCTGCACCCAGAGCCCCACCACGAGCACCACGGGCCAAGCCGATCCCCTAGGATCAGACCCACGCCTCCAACTGCGTTGGGTGACTCGCAGGACAGAACCTGACACAGCTTCACCCCCTCAGTTCCAAACCATAACCAGTTACCTACCACATCCTCAGGGACCAGCGGGGATTTCCCTCAGGGAAACCCACCGTGTCCTCCCCCAACCATTCCCAGCCCGGAGCACAGAAGGGTTTCCGACAGGCAGAACCCAAACAAGAGCATTTCTGTACCTTGGTCAGCGAAGACACGGATGACGTTCCCCGGGACATTAAATTCCTCCACCCTACAGCCATCCGCCAGCTCTTTGTTTGCAGGAGGCACCTTTCTCTTCTGGAAGATCCGCCAGAGCACAGACGGCACAGGAATGGGGACTTTGGGGCTGGGCTTGGTGCTCAAACCCAAGGATTTTAACAGCAAGCTTTCCTGCAAACTTAAATCCATCCCCAGGCTCACGCTAAGGAGAGCCCAGGCGAGGCCAGCCCTGAAGCTGGCAGGCGCGGGGAGAGGCCCCATCGCTCTCCTCCCGCAGACAAAGAGCTGTGCTGGGGACCCGATGGCAGAGGCACTGAAGGCAGGGGCCAGGGGGGGTGTTGATTGCCTGATTGGAGCCTTTGATCTCGTTAGTGCTCAATTAGCACAGAGGGATTCCCAGGATTGGGCAGAGGGTGGGAGCAGGGCCCTCCAGGCTCCCCGGGGCCTGTTAACCCTTTGAGGCTGCGTGGTGGGAGGGCAGCTGCCCTCCTCCCTCTGCTCCCAGCCCCTTCCACATCTCCCCCACCACCGAGGTCCAAGGACAAAGCCCCCGGTGATGGGAAAGGGCTGCACAAAGCTGCCAGCACGTCGAGCGCTGCTCCAGAGCCCTGGGAGAAGGGCGGATCTGGTGGCCATCCCACCGGGTCCAGGCGGAGACGCGGGTCAGGGTCTCCTCTCGCCTCCTCCAAATCAGCCTTTCGATCGCGGCGTCTGATGCTTCTCTCTCAAGGCTGACAACTTGCAGCACCCCACGTCTTCAAACTCTCCCCTCCCTGCTTACACACCTACACACCCACGAGAACACAGCGCTCAGCACCCACTCCTCAGATCAGCACCCACTCCCCAGGCACAAGCTCACACACGAAACGCTGCCCGATGAGTTACCCGGTTAAACCTTGAAGCCTGGGCAATTCAATGCTAAGAAATCCAATTTCCTTCATCCCCTCCTTCCTGCCAACCAGCCACAGAACCAAAGCACCGAGACGCAGCCCTCCGAAACACTGCGGGGTCATTACAAGCGAGGCGATGGATCCTGCGCGGCACAGTTTCCACCCAGCCAAAGTCACATTTTGCTTTCTGTTTACTGAGGAACTTTCCCTGAGGCTCACACAATGGGCCTGGAGTTGCATCAACATTGCGAGACCAAATAGAAAAAAAAAAACACAACAATTAGCCACCCTGGAATCGATGCCCTGAATCCTCCTTCCCTGCCTGTTGTCCTCGGCTGGGGGGAGCCCCGCTTCCCAAGCGATGTGGGGACGGATCCTGCGAGAGGGGAGCAGTGGGACAGGCTCAGACCAAGGGCAGTAAAATCCCTGACGGCTTCCCAGCACAAAGAGGCACGCGGCCCAGCCTGGCCTCGGGGACCCTGCAAAGCTCGGGGCTGGTGCTGCCTGGAAAACCACCGCAGGGAGCAGAGTTTTTGTTCTTCACTCGAGCAGGCAGACGTTGCTGGGCGAGAGTCTGGAGATCCCTCATTGGGGGACCCTGCACGAGCCGTGCCCAACGCTGGATTTTTAAGCAACTGTAAAAGTTACAGGGGTGTTTTAAGCAATTTAAATGTCCTGGTCCTCATCCTGGAGGGCAGGAGGCTGGATTAATGCTCTAGGGCTGGGTTTCCAGGCAGACCAGCACGTGGGAACTGCTGCGTGCTACGGCCTCGAGGTGAACACCGACAGCTCCGTGTTAGGGACCCCTCCTGGTCAGTGAGGCTCAGAGCTGCCCTGCAAATCCCTCTTTAGTGCCTGCTGGCAGCTGGAGCAGAGCTGGCTTTGGGCTCCCCTGGCCTAGGACAGTGGTGCCAGGGAGCAGAGGATGTTTCCCTTTCCAGTTTGACGCGAGGTCCGAAGACCTTTCAGCGCTGCTGAGGCAGGGTCGTTGGAAGGGACCGAAAATAAAGATGGGAAATCACAACGGGGCTGAGAATAGCTGGGGGATGGAGCGACAGAGGAAACACCAGGGGACCTAAAGCCAGCTCCAAATCCTACCTGGACCAGCAAACCCACAGCCTCTCAACTGAACCAGCATGTACTGGCTACAGAAAGCACATCAGCATTGGGTGAAGCCCGGTCACAGGCAAGGCCTGTTCCCATCAGTGGCATCTCTTCCCCAGCTCCAGGCAGGGGACGCAGGGGGATCGGGGATGAAGTTCTTCTTGTGCCTTTCATTTGCTGGGTTTGAGTGTCGGGCCCTGGGTCAGTCCCCAGATCCAGCCAGGCTGCCCAGGCTGCAGCAGCCACGCTTCTCTTACAACCGCTTGTCTTTTATAAGTCCGTTCTTCAGGTGCATCCTGCGAAAGAGAGCACAGCAGACAATGAGCCTCCACACCAACTCTCCCTCCCTCACCTTCACAAATCGCTGCCGAGCTCAGACCTGCCTTGACAGGCTCACGAAGACCATTTCAGACTGTTCCCAGTCAGCCAGACCTGCTCTGCAGGCTCCAGCATCCCGCCAGACTTCGTGCTCACCGCACGAGGTTGCAGATGCTGCTCAGTAAAGAGCCAGCCCTGTCTGGTGAGGATTCACGGGGCAAAGCCGGACTGACACACCACAACGCCTAGGCACAGAGAGACAAAGTTCCTCCTGTTCCCCGCGGCTATTTTCAATACTCTGCATCAAGGCACCCCGTTGTTTTCCAGCACAGTGGTGGACACTTTGAAGGACGCTCCAGGACATCTCCCCCCCACCCATGGGTGCTGTCTGCATCTCCCCCTGCCCACGCACCCTTCTTTCAGCGCACTGGGCAGCTGGAGTCCACCCTCCTTCTTCTTAGCCACGGTGGTTTTCTTGCTGTCCTCCACGTCGTACTCGCGCACGTCGTTCACCTCTTGCATCTGCCCCATCAGCACCTTGGCCACAAAGAGGACGATGTACTGTCGAGGGAGAGACACCATCAGCCACGACACGCGGGGTGCAGAGCTGTCCCCACCTAACCCCTCACTAATTGGGCATTTCTCTGCTGTCCTCAGCCCCAAAAAGGGCCCAAAACCCTGGGACGCGCTTGGCGACCTGCAGCAGTGGGAGGCAGCGCTCCTGCAAGTACGGTTACCCAACTTCAACCATCCCTGCCCAGGGCTGAGATTGTTGCCGTGAGCCCTCCAAGCCCACGCTCTTCACCCCTCTCCCCAGAGCCTCAGGAGATGCCAGGGAATTCGCACCGGCATCAAGCTCCAGCCTGCTGCAGTGCCAAGGAGCCCCCCGGGCGATGGCAGTCCCAGCCGCTGTCCCTGCTCCCTCCCTTGGATCCGCAGGGTGTGAGATCCAATTCAGATCTGAATTCTAGCACACAGCAGCTCCCCAGGCACTGACACGAGCCTCCCTCCTCTCCTCCCCACCAAATCCCTGTGCTTCCTCGGCCCTGCAGCCCCCCAGCAGGCAGCCGGCGTTACGCAGCCGCAGCTGAGGCCGCCGAGCTCCCCCGACTCACCAGGAACCAGTAGATGTTCATCAGGGTGAGGACAAGGAGCAGAGCGTTGAAGAAGAAGTAGAAGGGAATATTGGGCACCGACTGGAGGCTGGAGTGGCAAGTGGCGTAGAGGACCTTGAGGGGGAACCAGTAGAGGCGGAACCAGAACCTGGGGGGGCAGAGGGAGCAGAGGGGGGTTTAATGGTCCACGGGGACCCCAGGAAGCTTCTTCCAGCACAGCCTCCCTTCCATCTGGAATGGAAGGATCCCTGCTCCTGGGATCTGATTTGGGTTTAAAGGCCTGGTTCTGGACAGGAATTCACACAAGCCCCCTAAAAGGGCAGCCACAGAAGGGACAACACCGTTACCACGGGCAGAAAAGGCTGGGCACCAGAGGCAGGGCTGAGAAAAGGCTTTCTCAGGGTAGAGGCAGGTCTCCACGGCAGATTTTCTCCGCTGGATGGGGACAGGAGGGGAATATAACTGGAAGGATTTCACAGATAGACCTGTGCATCCCTACTTTATCACTAAAATCTTCCTTGCTCTCCTCCCCCTCAAATCGACAGCTCCTGCTGCCGCCCCTGCTTTTCTGAGCAGCTGCGGGGAGGAGGAGGGAGACAAAGGGACACATCAGCAGTGACAGCCTGCCTTACTCATCCCTGTTCTTCATCCCCCTCTCCTGATTTTCCCCACAAGGAGCGAGCCTGGAATCTGGGACATGCCCGTGTCCCATTTGCCCCTTTGCAAAAACGCTTCTTGCTGCTAAAAGCAAAGGAGTGGGAAAATGGAAACGGCTCCTCCTCCCCTGGGGTCATTTGTCATGCTGCAAGCGAGATTTCACAGGCACTTCGGTGGTGACAGACGGCAAAGTGACTACAGAAGGATTCCAAGCCCAGCATGGGGTCAGGCTCTGCGGGAACCTCTTCCCAAACAGTTTATAGGAACGGCTGGTTCCCAGGCACACACACACACCCCGCGGCACCAGGGGGGCTGCAAAAGCTGGCGGGGACACGGCTGGAAGCGGGATCGGGGCCGGGCAGGCAGGCAAACTCACCAGCTGACGCTGAAGGTGAGGCAGCCGACGTTGGAGATGACATCGTTGAGGCGATGGTAGACACCCCCCCGGTGCTTGAAGTAGACGTTGAGCTTGGTGAACTCCAGCTGCACGTCATTGACGTCGTGCAGGAAGAGCACCAGGATGCCCACGTTGTGGTACCTGCAGGAGAGCGGGGCAGGGAGGGAGGTGTGGGGGCAGTGAGTCGGTGTTAGCACCCACCACACACCGTGACTCGTGAATAATCCAGGCTGAATAACACGGCACTGTATTATTCACAGCACGGAGCCAGGGTTAGCTGTAGGGAGGGAAAAAATCCTTGCTGACCCAGAAAGAGTCCTCCTGGGGCATGCCCACGAGACACGTGGAAAAACCACAGCCTTTGCTGCGTGGCTGCACTGGGACAGCACAAGGGGACGGTGTCACAGCCAGGGACTCACCTGAAAGCGTAGGAGAAGGCGATGAGGGTCAGCGTGACGACGTGGTGGAGGAGCATGACGACCGAGTCCTTGCGCCACGTGTCCATGTAGACGGTGGCGTAGATGGAGTGCCCGTAGAAGCTGCACTGCAACAGGTAGGCGATGGCGATGTCCGTGGGCACGTCCATGCCCTTCTTCCAGCCTGAAGCGGGACAAAGACGGCCAGGTGAGCCCAGAGCCGCGAGCACGGAGCCTTCGTCAGCAACAGAGGGACAGGAGAGCAGAGAGCAAAAAGCAAGCAGCAGCCAGAGCTGCCCCAGGTGGCCTCAGCACCTCGCCACGCTCAGGTGCTCCAGCTCCCCTTTGGGACCTCCCTGGTGGAAAAGGGGCAAAGGCTGGAGGAGGACCCGGGTCTCCCGGTCCCAGGATGACCCGCTCCCCTCCGAGACCGAGGGCAGAAGCCTTGATTTACTTCCCTCCTCATTTAACTGCTCAAATCCTTTCCCCTCCATAGGCGAAGGCGTCCCCGTCCCTGCCGTCTGCAGTAGCCACTAGGTGACACCCTCTCTGTAAGGAGATGAATGGAGGCGGCCTCCTGTGCCCTTTCTGCACTCACAGCATCGTGGAAAAGGCACTTTGGGGGGGTTCAGCTGGAGAATTTTGCTCCCACCAATTCCATTTCCCTCGCTCAACTCGGCTATCCTACAACCTGGACATCCTCATCCATTCCCGCTTCTCCCTGATTCTTACTGTACCATAAAAGACAGACGGAGGGTCATAGAAGAAGGGGTAGTCAGTGAAGAAGAGCAGGTAGATGCCATACGACCAGGATAACGTGTAGAAAAGCAGCTTCCAGGCACTCTCGGGCATCTTGGCAGCATCTTTCGGCTGCAAGTTGCACCACTCACCGAAGGGCTGCAAGGAGAGGGGAGAAGTGTCGTCATGCAGGGCAGAAGGACCCCGGCGAGCCCAAGGCAGAACTCAGGGAATCCCCAAGGCTCCAACACCAGCCAGGGCAAAACCAGGGACACGAGCCCCGTTTTTTTTTTCTGGCTTTCTTTGCAGCGTGGATAAGGAGGATGAAGAGGCTCTAGAAAGAGTCTACCGCAGGGGAAAACTGCAAGGCCCTCAGCCTTGGCCGTGCGGGGAAGCTGCGAAAGCAGAGCCTTGCAGAGGAGGAAGCCAACGCATGCATCCCAGTCTGGGCACCGCTCCACCGCCCTCGCTCCAGGAGCGGGCCTGAGCACAGCTGGCTTTTGGAGAACCGAGTCAGCACCAAACCCAACCAAACCCAGCCCTGTCTGCGTCAGGAAGCCCAGAGGAGGAAGCCGTAACAATGCCGCCCCGCGCGCCTGGACTTGGCGGCGCTGCCAGCTCCCAGAAAAGAAGCTTTCAAGTGAGGAAGCGCTTTGGGTGAGCTCACTTTGCTGGTTTTTTCTCCGTGGGGTTTGCAGCACCCCTCCTACCGGCCAGGGCTCAGGAAGAGGAGGCGAAGCCTCCCCAAATATAGCCAGAGCGACGAACGCGAGGCCGAGCGGCCCCACGGCCTGCTCGCACTACTAAGAATGAAACTTTCTCACTCCAACCACGACGAGCACCACGCGGCTCTTCGCAACAGCCAGAGCTGGGCCACGAGGTCAGCGAGAGTAAAAGCAAAACCCCAGCGTTACACGGCCTCGGCGTAAAGATTCGGAGCAAAACGGAGCAGCAAACGCTGCCCCTCGGCCCCGATGGCGCGCCCGCCGCAGGGAGCACACCCCAAGCTCGGCCCCGGCTCCGGGCACTGACGTCCTCCCTCCGTGGCAAGTGAGCAACGCCAGGCACCATTTCTGCTTCTCATCACCGCAGTGACAGAGCCCTGTCAGCCCCATAGAGCGGCCAGCAGCGGGGAGCCATACTCAAGGTCCTGCGGGAATTGCCGCTGCTGATAACGCCCCAAGGCCCCGGGGAGAGAGCTCCACTGGGATAGACCAGATAAGTTTGAGATGAAAACAAAATGCTTGCAAAGTAACCAAACCCTGCCCCGGGTCAGCACTTTCTGCAGCCAGTGCTCGGCTCCTCGATGCTCGAAGGCTATATTAAGGCTCCAGCTGTCCCCAGGCAGAGGCCGGCCTGGCTTTTAGCCTCTCTCTGTGTCAGGTTTTCAAAGGACTCAGCTCCCAGCCCAAAAGCGCTTTGTTCTAAGCTCTGACCAGCGCTGGGAAATTCAGACCTGGAAGCACCGGCCCCGCAGCGCTCTGCCAAGCTGCCCACGTCCCCTCCAGCTACAGAGGGGCAGCTCCGGCCTCCCCCTGGCATCTCACATGCAGAGCACGGCTCTCCGCGGCGAGACCGGGAGCGCGCTGCTGCCAGGGCTTCTTCCACCAGGAGCAGGAAAAAGAGAAGGAAGCTTGAAGGGTGAATGAATAATGCAGAGACAGAAAGTCCCGAGCCTTGAAAGCATGAATTATTTGTGTCTCCATAAAGCGGAGCACAGAAGCAGCTCGGCTGTGGGCACAGCTCAACTGCGATGGCAGCGAGCTGCAGAGCCCCCTGCCCCTCTTGCCCTCTTCGGCTGGGGCTGGATTTAGGATGCTGGGATGAAGTCCCAGCCTCAAAACCAAAGCCAAGTCATTCAGCTGCTTCTCTGCATCTCATTCCCTCCCTGCCAAGAGGGAAGGACACTGAATTTCTACCCTAGGCGGGCAGAGCTGACACAAGGACTGTCACCTGTGGGGCTGGCACATGCCACCAAGCCAATGTGCGTTTTACGGATGCTCGGGCTGTTGGCAGAGATTGCAGCAGTGCAGCAAACCCGGCAAACAGCCCGCCACGGGCATGGCAGCAGCTCAGAGTCCACGGGGGAAGCAAAACCAAGCGAAGGGCTTGTGGTGGTGACTGCTCGGGGAGATACATCCCCCAGACTGCTGAGCCACACCGGGGGGACAAGGGGCTGCTTGCGGGAGGTGCCACCAAAACCTGGGCTGCGCACCGGGGGATGCACAGGGGATGAAAAGGCCCCGGGGTGGGAGATGCCAGGGGTGGGAGATGCCTCCTGCCGCCGTTCCCATGGCAATGCTGCAGGGATGGATGCCTGTTGCCACGGGTGACGGCGCTGCGGTGGGAAGAGCAGAGCTGGAAGAGCCCGGAGCTCTCAGTAAGCAACGCGATGGGGCTTCACGCAAAGCTTCACCAGCGTCTTCTGATTCACCTGCACCAGCAACCGGGAGCGGGGTCGGGGCCGTGGCCTCGCACGACCTGCAGGGAGGGAAGGAGCAAAGAGGCGGTGGGAGCGCGCTGGGAGAGCGGCTCGGAGCTGGAAAGAGAAACCGAATGGGAACCGGCGCTGCCTACAGCCCTGCTGAAGTGTCAAAATTAAAAAAAAAAAAAGAAAAAAAAACTGCAAAAAGCAAACACGTGCTGGCTCCCTTTTCGCAGCCCGAGGCGCTAGGGGAAAGCTGAGCATCTCCTTAAATCCACAACCAGCCCTCGCAGCGGGGCAGGAGCCCTGCCAGCAACCTGGCAGGCTCGCAGCGCTGGGTTATGAATCGAAGCTTGTTGCGGAGGGATTGTATCCCCAGCCTGCTCCCATCGCCTCTGCCCCCTCCCCAGCCTGGAGACGAGGACCTGGCCAAATCCCAGCCGCGCTGTGTCTGGTTTCTGGGCACTGCCAGTTTCCCAGAGGGACACAAAGGCACGGCTGGCACGCAGTATCCTCAGCCCAGGGAGCTGGCAGCTCTGCATCAGCTTCTCCTCAATGCAGATGATAATGACGAGCAAGCAGAGCTCCAATTCAAAACCTGCCCGGGGCCACCAGTTATGTCCCCTTCAGTGGTGGCAGCAGCGCTGATCCCCACAGCCCCGCGTGTGGTTCTCAGAGCTGTGGTGGACCCCAAGGACTGTATCCCCTCCACACCAGCCTGGTTGCTGCTCCCAGACCTGCTGCCACCCTCAGGCACACAGGGGATGGGGCATGGAGCCTGCAGAAGGCCCAGGTAAATGTCACCGTTCTCTAAATCTGAAGAAACAAACCTCCTGAAGGCTGTGGGCCCAAGGGCTGTCACCCCACAGCTCTCATTGCTCCATTACCCCAGGCACTGAGGCTCTCAGAGCCTCAATTTCTCCACCCATACAGCACCTAAGGCACCAGGAAGCTGCGGTAGGCTGGGGACAATACTTCCCAGATAAACCTGTAATAAAATACTCTGTGAGAACTACAACAAGCCAACAAACATCACTTCTTCCTCGGTTCCCCTGCAAGCAGTAAAATTCACCCCTCGGAGAGCAGAGCAACAGCAGAGCTCGGCGAGACCTGCCAAGAGGGTGCTGCGGGGGCTGCCAAACCTCCCCATGCCTGCACGCTGACACAGCAGCACGGGGGAAGCAGCCCCCGCTCCGCGACGCCGCAGCGCAGCTTCATTCCCTGGGCAAAGAAGAAAAGAGCCATTGTTGTGGCTTCCTCCCCTTGAGCTTGCAGGGCTCGTGCTTCAAACGCCGGGCAGAGCGCAGCGGGGCGAGCTGGGGAGCTTTCGGGCAGGCTGCCCTTCCTCCTGGGGCGCAGGAGGTGTCCTCTGCTCGCAGCAGAACTTGCTCTGGGGGGGGGGGGGTGGGGGGGGGGGAGAATTCTCTACTCACGTGCTCAGTTCTGGGGTTTGGAAAAAACTAGTCTTGGCAATAGCGTGGGATAGAGAAAAGTTACATAAATCGCTGGATGGGATAACGGAGCGCTGCTTTCCAGCTGCCACATCCTTCCCGGGACTAGGCTGTATCACTTACCTAGAAACCCCGTTTTCCAGGGCCATTCTCCAATTTGCACGCTTTTCCTTGCAGAGGACACCGCAATGTCCTACAGATTTCACCACCGCTAAGCCAACGAGCTGACTGGTGTCTGGGCCAAAAATCAAAATATTTACCCACTGCAGAGAAAAGGCAGGCAGCCGTTAAGGACAGAGGGGCTAAGTGACAGTCACCAGATTCAGAGGTAGGATGGGAACTTATTCAGAACAGATTTTGCTCGCTGCTTACATATTATCTGACGTGGGGGCTTCAAATCCCAGCAGCAGAGAGCACTGCTCGGCTCAGCTGCCCTGCAGGAGGGCACGCAGAGATGCTCAGGTTGTGTCTCTTAACCAAACTCCTCAGGTCTGGCTGCAGTTACTCTGCACAGGGAACACACTAAGGACAGTGGCTTTCAGCGACTGATGGAGCCGAGCCACCAACCACGGCAGGACGGGCACAAACTGAGAAAACTTCAAGAGGAGGGAACATCTACCTGGGCCTGGCTTGGTTTTCATACCTGGAAGTGATTTGCAGCTCCGGTGAGCTGGTACAACCAGACGTGCCCTGAGCACTATCCAGGTTTGTGCTCTCAGAAGTCCATGGGACAAAGCAGAGACTCCCAGGGCAGAGCTCAGAGGGAAAGGAAACATCTCTCAGCCCTTCGTGGGGATGCCCGTGCCCCCATCACAGCTGACTGCAGGGCCCCTCCCTATCTGGTGATCCACATTTGCTCAGCTTCCTACACCAAAACAACTCCTTTCCGTATTTGCAGCCAGCGAGGATTCTGTGAAAAATAAGCAACAGGCCAAAAATCGTCTTCGCTCGAAGGACGACGGGAAAACCATGTCTAATGCAAAACACAGACCGAGCAGCTTTAACAGGTGAAAAGGACACGTTCTCAAATCCTAACCAACACCCCCAGTAACACGAACAACCTTTTCCACTTCTTCAAACCAACGGTGATGCTATTTTGTGGCAAAGGTTAAACGGAGCTGCGGTCTGACACGAGAGCGAGGAGCCCAGCCGCTGTCCTTTTGCTCCCGCTGACAAAAATAGGGCGCCGCAGACAGCACAGGAAGAGGTACACGGCTTCAAGGCGCGCGTTGCGCAGAGGAGTGGTCACAGCCAGAGCGAAGCACGGTGCACTTTACACTTCAAGGTCTTGTGGTGAGAGTCACTTCCTCTTCGGAGGCTGAGAATCACAATCCAAGCAGTGAGATCTGTCATTTATAAATAACGCGCAGGAAGGCAGCGCTCTCTGGACACTGAGCGGGCTCAGTTTTATCACCGTGCTTCAGTTCTTGCAGGGAACGTGAGGAGATTCAAAAGAAGGAAGGATGCTCGTTGAGCTTCCACTGGGAAGTGAAGGGTCCTGATCACAGAAGTTCCCTCCCAGGCCTAAACAAGAAGGTTTTACTTTCTCTCCCCAGCTTTTCTCTTCCCCAAGAGATGACGCCATTCGCTCTGCTGCCGAGCGACCTGCTCCACTGCTGCATGTACGGGGGCCGTGCAATACAAACCAATTTATTAAAAACTGCCAGAGGTTTTAGAGGAAAGCCACAACAACCTCCAGCTTTTCCCATAGCAAGTCCAGCAGAATAAAATGAGAAAAGCTGCAGATCAATAACTAAACACATACATACACACACATAGCTGTCTCGCCCTACTGCTGCCCCTCCACCTAGCTGCTGGGAGGAAACTGATGGTATCGCACGCTCACTCAGCATCTCATCCCTGCAACATGCAGGTGTAGCCACAAGAACCAGCTCTGATCAGCCCTACTCGCCCTTCTGCAATTACAACCGCGACCCATTTCTCCGAGGGACGATACCTCAGCACAGCGCCTGCTGCCAAGTGTCCGCCAAGGGCACCGAGCGGGCTCCTGAGGGCTTTTTTCACACTCCGCTTATTGCTCGCTCTGTGAAGGTGAGCCTTACACAAGGAGAGACTGGAGCACGAAGGAAATACTTCCAAGTTTATCACAACAAACCTAGGGTTACCTCCAGCCTCCTTCACCCCAGCGGTCCCAGGGCAGTACGCAGCCCCAAGCAGATAGTGGTGCAGGTAATGAGGTGAAACTCAGCCCCACATCAAAGGCCAGCATGTTTTTCCTCACACCTTGACTAAAAGTTGCTTCAACAGCTTCAAACTGCTCCAGACCAGGACTGGAGCTTTGCAGGAGGTGAAACTCCACCTCATGTTACTGGCAAGTGAAGGCAACTTGGAGCAGCGGAGGCAGCGCCACTTTAGAGGCAGGCCTCATCAGCACTTAGGGCAGAGAGGAAAGCTGTAACGCCCGCTAGCCTAATTGAAGAAAGCCACCTCACACCCTGTAATCTGTGAAACGGCCTCTGAAGAAAGGGATTTCCCCGGGGAACCATGCCTGACCCATGTAGACACAAAGATCCGCACCTGAGGAGCTCCTCAGGGCCAAGTGCCACCACGCTCATGGGGTGGTGAGGGGACGGTTGGGGCTGCATCTCTGAGGGCTGGGGACCAAAATCCCCAAATCCCACAGTCCCAGGATGGCCGAGGGTGGAAGGGACCTCTGGAGAGCATCTGGTGCAACGTCCCTGCCAAGCAGGGTCACCTAGACCATGTTGTATGGGATTTTATATGGGCAGATTTGAATCTCTCCAGAGAAGGAGACTCCACAGCCCCTCTGGGCAGCCTGTCCCAGTGCTCCGTCACCTCACAGTAACCAACTGCAGAGCACTGCACCTGCATTATTTTGGCTTTTAATTCCTCCTGAGGCTGGAGGAACAGCCAGCAGCGTGCACGGCACATCTCTAAGAAGGCAGCGTGGAAGAAATCGCCTCTGTTGGGACCGAGCCATCAGAGGGAAAGGGGAGGTCTTGGTTCATTACAGATGCTTTTCACAGCAAAAAATTAAAGAGGGCTACTCCTCGCCCTCAGGGACATCCTGTTCGCTCTGTCCCTTTCACAGTGCTGTATTAACAGGGGGGACAACAACCAGCAAACCCCGTTTGGAGGCTGCGAGGGTTGGCTGCAGGCATCCCTGCATCCCCCACGCTTGAAGGTCAGCCCGGCACTGCAGCACAGCAATCCCCACGCCATCCTCGCCGCCGTCGCGCCAGGAGGGAAAGCGGGGAAGGACATTTTTCATGCGAACCTCAGATGACACGCAGGAACGTGGCCCCCTCCTTCCCCCATGCACAGCCGGTGCTGCCTGGCTGCATGCAAGAAATAACCCCCAACCCCTGCCCAACCCCACTATTTTGGGAACGGGAGAGCTTTCCCATGCAGTAGGGCGCTCGGTCCAGAGCACGGGTAAAAACGGGGGTGAGACCTCTCATGCTTCAGACCCCACACTGCGTACAGCCCCAGGGGACGGAGGATGAGTTTTCCCATACAGCGAGCCTCCCAGGAGGCAGCCCTAAATGAAGGGGGGCGAGCTCCCCGTGCAATGATCCCCCTGGGATTTAACCCCAGGGTGGGAGGATGTGCTCCCCGTGCAAGGGAACCCGGGATTTAATCCCAGGGTGGGAGAATAAGCTTCCCACGCAATGGACCCCCAGGATTTAATCCTGGGGTAGGAGGACGAGCTCCTCATGCAATGGACCCCCGGGGTTTAACCCCATAGTGGGGGGGCGAGCTCCCCGTGCAACAGACCCCCAGGATTTAACCCTAGGGTGCGAGGACGAGCTCCTCATGCAACGGACCCCCAAGATTTAACCCGAGCCGGGACGACGAGCTCCCCGAACAAGGGCCCCCAATGATGCAGCCCCGGATGAAGCCGGCCGAGCCCCCCCCCTCCTTCATGCAGCGGCCCCCGCCACCATCCCGCAGCCCCCCGGCTCTACCCGCTGCCGTCCCCGTCCCCTTTCTCCTCCCTTTCCCCCGGGGACCGACCCGAAAGAGGCGGCGGGCGGCGGCGCGGCGCAGCGCGGTCCAGCCGAGGGCTCCGAGCCCGCAGAGCAGCACCTCGCCCCAGCCCAGGTGCGCGTTCTCGGCCCACGTCGTCTTCGCCAGCTCCCAGCCGCAATCGTCGCAGCTCCGCACGGCGGAGGCCAGGCTGCCGTAACCGAGCCGCAAAAGCTGCCCGTAACCGGGCATGGGCTCGGCCACCGGCTCCGGTTGCTGCATGGCGCTCAGCGCTGCCTGCCCATGGCCCCCGCCGTGCCCAGCGGTGCCCAGAGGCACCGCGCAAGCTCCGGGAACCGGGGGGGGCGTCCCCACCGCCGGTACCGGGCTCTAAGAGCCGCCCCCAACGCTGGGCTCGGCCCCCTCCACCGGGATCCCTTCGTTTCTTTCAGCCCCCCCCGGGGGGGTTTCGCTGCCCGGCTGCTGCGGGAGGAGCCGCTGGGGGGGTCGGAGAGGGACTCAGGGTTATTAGGGAGGTGGTAATTAGCACGGAGAGGAGCTGCAGGCGTTAATTAGCATGGAGGAGAGGAGGTCTGGTTCATTATGGGCCTGGGAAGCAGCCCCGAGATGTGCTGGAGGAGGTGATGGGGGGATTTCTTGCACAAAGAGCAAGATGCTTGAAGGATGAGCCGTGGCAATGGGCTGGAGTCGCTCCAAGAGCGAGATCTGGGGACAAATGCTGGTATTTCAGTGTCCGAAGATGACAATTAATGACATGACAGTGGAAAACAGCTGCATGTGCCATGGTACACCCGCTGGGGGAGCTGGAAGTTACCCACAGTGCCTCACAACTGTCCAGCAACAGGCTCGTACAGTCCTCCATGTTCAAAATCCTGAAGGTTTGCTCCTTAATGACTTTTTTTCCCACTTCTCCAGCCCTCTCTCTTTTCTATAGGTCTCACCAAAAGCAGCAGGAAGGCTTACCCTTTCCTTACAGAAGCCAACAAGGTAATGCAGTGCAAAGCCAGCAGGTGTTTCCACATCACCGTTAAACTTTTGCACCTGCTGTAGTTGAGGGACAGCAGCCTCTGGGATAACGAGATGCACCTGAAGAAATGCAAACTCTTCCCAAAAAGGTCACCTCCTATAACAGACCTTCCTGAACGCCTCCCCCAAAAGGCAGGCAGCTTGCACTCACAAGCTACTGGTTCATGGAAGAGTTTTCCTTATCAGTATGTTTAAAAGCAATGCAGTGATAGATAGTCAAACATTTTAATTGCTCGGAAGTGCAAGTTTAAGGTGAAGATCCTCCCAAAATGCTGGTACTTAAATTCTCTCCTGCTAAGGCACCGCAGGAACCGCAAAGGCACTAGAGCAGCGCAGCCGTGTTCAGTGTGAGCCATGAAGGGTAAGCAGTGTCCTAATACACCTAACTGACCAGCTGAACTGCAGCTGGGGGATCCTTACTACTAGAGAGAGAAAAAAAATAATCACTTATCAATAGAAAACTCAACTGCGGAATTTTAACTTGAAAAAAATACCAGCTTTATGCCATTTGAAGTCATTGCTCTGCCCACAGCCATTCTGGGAGAGTCGTTTTGCCTTCAAGTTTTCTTGAACTTCTCTAATTGGTCTGGGACAGCTATGAGAAAACACAAATTCATCCCTCTCAGAAGGCTGAACATCATGTTCCCCTATTCTCACACTGACAGCGCTGGCTCCTACTATGCCACTTGCTTTTATTGTTTACATTTTTAAGTCAATTTATCATGGCCCATCAAGTGGGTAATGGCTGCCCGGAGCACACAAGCCCCTTTCACATCTCCCTCAGACAGCTCCACAAAGGAAACATTCATTCGAGACCGGACCATGAATAACCCCTCATTGAAAAGAGCTGCTCGCTAAACAAGCCAAGGAAAGAGACAATGAGCCCTTTCAGAGCAACCAAGGCCGAGGTGGGCACAAAGGAAACGCCAGTTAGACACATTTACAGTATAGTATAAACCTCTTCTCCCCCTCCCCAAGCACTTTCCAAAAGATAATTCAAATATTAGAGCTCGTGAGGTCCCAGCCGAGGGTTCCACTCCGACATCTGCTCTTCACATCTCTGACAGAAGACAATCACTGAAAGGCTACGCAGGAGTCCAAGGCTACAGAAGCACAATCGTGCGGTGTTGAATCAGGAACGTTCCGTGACTGGGGACACTTTCACATGTACTGCAGGACGTGCTATGTTAAAGGAAGATCCAACGCTTTCCTGGCTCCAGGACGTGAGCTACTGCATTTTACCAACGTAAGACCAGGGCTGAGCTTATTACAATTGGATTATTTCTATTTTTGGGGTAGCTTTCCCTCTCAGCAGCAGTAACCCCTACAGCTGGGCGTCCTTCTTCCGGAGGATGCTGACCTAAATGGAGGAATCATCAGTCAGAGTGGACGAACAGCCGTAACTCGGGGTTTACCCATGTACTGAAGGCAGATGCTTAAAATGAACCTAGGTAGTCTTCCCATAAGTAAATCCTCAGTACCTACGACAGAGCTCAGTTCCTGGAATTACCTGGATCCCGGAATGTAAATTAGGGGGCACGCAGATCCAGAAAAGGCTTTATTAGGAATGTTTAAGGTACAGTGTTGCAACTGTGGATTTGCACTGTATTTTAAACAGAGCTCAGGAAGCGAGTAAGCCAGAACGTGGCTTTTCAGCTTCCAAATTTGAGTAGCTACGCGTTATATACAACTTCAGCAATGGCTTGCTGGGTTGCAAGACCCTGCCACGCTGAGTTAGGCCAGACCAAGATGCGGAAGGCATTTTTCCATGTTACCAGAGAGGCTCTGAGTATCAACCCCACTTCCCAGGTACCACAGAGCAGGTCCGCAGGCTCCTTCCCATCTCCTCATGCACTGGGGGCATACTGCATGGCTAGTCGGTCAAAGTCATTCTCCTTCGAAACAGAAGCAAAATAAAATGAACAATGCTTGAATTTCGCTGAAAACTTAATAGCAAATGCATTACCTTGGAGCTGAAGAAAACACACTGGAGCAGTTTACTAAGGCAAAAGGAGTTTTAAAAAGCAGGGTCACCTAGACCAGAGCTCTCAATTTTTTCCAATTTGTTTCATTTTCCTTCCCTATTATCCTTCTTGCCTCACCCCCCGATTCCCTCTCTTCCAGAAGGATCGTTCCTCTAAGTAAGTATAATGTCTGATGGTAACAAACTTCTAACCCAGATTAAGAACCTGTACCTCAAAGCTGATCTTCCCAGAGGTTATCAAGTTTCAGGCACGTCGCTTTGTTTAACACCTCTCACTGGGGCTGGAAAATTTGCTGGCAAATGATGTGACACCAGAGGAATAATATGGACCTGCCCCCCCCCCAAATGGTGGTCACGTTAACTAGTAAACAATCAACTCAGCCCATAAAATGCTAGGAGGAGTCATTATAAATCCAGTTTTATATTAGGAAGTTATTAGTACCTTTGCTTGATACTCCTTTATGAACGGATGATTTTTATGTGCATCTTTCAGCTGTGACAAGTAGCGGTTTGTCACCTGATGGAACGAAATGGGGAAATTCAAATATTCAGGTAATGTAAGGACAAGCCAAGAGTTTAAAACACAACACTTCAATGACTTTGTTCCCAGTGAATAAAAACCGGACTTTTCCATCATCCTGAATGTTCACAGCCCCAGTTAAAACCAGTAAGGCCTGTGCATATTCTACACTTAGATCCTTAAGTAGCAAGTTCAAAGGAGAAAAAACACACACACAAAAAAGCACAAGTCAGTGAAAAGCAAGCCCAGAACTCTGGAGATTTCTTTTTCCACCCAGGCCTTCCTTTCAAGTATAGACCATTGTCTACAACAGCTGGATTTTCACAAACACTCCACTGGGTATTGAAGATTCAAGTCCCCTGTGGCTCCAGACTATTCTATTTTGTTCATACCAATTCCAGTGAGAACACACAAAATTGCAAAACCCAAAAGTCACCACGCACACCGGGAACATAAAACCCATCCCCAGCAGAACAGGCCGATCTGCCCGCCAAGTACAATAAAATCAGCCTCACCTCTGGTGGTTTGCCCAAGTGCTGTGACAGGACAACGAAGTTGATCAAGGTTTCAGGATGGCCGCTGTCCTGAAAATAAAAACAACCACCTGATCTACGTGACTTACCTCTACCGTGACAAACTCTAACAACCAGCACAGCTCTGCAACAACTTCTGCCAAACCCATAGCTCCTCTTACTGGAATAGGTAAAGTAGAAGGAAATGTATTAACAGCAGCCACTTAATGGCATTTTCATGAAGCGTAATGGCAACGTTCCTTGCTGGTTTACTCCGTGTGAGCGAGAGAGATTTGGATTCAAGCTGATCTGCCTGGCCAAAGCATGCTGTACCTTGTCCAGTGCCTCCTGAAGCACTCCCTCTGCATCATCCCACTTGCCCTGAGCCATGTAGCAGGCGGCCTGCCCGTTAAGCAGGAGGAGCGTGGGGGAGCATTTATCTGCCATCTCTTGGAAGATGTAATAGGCGTCTTGTAGCTTCTCACCGCCCTGCAGAGGGAGGAGACAAACACGCAGTTTCACGACATGTTGCTAAGAATGCTGTAGAAGCTTGTCTGCTGAAGGCCACAAAGTTTGAAGGGTTATAAAATGAAATGCTTAAGAACCAACACCAGCAGCTGTTGGCATTCACATCACCTCCTCTAACAACAGGGCACTGTAAGACTGCAGATGAAAGAAATGCAAAAATATTAAATGTTAAGAACCACTTAAATGATCAAAAGATCCAGGTTTCAATTCAAAGAAAGAGAAAAAACGCTTCTGAAGAACCACTTCAGATGCCTGATGTAATAAAGGATCATGAAATGAGATTTTATAATTAAACCCAGGTACAGACACCTGGCTTTTCAAAAACTTCCAGCTCCAGAAGGGTTCTGGCTGCAGCAGCTTCTACAGCTAAGAGCTTCCCTAAAGGAAAATAAGATCTTAGGGATGATTTAGCCACACACTACGTGTAAGGCAACAGCTACACGCAGAAGATTTCGTAACAAGACCAAGTGAACAGTAAGAAAAGTCTTAACAGTATTATTAAACACCCTGAGGCTTTACTGAATTTTAGGAGACTGCTTACCTTCAGACACCTGACATCTGGACTGCTGGAGAATACATCTTGTTGGCTGATTATTTGAAATACTTAATAATAATAAAGTTTCTTGCCAACCAGGGGCAGGCACCAAAAGATTTAATGTGGAATGAATGATAAGAAGGCGAAAGGCCAGTTTCTAGTTCTGCAGAGACAGGTTTCCTTACGTGGGAGGGCAGATGAAGAACTACAGGTGGAAAGTGCCAAACATCTGCGCTCAGAAAATGAAACCGCAACAAACGGGGAGCTAGGGCAGCTCGTTCTACCACGCTCATTGCATTGAAATTGAGCTCAGCTTGCACTGTCCTGCTACTCGTGGGACCACAGACATGCTTAAAGACAGTTTGCTCTAGGGAGGGAAAAAGAAAAGGTAATTCTCTGCCTATTTGCAAGGTCTGAATGAAAGTCACGCTGCAGCTTCCCATTTTATAACGTGATGCTTTCTGAGTTATCCAAGCATGGTTTAGCTCTTCCGTGTGAGCTGAAAGCTAAGCAGTGCAGATAAAAAAACCACCAAAACAGGTACTTGAAGGAAGAAAAAAAATCAAAATAAAACTGGATGCTTTTTTAAAAGCATGAGAAAGCACGAACAAGGCACGGAGTCTTGTGCCAGTGCCATTTCTCAGACAATGCAGACTAGGGATCCTCATGGAAGATACTCACAATAGCCAGGTTCACCCAGGCAGTAGCCAGCTGAGTAAGGGTCGCGTCCTCATCTTGCTCCTGCATCTTCTTAAGTTCTTTGCTGCAGATGAAAAACTGGGAGTGTCATAACAGAAAGACCTTGCACCTTAAAGGACAAGAACGTCCTTCAGCACACCTATGCACAAGTTTTACTGCCCACCGCAGGTGTTCAGCTGCACCGTGGCAGAGGCTGGCAAAGCACGTTCTCTTATCAAAGCCTACCGTGCAAGAAAACAATCCAGAAACAAAGGAACACAAACTCACCGAGCCAGATCGAGCCTGTCGAGCTTCAGAAGGATTTGGATCATCATCGCCATGCTGCAACCAACAAGAGCAAAGTGCTTGTCTCAGTGGCGTGCTTTACCCCTCCCTGCTCTTTGTGCAGGAACCTTTCTGCCTCGGAGAGACGCGCCGCCCGTGCCACGGGACTTTCTTCAGCAATTCCGAATGCTCACAAATCAATAACCCAGATTCTTAAGTTTCACAAGGGAGCAATAAGACTTCATATCAGGCACCAAATCACTTACGACTTGGAAAGCAAAGCTCCAATCGGTTTCTCAATGGCTTCAAAGCTTTTTAGAGACGAGCCAGACCTCACCATTTCTATTACAACTCTCCCTAGAAAGGGGAAGCTACGCAAGCACGCATCTCAGTGAGGACGGATTGAGTTACACTCACCATTCCAAGCTTTCCCCTTGATGGAGGGTACGCAGAGCCGCATCGGGGTTTTTGTCGTGGAAATAGATGGAAGCAGCCATCAGCAAGAAAGTCGTATTAGCTACATCAACGCTTTTCGCCATTTTCTTGTCCAAATCAGCAACAATTGCATCCCTGCAAGAACACAGACGAAAACATAGAAGTGTTTCTTTCAAAGATCCTGTTCCCCCAGAATTCTACCTTTTTGAAATTCACCGCAAGACCACAGACACCCTGAATAAAGATCAGGCTTCTACACGAAGCTTTCCACATAGAAACACAACCCATGTCAAACAAGGTTTCATTTCTAACTTGTTATCAGACTTACCTTTGGCTCTCATTTGAGAGATACTCTGCAAACATGCGCACTGCTTGGAGCTCAGGGCTAGCGTTGGCTTTAATTTCATCCAGGACAACACCGTATTTTCTCTATTAGAGAAAAGGAAAAATAAACAAGAATTTGTTTAAGAACACAGAGAGTAGTCATTCATTTCCTAAAACCTTTGTTAGAATCATAACAAGAAATAAAGCAAAGGAATGGCAAATTTCTACTTTACATCTCTTATTATAGTCCACAAATACCCCCAGATTTCATAACCCTACCAAGGAGTATTTCCCCACACACCATTTTAAAATAAACTGCCTCTTTAAAAGCTTCACCTGGTCACCAGGACATACAACGCGCTGCAGCTGTAATTGTGTTACTACTGGAGAAAATATTATGCTTCAGTGCAGAAGAACTCTAGGTCCGTAAGGCCGTGCTCACAGGGATACAACCTGCACAGCTGCAGCGCCCCTCAGTCAGATCCCACTGCTGCCAATATGACACAGCAATCTCACCTGTGCAATGTAGGCTCGGAACAGGAACACGTCCCTCTCCACCTCCTTCTCGGGGTTGGAAGGCTGAAAGGAGAACAGAAACAGGACCTCAGCACCACGGGAACACCAGGACCGCGATCTCAGCACCACAAACACGCTACAGCCACAACCCAGCCCTGTGCCATCCCCAGGCGAGTCCCCACGAGGCGCTGGGTGAGAACCAGGCCCTGCCTGAAGCCCCCCAGCAGCCCCCCGAAGGCCCCCAGCGGGCCCCAACCCCTCCCGGTGCCCGCCGAAGCCCCCCAGCGGCCGGAGGCGGCCGCTCCGTGCCCACCTTGACGCGCTGCGCCTCGTTGATGGCGGCCTGGTAGGCGCCGATGTAGAAGCTGTTCCTCACGTCGAACAGCTCGTCCGCCTCCCCGCCCTGCGGGCCGGGGCCCGACCCCGCCGCCATTTCGCTTCCCTCAGCCACGTCCCCCCGGAAGCGGCTGGGCCCCAAGTGCTGACGGGAGCCGGCGTTTCCATGGAGACCGCTCATCCCAGCCAATAGGCGCGCGAGGAGGGGGCAACGTCACCGCAGCGCCGGAAGCGGGCGGTGGGGTGGGAGGGGTTAGCTGGAGGCGGCCAATGGGAGCGCGGAGAGCACCGGAAGTTCCCGCAGGAAGCCGGAAGTGGCCTCAGGGCAGCGCCATGGCGACGTTCCGGGAGCTGGGGCTGGCGCCGTGGCTGGCGGAGCAGGCGCGGCAGGTGGGGCTGAGCCGGCCCACGGCCGTGCAGGCGGCCTGCATCCCGCCCGTGCTGCAGGGTGAGCAGGGGCCGCGCCGGGCCCCTCCCATCCCCTCCCATCCCCCCGTAATCCCTCCCCTAATCCCCCCCGATCCCTCCACTCTCCCCTAATCCTTCCCGGTTACCCTACCCCCCCGGTCCCCAGTCCCCTCTAATCCCTCCTCGGTCCCCTCAGTCTCTCCTAATCTTCCCCAGTGCTCCTCAGTCTCCCCTGAACCTCCCCCAACCCCCCGCACTCCCCTCAATCTCCCCCAGTCCCCCTGGTCACCCCAGTCTTTCCCAATCTCCCCATATCTTCTCCCAGTCCCACCCATTACCTCTCAGTCCATCCCTATCTCTTGGCATCTCCCCGGATCCCCTCAATCTCCTCCAATCCTCCGCAGTCCCCTCAATCCCTCCCAATCCCCCTCGGTCACCTCAATCTTCCCCAATCTTCCCCGGTCTCCCTCAGGGCGGGGGGGGCGCCCCGCGCGCCCCGGGGGGGGGGGGGTCGCCCTCAGGGGGGGCAAGGGATGGACCACCCCCCAGTCCCCCCCAGTCTCACCCAACCCTCCCCATTTTTCTGTCTCCCCCCAGGCCGTGACTGCCTGGGTTGTGCCAAGACGGGCAGCGGCAAGACAGCGGCCTTTGTGCTGCCCGTGCTGCAGCAGCTCTCCGAGGACCCCTACGGCATCTTCTGCCTCGTGCTGACCCCCACCAGGTACGGAGGGACACCGGGAGGTCCCCACCTAGCCCTGGTGTCCCCTTGTCCCCCTTCTCAGCTCTCTCCTCCCCGGCAGGGAGCTGGCATACCAGATTGCTGAGCAGTTCCGCGTGCTGGGGAAGCCGCTCGGCCTCAAGGACTGCGTGGTGGTGGGCGGCCTCGGTGAGTGACACTCTGCTGCCCTCCAGCCCTGATGGGGTTGGGGTGGGAAAGAACAAAACATCTGTCGTGGTTTCTTCACGCTGAGGTGGTATCAGGCAGCACCTGAGGCGGTGGAAATGAAAGTAATGATTTGTAGGCTTATAAACCAAACATTTATAGGGTCTGTGTTCGGTTAACACGTCGTGACCTTGTGCTTCTTGCTGCAGACATGGTGGCCCAGGCCCTGGAGCTCTCCCGCAAACCCCACGTCGTCATCGCCACGCCCGGCAGGCTGGCCGATCACCTCCGCAGCTCCAACACTTTCAGCCTTAAAAAGCTGAAGTTCTTGGTACGGCCGTTGTCTCGCCTGTTTTCCCAGCTTTAAAACCTTCCAGCTTTTGCAGGGGTGCATGCGGGTGACCTCGTTTGTTTTCGGCCAAGCCTAGGTTCTGGATGAAGCTGACCGGTTGTTCGAGCAGGGCTGCGCTGACTTCACTGCCGACCTGGAGGTGATCCTGGAGGCTGTTCCGGCACGCAGGCAGACGCTGCTGTTCAGTGCCACGCTGACCGACACGCTGAACGAGCTGAAGAGCCTGGCCATGAACAAACCCTTCTTCTGGGAGGCTGTGTCTGAGTACGTCTGCAGCTGGACATCAAATCCTGTTTCTATTTTTGTTATTTCATCTCCTTGCTGTCTCTTACAACCCTTGTGTTCCCTTTTCTCTTGTCAAATCTCTCTCTTTTGCTGCTTTCCCCTCCCAACAGGGTGCGGACGGTGGATGAGCTGGACCAGCGTTACTTGCTCGTGCCCGAAGCAGTCAAGGACGCCTACCTCGTCCATTTAATCCAGACCTTCCAGGACGAGCACGAGGACTGGTCTGTTATCATCTTCACCAAAACCTGCAAGTGAGTGGGGCTTTTTCCTAGTGCTTGCTTTGACCATAGGCACATTTTCCTGGTTTTGGTTCAGATCCTAAATCCCTGCTGCGTTGCTGTAAGCCTACGTTGGTGTTTGCTTCCTTGGCCTGAAGTTTGGTAGAACGCTTTTTCTTTTGAGCAGCCTGGGACTGAAGGGCCGCCCAGAAATGCAACACTCCAGAGGGTCGAGCTGCTCCCCGGCCCTTTCCCCTTGCTGATGGTACTGGAAAAGGGGTGGGGGAGGTCGTGCTGTCAGTTCTCCTCCCCATTCCCTTCCTTCAGGTGGCTCAGGCCGCTGGAGGTGTGGTTTTGGTGGCGTTCCAGTGAGTGTAAGGGGAAATCCAGCCACCCTCTGGAGGTGAGCTGGTGTGGAGTGGGCGTCCTGTTCCCCTCCTCTGTCAGGGTGCTTCAGTAACTGACTGCATCGTGGTAATCTTGCTGCAAGGGTTTCAAGAGGATCCCTGGTTTTGTCCTGATCTGACAATTTCTTGTTTGCCTGATATATTTTTATTTTTTATTCTCCTCCTAAGGGAATGCCAAATCCTGAACATGATGCTCAGGAAGTTCAATTTTCCTTCCGTAGCTCTGCATTCCATGATGAAACAGGTGAGTGACTGGGCAGAGCTGGGAGGAGGATGCCTCTAGGAGCATCCCCGAGCCCAACACCCGTCCAGGTCAGCTCCCGTGGGTCGCAGCCTCCCTGACACAGACTTTTCCCCTTACAGCGGCAGCGATTTGCAGCTTTAGCAAAGTTCAAGTCCAGCATCTTTAAGATTCTTATCGCTACAGATCTTGCAGCCAGGTAAGAGAAAACTGCAGTCTATGTTGCCAAAGGCCCTGACTTTGCTTTCTAAGCATTAGAACAATGTATATTTGTATACGTTAACGTGGTGTTTCTCAACTAATGTTCTGTTTCCCTGCGTTCCAGAGGCTTGGACATTCCCACAGTGCAAGTTGTCCTTAACCACAACACTCCAGGCCTGCCGAAAATCTACATTCACCGCGTTGGCCGGACGGCCCGTGCAGGTGAGCGGGGAGAACGATGCGCTGCTTGCAGCAGGACGGTGCTGCAGGTGGCTAAATCTGGGGTCCCTGAGCGGGTGCGAGGAGCCTTCGCAGCAGCTGCAGTGCGATCTGTTCAGTCCGTGCCGGATTTATTCAGATCTCTGGCTCAGCATCCTGCCTTCAGATTGCAAGGATGGCTCACCTTGACTTGTGTCTGCTCTGCACCGATCCCTAAGTGCTTTCTCAGAGCAAATGACGACCCTTCTGAGCATCCTGTCACCGTGACGTGCTGGGTTGGCTCAGGGATGGGTGGAATTTGGCACGGGTTAGGCTTCCCTTCCCTCTGCCTGTCAGGAGTCATATGTCAGCGCTTTTATCGTGCAGGTCGCAACGGAATGGCCATTACAATGGTGACGCAGTATGACATCCATCTCGTACATGCTATCGAGGAGGAAATCAGTAAGTGCTATAATTCAGGATCGTGTATGTTGTTCTGTGCCTGCGGTACTTGCAGCCCTGATTTTAACGGTGCAGGATGTGTGGTTCGGAGCATCAGGATAAAAATGGTTTCCCTTTCCTGTGGCCACAGCTTGGAAAAGAGGAGGAGCACGTGAACCTCCATCAGCTCTGATTCTGCTGTTGATCGTTTCAGGCACAAGCGTGCTTGGCCAGGCCTGAAGGAGTTTGTCTTCCTGTTATTTCTAGTGGAGTAGGAAAGGTTGAATTTACTCCTTTCCTATAACCTTTCTGTTAAAGCAGCCAGATTCCTCCTTACATCCCCACTACTGTGTGTGCTGAGGTGGACGAAAAGAGTAGGTTGCTTTGCTAGGTTCAGACTTCATCTTGTAGGAAACAGACCCAAGAAATGCAACATCTTCTACCAGGGGGAATTCCGGGCAGAGGGGAGGGTGTAATCTTTTGTTGTAGGCCTGCAGAAGTAAGAGTGAGCATAGCACGTGACAACAATCCCACTCTTGGTCAGTGGAACTCTATAATTGTGGTTTTGTGTGTTTTTTTATATATATATATATTTTTTTTTAACATGTTGAGAATCTGCCCCTGGGTTTTGTAACCAACCACGATGTGTAAACATCTCGCCCTGCTTTAGAAATGAAGCTGCAGGAGTTCTCTGTGGAGGAGCGGTTTGTGCTTGACATCCTCACCCACGTGAACGTCACCAGGAGGGAGTGTGAAATAGTGAGTGTGCAAACGTGACGCCCCTTTGTTCAGAGGACAGGAAATCTGGGTGTAGCCAGATTCGTTGTGCTCTAACATCAGTCTCAGGATATGCAGCTTTTCTCCTGAGCACATCATTAAGAATTCCTGTTCCTTTTTCCTAGTGGGAGCACTTAAATACGTGTCATGGTGGTGGAGGGTTGGTTTTGGGTATTTTCCCTAAGTTTGCTCTGTTGTTGCACATCTCTGCAGCATTTTTGTGCTGCTGAGCGTTGGGGCTGAGGCTGGCGCTTTGTGGAGGAAGGGCTGCGAGCTGCCAAACGTGTGCACGCTGAGGTTTTGCTGAGTTTTTTGGAGCAAGGCTGCTTTCCTCTGCGTCAGACTCGGTGACTGATTGCCCTGCTGTATTTCTGCTTTGACAGGAACTGGAGTGCATGGATTTTGACGAGAAGAAAGAAATAAATAAGCGGAAACAAATGATCCTTGAAGGGAAGGTGAGAGCTGCTGCTGTGCGAGCTACTGTAATCAGCAGCTGGTGCAGTGCCACTGACGTGGAAAAGAAATGACAGTTCCTCCCTCGCTGCTGTGGTGTGTCAGCCTCACCCCTGCCTCAGGGTGAAGTTTATCTTAAAGGGTGCTCTTCAAAAAAGTGCTCTGGAGTGGTGTCTGATTCCTGCAGCCCACTCGGTCAGGGGTTAGAAAGCAGAGTGGGCATCTGGGAAAGGCAAGGGGCTGGCGCTGTCCCCAGGCACATCGTTAGAGTGCTCGTATTGCCATTGCAGGATCCGGATCTGGAGGCAAAAAGGAAGGCGGAGCTGGCCAAGATCAAGAAGAAAAACAAGAAATTCCGTGAGAAGGTCCAGCAGACACTGCAGGAGCAAAAGCAGCTGCAGATGAAGAGGAAACTGCAGAAGAAGATGGAACGGAAGAACAGGCTGCAAGCTAAGGAGGAGAAACAACATCCTTTGGCCTGACACGTTCACAGGGAACGTGGGAGCCCTGCTGGCTGGCTCAGACTGCCCTAACGTTGCTGCTCCTTTGACAATTCTGGGATCTAAGGGTATTTAATATGGACAATTCTGACCCGAAATCAGTGTTGGAGAGTAGGGGAAAGGTGAGTGAGGGGAGAAGGGACACTTTGAGAAACCATCCCCGTTACCAGGGCCTTTCCTGATGGGCTGGCTCTGTCTCCTGAAGAATGTCTTTCAAGAGCATGCTTCCTTCCTCCACCAAAGGAGAGGCCAGACCTGAATTCTTGGTGACGCGAAGGGAAATAAAACCCCTCTCTCTCTCCCCTTCATTCAGTCCTTGCTCTTTCCCTTTCAAGGGCTGGTGCTTGCCACTCACACTTGTTTATATCAACAGATTCTCCCCTGAGCCAGAGGCTAAAAATAATGTGGCGAGATGACTTCAGCCCCTGCATGTGCCATAGTCCAGGGTTTTCTGAGAGGAAAATTCCTGGAACACATGGGGAGGTTGTACCGCGGTCCTGGGACTACCTTGTGATAATTCTTTGTCTGTTCAGTGGCATTCTTGCCTCTGATTTTCCGCCTCAGCTCTGACTACAGCCCAGCTTAACCATGGGGATAGCAAGTCACAGTTCTCTCAGTGACCTGGCCTGCTGGGGACTCTGTTTTTGCAGAGTTCACAGCTCTGTTTGGGTTTCCTCCTCGGTGCCTTCTTTAATATTCAGAGCTTCCTTTGCCTTGGGACTGAAGAACTGTTATTTCTGTCCCCTGGCTTACAAGAACAGTTTCTATGGTCAGCACCCAAATAAATCCTTTTGCACCAAGTGACTGGATGTTTGACCTTCTCCAACACGTGGGCGTGTTGTTGGGGGAGAGCAGCACCTTCTGTGGGTAAACAGCTGGGAGATAAAAATCAGTTTTATTTCAAGAAATGGACAAGGGCTGAGTTTCTTGGGGGTGTTAAAGTCCTCAGCCCCTTCTTGCAACCTTAGCCCAGCTCCTTTCCAGGGAGCGTGAGATCCCTAGGGTGCCTTTGCCTGACTCAGGTGAGGTCTGTGCACAAAGGATGATAATTCCCTGAGGAAGCCCCCTGCAGCCATGCACAGCACGGCCTTGGGGTGCTTTTAAGCCACGCAGGAGCACAGCACTGACAAGGGCTGGGGTGGTGCACGTCCCTCTGGCTGCCTGGTGGCAGGCGTGGGATGAGAGGGGTGTGGAACGCTCTGGAGTTTAGGAGATGCCAGATCTGTATTCCTCGCTTTGTCCCCTTGGGTGCCCTCCAGGAAGGAAGAAGGACTCGGAGCCTGCCTGGTAGCACAGCTCGCTGTCACCGGTGGCAGCTGCTGCAGCAGCAGCAAATAAGTTTGTAACGGACCAATGCTTTCTGAATGCTAAATGCTTCTACAGCCCCATGCATGCTAATTTGTGGAGCAAGCCCGTGAGCTGCTGATTAAAGAGACATCCTCTCTGGGACAGGCTGCTCTTGCCTTCCTGGGGAAGGTGCTGACACCGCCTTGGAGCCTCAGATGTTTCCCCCTTTCTCTCAAAGACGCTTCTTAACCTGCTGTCTGAAGTCTCTTTGCTTCAGCCTGGTGGGGGTTTCGCTGTTCGTCTCCTTCCAGCACAATGTGACGCGTGGGGTTTGATCAAGGCCCTCGTCTTAAAGCTTTATTCAAAATTCCTTTTAATATGTCTCATGTCTTTCTTGAGCAGCCTCTGTGAAGGTAGGGCACGTGCTGGCAAGAGGAGCTCTCTGTAGTGCTGACTAGATGTGCTTGTTTCACGTGGTGCTGGGAGTGGCTGAGTAAAAAAAGGTTGCTGTGTATGTAAAAAGATGCCTTCAGTTCCCCAGATCAGGAATTTGCATCTTGCCCAGAGCCAAGGATCTTGGGTGACATTTCTGTACCTGCTGCCCTCCAGGTAGGATATTCCAGGATTTCTAAGCACTGCCAAAATGCCGAAAAGCCTTTGGAATCCCCCGGGAATACAAGGACTTGCTTCTCACCACACATTACATTGTGTCCCGGCCATAAAGCTGCCCTCCTTTGTGAGCAGATCCACGGGCCAGTCCCTGGAGCAGGCACTCACACACCTCCCTGTAGGTGCTGTGTAAGAACCGGCCTGAGACCGGCTGCCTTTCTGTGCCCTGCTGCGTCTGAGCACGGCTGCAGCCTACTCACCGCGTGCCATCCACATGCTCTGCACATTCCGCTCCCTCCCCTCCTTCAGACCGAGCTCCCCAGCTCTGGGAGGGTTTCCCTGTCTGGGTTGCTATGGAAACTCCTCAGTTCGGCGTCTCGGAGCTGCCTTCTTCCTCACCTTCTCCCTCACCCTGACTACGTGCGGGTGCTGAACGCGGCGCTGGGGCGGGGGCTGTGCTGGTAAGTGTGTAAAGGATGGCCCTGCAATCGTGCCAGCCCTCCTCATCCTCCTGGCCTGGCCAGGTATGAAACCACTGCCTCACTCTGCTCAGCAAGAGCTTGCACCTCCAGCTCCCACCCTGGGGGGCGATTCTGCCTGACCTGTATGCTGTAGGCACACGTCAAGACTGTCGTGTGTGTGCTTTAGGAAGTATCTGTCCGTTCCTGGAGCATTCCTCTCACCTCTGTCCCTCTGGGGGAGGACAGGGCTGAGGAGCGCTTCCCAGAAGTTTTGCAGGGAGAAGGGAGATGCTGTCACCTCTAAACAGCAAAGCTAGGATCCCCCTAGGTGAGATACAGATTATTTGGTAAATTCTGCACGCTGGCAATTCTGTCCGAAAGGGAAAAGTGGAAGTGGGGACAGCTTGAGGGATGTGGTGATCACCTTCAGGAGCTGGCACTCCATATATAAATAGATACCGAATCGGGCAGGAAAGCTCTGGATTTCTGTGGCAAAGAAAAAGCAGCTGCAATGAGAGTCTTTGGCCCAGGCCCTTGATTTATCTCTGCTGAGACAGCAGAGCTGCATTGGAGCTTGCGTTCCAGCTCTGCTGCTGCTGGCTGGTTCTCCATCAGGCAGGGTTTGCTGCCTTGCAGTGGGCTGAGCCACACCGTGCCTCTGCAGGGTCTGCACTGGGAGCACAGCACCAGCTCCGTTGGGTGTTTCACGCAGCCGTGCTGCCCTGTGGGCTCTCCGTGCTGTCCCGGCATCTCACCACTTCCACCTGCGCTGTGTCAGCCACTGCTTTACCTCTGGATGCTCTTTGTGAACACAAGCTTGGCTGTTTTGAAAGCCTTAAAAAGCTGCTTAGCGTGTTTTCCTACCAGAACCAGCCTTTTTTTCCTCCAGGCCCTTAACCTGGGGCAGCTCCTGTGGGGACCCTGGGGTGGCCCTGCTGCCGGGTCAGCCGGTAGATGGCAGTTTCTGTGCTCTGGAAGCGCCCGCTGCTGGCTCTGGTCCTCGTTCAGAGGGAAGCACAGCACAAGGCCTCTTGGCTGGGGATACTAAAGATTGAGCTTGAGAAAAGAGGGAGGCAGAGTGTGGGGACAGGGCTGCCAGTGCCAGAGCATTGCTCCTGTGGCTGTGGGCCCAGGTGCCTGCTGCTGCGACCCAGGATCCTCCGTGCACCAAGCTGTGGTGGTTTCCCTTTGCTGAGAGCAGGGCAGGACTGATCCTGTGTGCCTGCAATGCTCCGTTGGAGCTTTGGCTTCCTCTCCCTTCCAAGGCTCTACTCCCAGCTCCTTGCAGTCGCTTTGTTGAACTCCCACCTTCCCTGCTGCACCTCCTGCCTCTTCCCTGCTAGCTCCTGCTGATCAAACAAACTCCTTGTCTGTGGCACACCCTCAATTTAGGGCTTGACTGCAGCTGCCTGGACACGCGTCTTCACTGGGTTTAAAGTACGGGTATGACCTGCCTGACACTGTCACAGCTCCTCCATTTCCTCTCGGCCAGCATCAGGGCTCCGAAAATGGGGTGGAGGGAGGGAATACCAGGGATTTATTTATTTCATTTTTCCTTCTGTGCTATGAAAGCCTCCCTGCTGGCTCTGCTTAATTCATACCTGCCTCTCGCTCCCTGCAGCAGCCGTGTCTCCTGGGAGCGCATACCTGCGTGACTTGCTTTGGATTCCTGTCACCTCTGGGAAGGGATAGCAGTCGTCAAGGAGCAGGAGCCTCTGCTCCGGCTTTGAAGAGAAGCTGCGAGCACAGCACTAGCCTGCTGGAGTGCTCATTCCCATCCCTTCAGCTCTGTTCATTTACTCAAGTGATGTGTGCAAGCACCGCATGAGTAGAGATGAGAGCTAATACTGCCATACACTTGCAAACAAACCATAGGTCAGCCTTGCAATTCTTCCCTTTCTACATATCGAGGCCCGAACATAATTAGACTCCTGTTACAGCATATGGAACTTCCCCGTGTCATTCCCGCATTCGCAAACCCAAATATCATAAGCTGTGCTGCTCCCCTTCTGAGACCACGGGAAAGGTGGCATCAATGACACCAATCTGTAGGCTCAGACACTGTTTTCATCTGCCCATAACAAGGTCAGGACTTTAATATCTCCAACCAGTAAGGCTAGAGTGAAATGGCTTTTCTCCCACACGCCTTTTTCTGTCTGTCGCCTGCCGGGATTTGAAAACCCGTTAGCTCAGCATTGGTGGAAACAGAAGGCAGAGCCTAGATACAACATCCTCTCTCTGTTTTACCAGCCTGTGGGAAAAATAAGCTAGCAACAGGGTGAGGAGCTATTGCCGAGGCAGAGGCTGCCCTGTTCTCCTAGCGTCACAGGCAAGCAAGAGGTGACAATTCACATTTGTGGCAGCGTTTGCAAATCCCAGTGACCTACAGTGGACACAACCCCTGGCACAGCCGGTGCTGCAGAATAGAGAGCCTTTCCCTGAACAGAGATGATGCTCTGGGGACAGAAGGGATACCACCCTCCCACCCCCTTCCACCTGCCAGCTCCCCACAGCCAGAGTTGACAGCAGCACCCGAGGAACTTGAATTTGGTCCCTTTGATTCCCACTTCCCAGGGTTGTGCTCAGTAGTGCCCAGCAGCTCAGTGCCTGACCACGGTGCTTCGGCTGTGAGGTGGCTGGAGCGTGAGTGTTACACCTTTAGGTTACCTGGTGCTGGAGCTGCCACATCTCTTATGTCTGGAGCGTTGCTCTTATCACAAGTGTCTCCTTTCCAGCGTTATTCCAGCTGCTGCTTTTTTTTGGTAGGGTGGAGGGAAGCTCACGGACCTTGTGCAGAGATGATTAGTGCTGTAGCTCATGTTCTTTTCCCTTGGAGCAGAAACTGCCTCTACACACCACAATCTAATAACAATAATAATTATAAATTACTTCGGGAAAGGGGACTGTGAACCTCACCGGTGTTTGGGGCTTTATTACGTGTTCATGGCCGTGTTCCAAAACACACATTTAATCGCCGCCTCTGGTGCACACGGAAATTGTCTTCCAATGTGTGCATGTGTGTGGGGGGGGGGGTTACACTTACAGAGTACACTTGCCTGTGCTGTCAA
Organism: Nettapus auritus; assembly: GCA_011076525.1. NCBI lineage: Eukaryota > Metazoa > Chordata > Aves > Anseriformes > Anatidae > Nettapus > Nettapus auritus. The sequence goes on along the minus strand of CM021792.1, from coordinate 1,431,131 downwards.
GTGTAAACAGACCATTTCTGAACTAAAAATAACCTATCCTCTGAGTAACACACCAGATGATCTCTGCAGCCCAGATGCAGGGAGCCCAAAACGGTTAGGTCACCTCTTTTTCATTATTGGTGCTATTTAATTACCAATTCCCCTGAGTTTGATCCTCTGGCAGCTTCAGATAAAGTGCCTAGCTGCCTTCCCTTCATCAGGAGCTTGCTTTGGTGTGTTCTTACAAAAACGTGGACATCAAAGTCAGTCTGCTCAGTAGCTTTGTTGTGAGGCTGCCTAACGACACAACACACATTGCTAAGGGAGCTCTACGGTGGCATTCTGAGAGGAGAAAGATTTTACCTCTGGTTTAAAATCACTCAGATTTAGGGTATTACCAGTCCTGCCTGTGCTAGACCTTTCTGCTCTTGGCTCATCCTTGTAGATGCCATTAATTGGGGTCCCACAGCCCTGCAGGGAGGGTGACTATTGACTTATTGGAGGAGGAATCAAAGCCCAGAGAGCTGATGGCAGGTGCACGGTGAGCCGGTGGCAGAGCTGGTGGTGGCTGGCACCCTGGCTGCCAGGCCTGTTGTAGACCTGGACTGGATTTGCATTCCTTTTCAGCCTGGGAGGCTTGTATTGGCATCTGTCAGATGGAGTTTGCGTTAGACACATCCTTTTTCTGCGGCTCTATTATTGGCACGTCCTGTAATAGCAAAGCTTCCTTTCCTCTTGCTGAGCTGGTCAGAAGGGGCTCGCCTCAAGTCCACATTCAGAGATCAGCCCTCGTCGCTGCTCCTCAGAACCTTGTGCCAGCAGGGGAAGGTTGCAAGATTTCTTGTTTGTTCATCCTCGTCTTACATGTGAGCCATTTCCCCTCTGTTCTCTTTATTAATGTTCTGTCTAGGTTTTCTATAAATAATTAAGAACCTCATTTGCCAAAAGAATTAGGTCTCTCAAGGTACCTGCAATCAGTAGACTTTTTCCTCCAGCAAGGAAGCTGCTGCTATTTAGCCGCTGACAGTAATTGTTATTGCGAGGCAGAAGCAAACATAAAACTGCAGCCTTGCCCTTCGACACTCACCGCTGGCTTTTGTAACGTGGTATTTTCTTCTTCTGAAGCAGGAGAAGCAGAAACGGGGAAAGGGTGAGAGGTGGGAAGGGCATGGTGGGGGTGTGTTAAGAGTGCTGCTGCTCTGAAACACAAATGGAGCCCTTTTTAAAAGGTCACTAGAACGAGGCAGGTGGAATTAGTGCTTTTCTGCTATATCATCATCGACAGCAGGGCTGTCTCTTTGCTAACCACAGATTTAGGGCATTCGTGGAAATCGCTGGTGATGAATGGGTTTTCATTAGTTCAGAAGAGGGAAGGCTGCAAAGGAAAGGGCCTCCCAGAGCCATCCATCACACTGCTCTGCAATGCCTCGATAGAAGACTTTGAATAAATGCTGAGCACAGGACGGATCTCATCAAACAGCCACTCTTCAGATTATTCTGGCCAGGAGGAGAATTGCATCTACTACCCGTGGGGAAGAGCATAAAGGAAAACAGCCTCTGCTCCTGGCTCCTGACAATGGAAGAGCAAGGGAGCACGGTAAGGGCTGTACCTAGATGACAGTGAGGCACAGCGAATGCAGGCAAAGTGCCGCTGGCCTCGAGGCTGTGTGCAAGAAAACCACGTCCAGCACCCCGCCGAGCTGAGGGCAGGGGGGCAGCTTTGAGGGCAAAGTTTCCAGAGGCAGACAGCGCGGTTTGTTCGCAGCGAACAGACTGTTCAGAAAGTTTAGTGCAAGGGATGCTGCAGAAGCGCTGATTTCACAAGAGCATGGTGACTGAATTTGCACTTAAAGTGACCGAGGGCAATGCTTCCTCCCCTAGACTCCAAGAATGCTTCTGGGGTGCTGTACCTCCTTAGGACACCAAATATTGGGCTGCTGAGTCCTGAGGGGAGGCATGGTTTAGGATGCCTGTACAATCAGTGCATAAAACCCTGTTCTTAGTAGTACCTATCTGCCCCATCCACAATGTGAGCTCAGCAGCACCCTCAGCGCTGATTTTACATGCTATTAATGACAAGAGGAAAGAGCTGGGGGGTGGGGGCTGCTTCCACAGGCACCTTGTGTCTCATATAGGACAGAGGGATATGAAGTGGCCTAGAACTTGGGCTTTGTCACAGCATCGTGTCTTTTTTCATGGCATTTTTAAACCAAGTCAGGCCCTGGCTGACAGCATAACATGAAGACACTGAACACTGAAACAAGGAGAGCTTCCTGCAGGAAGTCAGGGGATGATTAACTCCGATTCCTTACGTTTGTGACTCACTGCATGACTTGCAGACCTTCTTGCACTCAGCTTAGGCTGTCAGTGGGTCCGTTGTCTTTGCTGGAGGTCTGGTGGAGTTGTCTGGTGATGCTAGGCTTCAGTTGGAGAGAATACATATGGGAGCAGAGAACTTTTAATAGCCTAAGAGCTGGGTCTGACCCTGTATTGATGCACAACCCAGGTCAGGACAGGTCTTTGGGAGAGCGGCAAACAGCAGGCACCTCCTGAAGCTGGCGAAGCGACTGTCACCACACTACAACTCGAGTCTGCCTCAGAGGGAGCCTTGCTGGGATGTGCAGCAGCCTGACTCTGGGCCTTCCCCTCGCTTTTTGGGAACAGCCGGAGCGTGGCCTCCCTCGGGAGAGCTGACTCAGGCAGGCGCGGCACACGCTGGCCTGGTCAACCCTGGCCAATGAGCAGCACGACACAGGGAAGGCCCCGAGCACAAGCAGAGCTATGAAGTGGTAACTACCCAAATGTAAAGATTTGTACCCGGATCCGCCGTGTCGGTCACAGCCACAGAAGTGTGAGAGAGCAGTGGTAGAGAGAACATAAGAAGCTTTTTCTTCTCCCATAAACCCAGGCCCCACCTCTGTCCCCCCGTATTACAGTGACAGAGATACAAATGAAACACACCTTTCTTGGAGCTGATCTCTATTTCAAAGAAGGCTGCTCCTGTAGGAATAAAACATCAACACTGACGTGGGGTGGTAAACAAGTCCCTAGAAATCTTTGCCACCCAACTTCTTTCCTTTCCTTCTTAAATACCCTGAAACAAGTATTACTACAGTAGCTCCAGTCCCATACAGTTGAGAACACTTCATGCAAAGTAAAATAAAATAAAAATCAGTAACAAAAAAAAAAGCAGAACACTAAAAACAATCACACACACCAAAAAAAAAAAAAAAAAAAAAGGAAGAAAAAAAAGAAAACCAACCCAAAACCAATACAGCCAAACACCCAAACAGAAAAGCCCCTCCCTGGCTACACAGGTCTGTAAATTTCACTGTTTCCTCATCACCCCTGGGAGAGGGAAGGGCTTTGCCTAGACACAATCCAGCACACAGTCACCAGCAGTTCTCGGCTCCAGCAGATTCCCGAGGTGCCAGACCTAATCCTGCCCCAACTTGCAGGCGGTGCGTGGAAGCTGTGGGTTCCTCTCTTGGTCACCAGGTGAGCGAAAGGAGAGGCAGGCCCTGAGGAGCTGCCCAGGATTGCCTGGGTGCGGAGAAGGCAGTACGTGGCAGCCGGCGCTTGCCACGTCCTAAGGTTTCTGCAGCCCCGTGAAACATTCCCAGGATTACTGCTGTCTCTGCCTAACCTACAGCAGCAAAGAGGGCAAAAAACGACCACAGAGTCCAGATCCAACACTCCTGTAAGGTTACTAACTAACTACTACACAGACACTGCTTCATCATCCAGCACAGGGCTACGCATGCTCCTGGCTAACTACGGGGGACTCAAAGGGCACCGCGGGGGAGACACGACCTTCCAGGTTTCTGTGGTGCCTCCCTCGATTCCTATGACTAGACAACATCTACAATAACCCATGGACTTCCCACAGGCCCCAGAGGGCACTGGTCCCAGCATGCTCCAAACGTTCTCCTTTAATCTGGCCAAGGATGGCAAGCTGGGACCTGTACCCTTCAAAAAGAACACGGCTCATCTGACACAGAGCAGGACATCTCCGGGGACTGTTTCCCAATAAAAGAGAGAAGAAAAAAAAAAAAAAGAAAAAAACACCCAAGAGCAACTGCGATTTGCTCCATTTAATTTCAATTAACTGCAGCCCTTAGAGGCTGGGAGAGATGCCAATCTAGCAGTTGGTTGGCCATCCCCATGGGGATGTCTCATTTCTCAAATGCCCCTTTCCCAACCAGGCCTTTGCTCTCAGCTTGAAGAAGTTTTAACAAGTCATTAAATCCCACTGTGTTAAACTAATAAGAACTTTGAAACCTGCAGTTCTTTTTTTCCTCTGGAGGATGTGACTGAATAGTGGAAAGGGCACGCGGTCAGGGAAGCACCCTCCTCTGCTTTGGGGCGGCTGCTACCTCTGGAAGCTCCTGACAGTGACCAGTGTTACTGGCTCCTGGTAGAAAGACACAAAGTCGTTAGGGCTGGGAGAGAGGAAGAGGAGCAACTGACATCCTCAGCATGCTGGAACCTCTTCTCCCTCTCCAGGTGGGGAAACAGGCAGCTTATTCTGCAAAAGGCAAGTGGTTCCCTAAAAAACTACTGAAAAAAATGCAAAGGCTGCTCAGCCCCTTCCCTTAGAAAACAGTAAAAATGTTGGAGACAGTGTGGCAGCAGGGAGGCTGGGAAGGCAGCACAGGGACAGCTGCAGTCTCTGGACCACGCCACAACCATGGCAGGGTCCAGAGAGGCCTGGCTGTGGCTTGTAGATCCTCCCTGTGGAGGATTTAGGAGCTCGGATCCTCTCTGCCCTCCATCTGGGTGTTCAAGGGGCAGTGAAGTGGCTGTGGCTGGTCTCCACGCTGTCCAGGCAGCTGCTGGTATGGTGGCATATCCTGCCTGAACAGGCCTCGAGGCTGTTCCGTGACCGTAATTGCTGTCAGCGACCAGTCCCAGCTCAGGCTCCCCTCCTCTGGAGGTGTCTCCTCCGAGCACGCTGCTGCTCAGTTGCTCTCCACCAGCTTGGCTAGTCCCTGACGGATCTCACTGAGCTCAAAGATCTTCACATCCATTATCTCCGCCACCTTGGTGACTTCGTTCTGGACCTTCTCCCTCTCAGCCAGGGTCTCCGCCAGCGTCTGCTCGGCCAGGTGAAGGCGCCGCTCCAGCTCTGCGTTGCGAGCCTCCAACTCCTGCCAAAGGACATGAGTGCGGTGAGGTGGCTGCCCCAGCACCAATACCTGCTGCTCACAGACCAGCAGATTTATCTCCACCAAACAGCTCCACCAGCACCCTAGCGCAAAGCTGCCCACACCCAGCCGCCCCAGGACTGCAGCAGCTCTCTCACAGGGTTTCCTCCCTATCCTGAACCACAGCACCCTGGTAAACATGTGCATGTGAGCGTGCGTACCTCAAACCCAGGCATCTATCTGCCCACGGTTTGAACAAGTGTTATAAATGGAGACCTCCCCTGATACCTATCATCTCCAGATCTGATGGCATTTGATGTTTGCAGATACTATCCCTCCACCAAAACCAGTGCCTCGGTATGGGGCCGAGCCCCATAGCAGATCCCCTCGTTCAGTAGCTCAGAGATAAGCACACGCAGGCGGTGCCCCCAGAGACAGCACAACAGATCGTGCTTCCATCTGTGTCCTTGCCCTGAGGAGCAGAGCAGCTTGCATCCCTCCTGCCAGCCAGATCAAGCCGCAGCTCTTCTCCCCTAGCCATCCCTGGCCATCCAGCAAGCTGAGCAGGACTTGAGAGAAGTAGAGGGTTACAGGACATCGCCATCCCTCTCCAGTCCCATGTCAGGGACTACAGCAAGTGCTAGAGGAGAGTATGTGCAGGCTGGGTTCGCTACTGCCTGCTTATGATGTCACACGTTGTATCTCTGAGGGACATAATTTGGGTGGAGGAAGGCAGAGACATAGGCAAGGACCGGTCCTCATCATCCTTACCTGAAGCTTCTGCAGGGTCTCCTCACGCTCGCCCTCTGCTTCCCATCGACCACACTTCTGGCTTTTTAGCATCTGAATCTCCTACAACACAAAGAGGAAGAGCATCACACCAGATCCACCCCTGTCCCAGCAGGGCCACCTCCCACCGCAGAGCCCAGCAAAAGCCCCTTTTGCTCCTAGGATCTAACCACACTCAGCTCCGAAGTTTAACTTCCTTAATACCTCCCTTTCTGACCTTCCAATTGTGCAGTACCTGCTGCCTCTAAGTCCCAGTCCCTAACCAAGAAGACTGGCTGGGTACCAGCAAGGCCCCATGACTCTGCTGCATCCTTGCTCAACATCCCATCCCAGTCTCATAGGGGTCCTGCTCATCCGCTGGGTCAACACTGCCCCACTTTTCCCCAGGGTTTTACCTCTACCCCGAGTAGATCTGGGGTGGGGCAAGAGATCTCTTCAAAGAGCAAGAACCCCACAACACGTGCCAGCCCCAAAACACCTGCCTGCCCCACTCTCTGCTGTGTGGCTCCAAGCCTAAGGCTCAGGTCACACGCCCTGCTGAAGCCCAGCTACCAGAGAGCCAGCAGTTAAAGCAGAGAGATTCTCTACACATCTCCTCTCCTTCACAGCCTCTGTAATTAAAACTCAGCTTTAAATCATTAATTTAAATGCACTGAAAGCAAGAAGCAATTACTCCACCAGAAGCTAACTACAGTTGAAGATGGTTGGGGGGGGGGAAGACAGCCCTGTCATTTGTGCACTGGCTGAGACTCTGTGCTCAAGACCTTTTGCACGGGAAGCTCCCTGCACTTCACTACCACTCAGATTTGTCTCTCTGGGGAGAAGAAATCACTGAGGGGGCTGTGCTGGCTTATGGAAGCTCCTGACTTGCACAGACATCTTGTGCAGGAGCATGAGGTGCCCTCAGATCTCAGACAAACTATAAAGGACAGGGTGCTGGTGACTGACAGCCCACCCAGATTCAGGTTTTCCTCTGCTTTGAGGGAGTATTACCTCGTCTTTAGCCTTGATCAGTAGTTCCAGCTCCTCCAGGGTTTGGCTCAGCTCTTCCTTGTTGTTCTCGCTGGAGGAATCATGAGCTCCCTGCGACTCCAGTTCTGCTACCTACACAGAAGCAAACAAGGCTCAGGGATAAAGTGTCCCAATATCTTATCACCAACAGCCATTCTCTCTCACGTTTTGGCTTTCTTGCAAACCCAACAGGGCTTTCACAACAGGGTAGCAGCTTCCCTCCTGTGGTTGTTAGGAAAAAAATTCCCTCCTCCTGCTCTGCACAGACCACGCACAGAAATGCACTGCAGCAAAACTCTGCCTTGAGACTCCGTCTCTGCTTTATCCTGCAGTTTTGCACTTCCAGCAAGTCCTGACTGGCTTCAGCTCAAGCACATGAGCCTACAACCCACAGCTATGGCCAGGTCCAGCACCATTTACATCCCCAGGTGGCTATTGCTGAGGGCAAGGGAGTTATTGCAGTTCAACCAGAGAAGAGCTGGCAGGAAGGGTTTGCCCAAGAGTGCTCCCCGTTCCTGAAAAATTCAGCCCAGTGGCTTACATTATTCATGACGAGGATTCATTTTTAAAGGCTTGTCAGAAGGTCTGGAGCAGCTGTTGACGAGGCCCAAGCTCTCACAGGGCTTGCAATGAGCTCTACAAGCGGAGCTCCAGAGCTGGGTACTTCCACACAGACAGGCCTTGAACCCCTGGTGTGACACGAGTCCTGCACTAGGATTCCTTTAACTGTGACCACGAGATGTGAAGCTCACGTGGTCACGGCCAGAGTCAACCAGCTCTGGTCCCCAAATGCCCTGGTTTAGGGACAAAAATCTAGATGTTTCACTGAGCTCTGGTTTATTCTGTGATTTTATGAAGTCCACAGAAAGAAAGCCTCACTCCTAAGCCCTGGCTGTGAGAACAGCTGAGAACAGCCACCAAACAACTGAGAATGCATGGAGCAATGGCAGGGAACTGGAAGCTTGTCTCAGCCAGCCCCCAAAATGCACACATACCCACACACAGCCAAGGCCTACGCCATGCCTAGGGCAGCCTTCTGCTGCAGAGGAGAAAAAATGTTCTGCTCAACTTTTACTGCCTGCCTCCAGCACTGAGAATTAGCAGCAGGCACAGCGAATCCGGGGGGGACAGTTGTTTGCTGCACAGACTGGCCACACAACAGCCATCAAGTGGAAACAGCTGTTAATTGCTCTAATCCCTGCTGTCTTTATAGCATGCGATCTAGAAGTCAAATGGTTTTATGCTTCTTTTTCCAGGGCTCTGGAGTCCTCTCCCAGCTGAACTCAACTGTCCTAATGCTCTTTCCCAGATACACTACTGCCCTCCCCTCCCAAGAAACCCAGCTGTGCGACTGTCACTGCCCTATCCAGATGCACACAGGGCTCCTCAGTTGATCTGCGACCTCTCTGACATTACGTGGGTCAAATGATCCTATTATTCCGACCGAACAAGGGCTTGTTTGTACTGTGCCACATGGCTTTCGTGATGTTGCAGCTTGGATTCCAGCTAATTATAGCAGATAGAGCAATGTCCATCCTTCCTGTCAGCAGCCAAAAGACTGCCCTGGTTTCCAGCTCTGGGGAAGCATGGTTCTTAGTAGTGCTGGCAGCTAGGAACTACCCCCAGAAAATCTGAAGGGAAGCTGGCATTTTGACTTCGGGCTCTGGTTTCCTCCCTTTATCCGCAGGGATTCAGCACACCCCAAGTTTGCTCTGCAGAAAACGGGAGCTCTTCTGAGAGGTCCCTTGTTATGTGGCCTTATTCTTTGGCACATTTCCCTGCCAGGCACATGCAGCATCCTGGATCTGAATCCTGTCTCCTGCTGACACTGAGGGAACCTCAGGGGAGAACGGGGTCAAGGGCACCATTTGGCTGTGGGACAGGGTTTCCTCTGATCTGCTCTGCAAGGTCCCTGCAGCGCTCACCCGTTGCCGCAGAGTTTCCGTCTCCTCCTGATACGCAGCCAGCTGCTTCTTCCACTGGTCCACGTTGGCGTTGGCTTCGTGGAGAGCAGCCACGAGTTTGTTGTTGTTGTCCTGGAGACTGAAGAATTCCGCCTCCCACTGGACCTCACTCACTGAGCTGTTTAAAAGAACAGGAGGGCGTGCAGGACAGTGTGAGGGTCTCAGTGTAAAGGTTTTGTTCCCTCTCCTTCCACCCCCCAGTGCAAACACGCACTGAAACCATGCTCCTGGAAGTGCTCCCTCTTCCTGCAAAGCTTTCTGTTTGACTTTCATCTTGCTTCCTAAATTTAAATGCTTCCTCCAGCCCTTGAATCTACTTCTCTTTCCTTTATCCCCACATAATATTGGACTCGAGGCCACAAGTGCTTTCCTGAAACTGCAGAAACCACATTGTGAGATTAATGGGGCAGGGGGGGTGACACAGCTACTAGGAAGGGGTTCTGCCACATAGGACTGTGAATCCATTTTTAAACCCTTGTTGGATCCATGTTTGCTTTGAATGAAACCCTACCACCCTAACTCAGAAGGTAGCGCAGGACTCCTGCTTTTAACTTAAAAATATATGTTCAGCTCCCAGCTCGGCAGGAGGCACAGGGCAGAATCTAGCCCCGAGTCTTTTGAACAGACAAAGACAGGAAGCAGCAGGGATGTCGCTGGAATCACCAGGGGAATTAACACAAATGCAGCCCTAGGCCAGCTGGAAAAGTGTGAACATCTTCTGGTATCACAGACTACTGATCTGCAGACAACTGGCAACAACTCATCCCTGCTGCAGGCACAAAGCATTCTCCTTCTCGTGCTGCAGCAACAGCAAATTTCACCTTTGAGCTGAGAGAACTTTCTCCTGGGGAAGAAAGGAAATGGGTACTGTGGAGGGTTTGGGCACACTTGGGGCATTATTTGGCTAGCTGAACAAGGAGTATTGGATTAACAGCATTTGGTCTGAGGCCACTCAGTCGCTCAGGGGCTCTGTGAGCACTGGGATGGCAGGGACATGCTCCAAACCCTGCCAAAACAGAGAGTTTAGATGTTAGGAGCAGAGAGCACTCATGGCAGCCTCACCCTTCTGAAAGCATCTTCTTCAGCCGCTCCTTTTCTGTGCTTATCTCAACATCGGCACTTTGGCTCCGGAATAGTTTATCTTCTCCTGGTCCATTGGAGCTGATGATGGGGCTGGGAAGTACCTGAGGGATGAGGAAGAGGAGGTTATCTTATGGCAGTGAAGACAAGCCAGGAGGCCACAAGGTCCCTGCAAACTCGTTCACAGATCTAGTTCTTATCACACTCATGAGAGACCCCCTGGCTTTCAATCCTAGCTCCTAAGAGGAGCTGTGCTCAACATCTACATGACAAAGTGCAGAAAAGACCCTCATTGTGATTTCAGAAGCTGTGTGGATGCAGGGCTTTCTCTTGGATAGGTAAGCCGGTGTCTGTCCTGCTCAGCTCTTCCAGCAGCTGCCCTGTTCTGCTGCTAGGTCCTGCCTTTCCCTGTCTCCATGCCATGCTGGGGCAGCGATCCCAGTGCACAGACACCCTGAGCAGGTGGGCTCACAGCTTGCACACACCAGCTATTTCTCCTTCCCAACCTGAGGTACTGAATTCTCTGGCCCCGAGCTTCCCCCGACAAATGTCAGAGATGTTGCAGCCTGTAACCCAAGTCCCACGGCTGTGCCCGGCACACCAAGCTGCTCAAGCTGGCTCTTTCAGGGTTTTGCTGAATTCCTAACAGGATTTTCTTGCTGTTTCTCAGAGCAGCGGAAAGGCTTAAGCTCTAAACACAGCCCTGCTATGCCACCTGGGTTCAGTTGCAACTCCAGCTTCTGCACCTTGAGCTAAGACACGGCTCTGTATTCCTGCCTACATCAGGGCTAGCAGAGACAATTCACCCTCCCAGGCTGGAGGGAACTGAGAGCACAGCAGAGATGAATACGCAGAAACCAAAAGCAAACTTTATATCCACAGGTCTGTCCAGAAGACCCTTCCTTCACAGTCTTCTCTCACAGCAGGGAAGAAACTTGGCACACACAGGGCAAACTGAGCTATAAAAAGACTCCCTGAGCAACGAGCCTCTGGGATCCTAAGTTGGGGGCTGTGAGGCCAGGTGGCTGGTGAGCCTGCTGGAGCTGATAGGTAGCCCTTACATGCCTGGGGTAAGGACAGCCACCTGCCTTTGGAGTCATCTGACATCTATAATTAGAGCCAGACGGGGCCATGAGACGTATTGAACACCAGCTTCAAGAAACCTTCCAGAGAACGATCAAGAAGTGAGACCTGCAAAACCCTGCCTCACCTTGCTAGGTGCTAGAGGCTAGGAGAGAGCCGCTGGCCTGGGATTTCCACAGCTCTGGAAGTCTGAGGCCTAAATAAACCAGCGCAGATGCAGAAAATCAGAGCGCTCTGATTTAATTCCAGCAGACAGATCCGCTCTCTGCTCACTTGCAAACAGAAACACGATCAATTATTCAAGGGTGAAGCTCCTGTTTGAAGCTTTATTAATGCAGAGACTGAAAATCAGCAGCGGGACGGCAGCAGGAGGGCTGATGGGCCGATGTGTACGGGCTGGGAGAGGCAGGACGAGGTCCACGTGCCCACATGGCAGGGGACACTGCGTGTGTCACCGCGTTGGCATCCTGGCTGCCAGATGGCTGCAGGCAGGGGCCTTGCATGCCTGTGTGTGAGCTCTCGTGTGGAGAGAAGGGGCAGGATGGGAAGAGTGATCACGGGCTCAGTTGTGGCAGTTTTAGCACTGCTGAGTAAGAAGAACGAACTGAGCCCTAGCCCATCTACCAGACCTGTGTTTAACACTTTCTGACCACCTCATCCCTTCTGCTGCAAGCTGCTGGTGCAGCACAGGGGTGCTGGATGTGTCTGGTGTGACACCTGATGTGTTCTGCCTGGTACAAACAGGACAGGAGGGAGTTTCTCTACCCCCTGTCTCCCAGCCAGGAGAGCTCCTCTCCAGGCTGCAGCTGGCTGGGAATCTGTCTTGGACAATTGTTACTGACCAGGGAGTGCTTTACCTAAAAGGTTGTTTTTGCTGTGAATGCTTTGTCCTACTCCCTTCTTCATTTGCCACCCATTAGGATGGAGTTGAGTTAGTGGGAGCCATCAGCAAGGCAGATTTTCCCCATTTTTCCACCCCAGACAACATTTCCAGTCTCCGCAGAGCCACCGCCTCCACCTCCCTCTCTTTTCACTGCAGGCCAAGGTACTGTTCGCACTCCCTCCTCCTCCTCTGCTGCCATTCCATCTGTACGCAACCCAGAGAACGCAGCGTCCTCCATCCTACAGCTCCTCTCCCACTGCCAGGAGCTCGGGGAAACACACAGGCACCTCTGGAGCACACTGTCTGGGAGAGGAACTTCGCCATCAACGCTGAACTGCTGCACCATGAGAAAAAGACGGGTAGGACTCTCCACCACTTCTCTCCTCTCCACCCTACTGCTGCTGGAGTTGATTTAGTTATCCAGGGAGACGGGTAACAATTGCAGGCATGACAAGTGTGAGAATGATACGTGATGGGCTTAAGCTTTCTGGCTTGGTCTCCTGGGGAAAAGAAAATTGAATGACTGGCTGTCACGCCTGCAGCTCTACCTCCGTGGAGAGTTCCTGAGGTAGGGGAGAGTGAGTTCTGCTCTCACAGCACAGCTCCTTCTCTTCCACAGTGGAAATAGGACAGAAATGGAAATAATCCAGTGAGGACTTCTCAGTCACCAGTGCTAAGAAGTCTCTGTCCTTCCACAGACCCCCATGGACCACACCATCACCTTCCAGAAATGTCTGGGAGAAGAACCCCTCTGAAGCCCCCCCAAAAAACAAAACAAAAAAAGGTTGGAAATGCCTTGCACCTTCCTTCCTACAATCTTCAGCCAGGCAACACACACTCCTGCATGCTGCTTGCCCATTATCATCACGCTGAGCCCTGGGAGAGCCTTTCTGAAGAAAACAAAATCAAAACCCACCACCAACAAAATACCCCAAACCTCTTCCAGCATGGCTTTACCAGACATCAAATGATTATGATAGTTTCAGTGTCAAAGAGGAAGGACTGTAAACCCTCCCAGGAGCTCCACTTAAGCACTATTTAATCCACTTCATGTGCTTCAGTAGAGTGACCTCAGGGCCACAGATGTCATCAAAATGTGAATCTCCAACCTCACTGTCTGTTGAGAACGCCCTTAGGCAGAAAAGGATGAAGGATAGGAACACACACAAGCCACCCGAGATCAGCGCAGGGACCATTTTCCCCAGCAGTAAGCTTTACCCACGCCTGGTTCTGAGCATTACCTGGTGAGATGTGATATTCAGGGCAGGGTTGGTCAGTTCTGTTTTGTCCTGGGACTTCTCCCTTGCCAAACGGGCTGCTTCTTTCACTTCCTGGAACTTCTCTGCAAACTAGAGGGGAGCGGAAAAGTCACTCTGCTGCTGAACTGAAATGCGGAACAAACTAGAATCGATGTTTGGGTCACTCCTCCTCCCTTTGCTACTTTGTTCAACGTGCTTTCTACTTTCTCTTCAATTAAGAATAAAATTGAGGGAACAGCCCCTGCCTGCCACTACCCACGGCACTCACAACTGTGAGGTTAGCTAAGTAGAGATGACAAAAATTGAGCCCTAAATCCAAATCCATTTTGTGACATTCAGGACACTGCAAATATTCCTTTAAAGCACTTCCTTGCATCGTGCATTAGACTTTAGCACAGTGGGGACAGCACTACATCTAAAGACCCTAAAACCTTTTCTCCTGAGGCTGATCTCTCCTTCTGGGTTTCAGGCACGTTCACCCTCCTGGGATCAGGGCTCTGGCAGCAGCTGCCACATTACCTGGGAGAGGTGCTGCTCTGAAGCAAAGCCCAACCCGTAGACTGTGTTGGCTCGGCTGTCTGCCCATTGTCCAAATTTCTGAGATGTCTTCGTGAAGGTCATGTTGGGGGTGATGGTACTGTTGATGATTGCCTGTGGAGAGAGGCAAAAGGGAGTCAGAGAAAGCTCCACGCCGCTGCCCCCCCCCTTGTCTACTGAAGGAAAAGGAACAAAAAAAAGGAAAAAAGCTTAAGTATCACAAGCTTCATTGGGCCTTCATTGCTGGAAGAGACGAGGCAGAGTGTCTCTGGGGACTGAAAAACTTTCTGATGTTCTCCATTTTCATGGCAAGTAAGGAAAAAAAAAGTAAAAGACAAACTGCACTTAGGACTAGCTATTACGAAAGACTGCTGGTTAGTGTAGCAGCAAAATAAACTGCCTAGGAAGACTGCTGAATATCTGCCTTCAGGAGCAAGTCAGAAAAATGTCTATCAAGAAAAATTTAGGGAGAGTTAAGCTTGTCTTGGGGTAGTGACTGAACAGACTGCCCTCAGCCTTTCTGCCTTCTATCTACAGGGTCAGCTTTAACACAGGATCAAGGCTCTTAGAAAAATCTCATGTTTTCATGCTCAGAAGTAGGGAGGAGAGGGAGAGAGGAAGGGAGGCAGGAGGACACCAGACCCTACGGCACACTTTTCAGCAGCACAGAGTCAAATGTCCAACACTAAATACACTTGAGCACGGAGATGGTGTTTTATCTTCCATTCCTTGCAGTGAGAATGCTAGTGCCTCGTGCTGAGAACTGACCAACTCGACACAGTAAACATCAATTGCAGAACAGACTCTGGCTGGAGACGAACTTGCTTTCAAACTGTGCTGCTCTCGGCACACACTCCCTACCTTGGTGCCCCCCACGCTGATGATCCGGTACACGTTGCGGGTGGCATCATAGAAGTAGGAGACAGTCAAAGCGTGCTTGCTGGCGGGGATCCAGTTCCGTTTGGTAGCAGGATCGATCTGGAAAACATGGGCCCTGGTGCTGAAGATTGGCTGCTCCCTGCAACAGAGATGAACAGAGCTGTAAGGGCAGAGGGGAAGCTGAGCAGTGGGGGAAGTGGATTGACTTTCTAGCACCCGCGTTGCATTATGCGGTGCCAGGGGCACTTCTGTGGTTTGCCTCCACTCCAGGGATCTGTGACAGAGGTGCTGAGCACTGCAGCTGCCATGGACCCGGATCTATCAAGCAGCAGCCTTGCACTGGTATCATCTAGTGTCCCTCCTTAGCAGGGGAGTTGACCAAAGCTCTCCATCACTCCTGTAAGTTGCTTTTCAGAGACCTTTGGGCTTTTGTGTGCACCCCACTTCCTTGGCACTCCTCTAGTGCCCATGGACCACTGATGCTCCTGCAAAGTAAAAGCCCAAGGTTTTTGTGTGTTCTTTTTGCCCACCATCCACACAGCATGACGACAGCAGCTTTCCCTGCACAGCAGTGACCTTGGTCTATGAAAATACTCTTGATACAGTAACAAAGCCACCAAGGGTGTTTAACTGCAGGTAGAGGCTTCTACCTTCTTCTAGAGCTTTTCCGTTCTCCTCTGCTGTCCTCCACACATTTCCAAAGACCACAGCTTTGTCATACCAGCAACAACAGGCTGTGCCCTGAGGTTAGCAGGTCTTACATATTCACCCGAGGATCAGCAGTCAGTTTGGGAGCAGAAGCACAAACAGGACATCACAATCTCATGTTTTGGACACACCAGCTGGTCCTACACAATGCAGCTGGGGTGGCAAAGTCATGCTAATACTTGGTGGATATATTAATTTTAGCCCGATTTGAAGCTTTCTTTCACTATCCCTTGGTACCTCCGTGCACACTTCACGGTGACTTCACCACATATACGATCCTCTGGCTGCTGTGCTGGGTGTCCTTCCCGGGATATTTCTGAGCTGGAGCTCTGGGGAGGTGGATGGATGGATGGAGGATGGGTTTGGGTTGTGAGCACAAGAAGTGCTTTCCCCTCAGCACAGCTCTTCCTCCCTTGACTGACGCTTGGGAAGCGCATCCTGCAGCAAGAGGTCACGCTGCAGGATTAAAAGCGAGTCACTTAAGAATGAATTAAAGGAAGCACTTCAGCACACAGTGCACAGCTGCTGTGTGAAAGCACCGAACCAAGCACTGCCTGGGTTTTGTAACCAGTAGTGGCTAAGCCAAACTAAGGAGCTGAATCTCAGGCACCAGGATGTAACTTGAGCATTTCAAGAGGCAGGAAGGAATGTTTCCGTGACACAACAGCCCAGGTGCATCAGCGGATGGGGTCTCCATTTGCCTTTGGTTAAAACCCCAGGCACTGGTCATTTCCACACTCTTTATTTCCAGCTAGCAAAGTCTTATGGGATTGGATACATCCCATAACCCCCTCCCTGGGCTCAACAGCTGCACACAAAGCACAGTCACAATTGTGTGACATGTGAGCCCCTGAAATCCACAAATTTCTATTTCCAGCCCATTTCAAGTCCTCACAGCTGCAGTGAGCAGAACGAAGATGCCGGTACCCGGTGTTTTCCACAGGCATCACCAAAACTTAGGAAGGAAATGAAACATTCCCTTCTACCCCCCAGTTTCCAGCCTTGTCCCCAGGCTGCAGTCCTGACTCAGATCGCTTGTTCAGGAGCACATTGCGTAAAGGTCTGAACCAGCCCCTCCTGAGCATCCTCGCTGGCTGGTTTTATTCAGCCACAGTCTGATTTTCAAATGAGACTCAAATTCTCTGGGCTCCACTAACAGAAACCGTGTTTTACATGGATCATGACTTATCCTTCAAGACACATGACACAGAGTTAGAGAAAATTAATGTCCCTGCACCCTGACCTCCAGGTTCTGGTCTAGCGTCAGGAAGAACACAGGAGGGACGTTACCTAGTTGTTGACATTTGTTAGTAAGTGTAAGAAAGACTACAGGCCAAGGGGGTTAGTGCACGTCTCTCCTCCAGCAGCCTCCTTTTCAAGTCTCCTAGCTGGATCGAGGCTCCTTTTTGGTTTTGCCTCCAGAGTGATTCATTTCCTAGCGATGGAAAAAGTCAGCTGTTATTTATCACGCAGAGCACAGACAGAGCGTTCAACCAGGCGGCACTTAAGGGGTTCGTTTGTCCCAAGCTCGCAGAGCTTGTAATTTGTAATGATCTCTCATCACTAAATAAGTTTTCTTTCCCTGTCACGGCAGATAATTGGGTGAGCCATGTAACTGGAGCAAATCCCTTTGGCAGCAGGAGCCGGCTGTTGGGAGAGGGCCACAGAGGAGCCTGGAAGGCTCTAACGGTTCCAGTCACACGCACGTGATGCTGGCTGCAGCGGCACCGTGACGGAAAACCCTCCTCAGAGATCACCCCTTGCACGCACAGCAGTTATTCCTGTGCTCGCTCCTCTTCGGTGAGCTTTACGCCCAGCGTCAGTGGAAAGTCTCCTGCTGACTGCAGCAGCTTTGGGACCGACTGGTGCATGGGACAGCTCCTGACAGAGCTCTCTGCAGCACTCCTGGGGATAAACCTTCCCTGCCCACAGCCTCGGTGCTGCAGCAGCACCTGGGAATTCACCCGGTGCATGCAGCACGGAGCCAGGCACAACCCCAGGCACAACCTGAGGATCCCCCGTGGCTGCCCTGTGCTGGCCCCCAGCACGATGCAGACAGCTGCTTGCTCATTTGCTTTGTAAAGTAGTCTCTGCAGTGAGGGGTCCCCACCCTGCTCTGCTCTGCCTCTACCATCGAGACCGGAGGTCTCAAAATGAGAAAGGGAGCAGAGGGGTAAGAAAGTGAATCCTCTCTGCTTGGCCTACCTCTGAGACTTTTGATACGTGGAAATCCCACTGCCGTCCTCCTGGTCACTGCAGGGCAGGGGGCACCCTGACGTCTGCTGTCTCATAATCACAGCGTAACCACAAAAGCCAGTGTTGCCTTCCTTCTGAGCACCAGGAGTGGAAAATAAGAAGCCACTGGAAGGTCTGTCCAAGCAGCCCATCTTCACAGGGCTTTGCTTATGCTTGTTGTACTTGCATGAGGCTGGCTTGGCTCTTGGCTGCCTGCTCACGCAGCTCACAGCCCTTGGGCACGAGGTCTTTTCCCCTGGTCTCAGGTACACCAAGAGATGCACCAGGAACATTGAAACACGCTCTGCTGCTGGCGTCGGTGGGGAAGGGTGCTCTACTTTTCATGTCCTTACATAATCGCTGCTGTCTTCGACGCTCCTCGTATGCTTGTTCACGCCTTACGGTCTTCCCTGGAGCAACAAAACTTCACGCTGTCTCCGAGAGCTCTTTCCCTTCCAGTTAGAAATGTGAAAGGCGCCCAGGCTCCGCGAGCAGGCCTGCTGCCAGCCGCACCAGATGTCCTTCGCTTCCAGCGGAAAGCCAACTGGTAGCAACAGCAGCAGGGCATGTCTGCAGCCTCACCTGCCTGCTCGGTGCCAGGGAAGGAACTCCTGCACCTGTCTCCCTCTGAGGGAAGCAAAACAAGAAGAATTTCAGAAGATTCTGCTATGTCTCCCCTTTCCTCACTGCAAACAGGACTAGTTGCTGCCAACTTGCACGCCCCTGATAATGGAGGCTGAAGTGAGGGCAGCCCATCATTGCCTTCTCCCAGCTGCCTGAGAAAAGTGTTTGGTTTTTTTAACTCAGTAAAATGACATAAAATGGATCTAGCTAGTACAAGAATTTATTGCAGAGGATGTTGGCTAGCACGGAAACCTTCCTTTCGCTGCTCACGTACTTGTCTGACAAGGTTAGAGCAAACACTACAAAACAAAAGCTCTCCTAGGGTCTAAGTGGCGGAGCGCAAGAAAAGCAGACAGAGTGAGTAGGCAGCAGTGCGAACTGAGAGGGAAGAAAACCAAGGAATTGAGACTCTGCTGATGTGAGAATACGGGATGTGAGCTCCGGGGAGGTCCTGACAGCAGAGCTCGTGACGCTTGCAAATCTCAGGGCACGTGTCTAACAAGGTGCAAATGAAAATGGCTCTGCCTCACCCTTTCTGTGTTCCTCAGCAGCACAGAACCACGGCGGGGTCTGGCACAGCTCAGCACAGCTGAGTGGATTAGCAATGTGGGGACGCAGGCAAGACCGAGTGGCACTGGAGTAGGTGCTGGAGGAAGTTCAGAGCAGGAAAAGTGCAGGTGCTGAAAGACAGATCCGAGATGCATGGGCAGAGCAATGTATGAGGAGATCCCGTCTGTTCCAGCTTGCTTCTGGCCAAGCTGCTGACCTCCTGTTTCCAAAAACACTACAAAGCATTTAAAAATAGTCTTGAAAGTGCACAGGATTCCAACTGTCATGTTCTCTCTCCCTCTACAGCCCTCTTTCCCCTGTGTTTTAAGGGTATGTGCTGGATACGCCACGCGTCCTCAGCTGCTGACTCTTCTTTTCGTGCTCCCAGCCGGGAGTCCCTGTAACAACGCAGAGATACCAGTGGAAAGGGCATGTGTAAATAAACCCGCTTACATCCCCCAGGGCTGTCCTTCATAGATAATTAAGAAAAAACGAATCAAATGAGTGAAAGGACAAGGATCTGGCCGAGACGCAGACATGATCAGCAAGTGTCTGACGGCAACTGGAAAGGATCCAGGTCTCCGCTCTGCCAGCGCTCGTACCCAGCCCTGGGGGAAGGGTAAAATCTAAGAGTCCCACAGCCCACAGATAGCTTAGAAGTAAATTTCCCCCAAGTGGAAGATCCCCCAGCACTCCAGCAGCAAGCTCCCAGCCACCAGGCTAAACCAAACAGCTAGAAACAGAAACGGAGACGTAACCGAACTAATCCACCTGTTCCTCGCGTGTTCCTTGCAACAGCAAAGCACCTGGCTCCGGGATGCTGCCTCCTCTTGTTGATTCTCCTTCAGGAGAGCTGCTGGAAGGAGGTCACTGGTGTTTGGGAAGGATGCACAAATAAAGGGTTTGGATCAATTGTTGCTGATTTGCTCACTGGCTGGAGTCTGACTCAGCAGTCGTTAAGCTGACATGCAAAACTGCTCACTGGTCTCATTTCTACCTTGATTCTTGTGTTGTCCTCATCACTACGGTATCCAAATTGATTTCTTAATGAATAGCTGCTTATTTCACCATTGCTACGAGAGCAAATCATTCTTTGTCCTCTTAATTTATGGGGTCAGCAGGGTGGTGAGGACTGAGTGGGCTGGAGGGACTGAGCTCACTGCCTCCGAGAGAGGGAACTCGCCAGGCTGGGACGCATCGAGGTGCTGCCAAGAGCCTGGGGGAGAACGCCCTGCAAGCACTGCTCGATGCCAGGGAGGTACAGGTGGCATCAGTTCACTCCCTTGCACTAGTGCCACGTTTTACCTGGTGGGGGAACAGCGGGCAAAAGAGGTGCCAAAGACTGGAGGAGATTAGAAGCAGAGCTGCCTCTCCTATTCCGTGTAATCTGAACACATATGTCACCGGATTTATGGGCTGGCCTTGAGTGTCCTGCCTGGATGCAGGCTCTTCGCTCCTAAATAGGAGCTTCTGGAATAATCCAGGGCTCCTGCAGACGGAGCAGGCTGGAGAATCTCCCTTGCAATAAAAAGGGAGATGAGCCACCGCCAGGAGAGGCCTCTCCAAAGGGGACGGCAGCACCAGGGACTGGCACCAGCGCCGTCCCCTGAAGCTCGTGGGACCACCCGGATCGGGATATCCGCAGGCACCACGCCGCAATACACCGATGTCCAAGCTGCAGCAGGGCCAGCCCTGCCTCACAGCCTGAATTCCACACAGGGTTCAACCCCCCGTGAGTCCCTAGGGGTGTCTTGAAGGGGAGGATTTCGCAGAGCTCTCTCTCTAATCCTCACCAGAGACCCCCTCTCAAGCCAGCAGATGAGTCTAGCAGCACCAGAGAAATAGAAAGGTGAAGAGATTTTGTGCTTAAGCCACAGGAGACACAGACTGGGCTGGAAACAGGGCACGTTCCCCATTCAACCTCCAGCCCTGAGATAAGGGCGTAAAATCCCATGAGGAAACATCTCCTGATTTAAGGAATAACCCAGCTTAGAAGAAGAGACGGCCAACTTCTGAAAGAGCTGCTCAGCCAAACATTTCTCTCCATGTGGCAGCTCCGTGTGTTCCCTTCTCTTCACCAGACCCCCGACTTCAGCTGCCTGGTGGGCTCCTCACGCGGCGCAGCCTTCTCAGAGGAGCAGTGTTTTGTTGCTTTTACTTTCCTGGGATATTTCCAAGGCCAACACCACCTCTTCAGGAAAATCCTATTTGACAGTTACAGGCTCGCTCTCATCAGCGGGTTCCTGAACCTAAGGGCAGCTGCTAACTGCAGCCCCCCTGCCAGACTTCTTTGAAAGGAAAAGGGCGAGAGGAAGAAACCTTTTTTCCTTTTTATTTTTTTTTTTCTTTAAACACTGGTTTAGATCTTTTATGGCATCCAGCAATGTCTTTGCTCAGTAGCTTCTACGCAGGGTGTGGGGAGGGGTTTCTTTCTGACTGCACCACTGCATTTGGCTCATGCTTTGTCCTTGTTTTTCTTTTTCTTTTCTTTTTTTTTTTTTTTTCTCTCCTCTGTGATCTGGAGGATTTTTCCCACTGAGATCCTTTTATTTCTTGTCCTCAGTAATTGTAGCCTCATGATCCTGCCTACCCACCTGAAACATGCCTGTTTAGTTAGCTGAATTACTTATTACCTCCTGCTCACTTGCCCCATTGCTGCAGGAGCAGAAGGAAACCTTGTTGTGTGTGCTCAGGAGGGGGAAGCTTCTAGGGTCACCGTTCCCCAAACAGATCCTCATGTTTCCGTCCTGTTTTCAGTTCTAAAGGCATGTGACAAGGGGGCAGGATTTAATCCTAGACACAAATGTAACCTACAGCTTTTTAACTGAGAGATTTGGTGGGCGAGTCCGAGTTTGAAGCATTCCAGGGACACAAATCCTGCAGATTTCCAGGGTTTAGAAATAAGGCATTTTAGGCACTTGAGGCAGCAGCTGGAATGTGCTGAGCTCCATCCTCACAAACTGCATTTGCCTTGGTGTTCCTGGATGGGATTCAGTCAAGGGCACCTCTAGAAGTTCGTGTGTGACTCCTCTCACTGCAGCGACACTCATTTACCTGTCAGAGAAAGGAGCCTCTTGGCATTCGGATGCAGGGCGGGGAATCATTTAAAATACCTTGCCATGCACTTAGGCAATCTCTTGTCCCCCTTCATCTAAAAAAAATAATCGAAAACGCCAGGTGAGAAATCACAAAGTACCAGATCAGCAGAATCATTTGTTTCTGCAACCCGTGAGCACAACAGCGCTCAGCCACAAGGGTAGGGAAGGGCTTTGGGGTGTGCTACTCCTGCTGCCAGGAGCAGGATACCTTTGAGAGCTAGGAACGTATTTTCACACTATGCCCTGTGGCTGGGCTCAAAGCCCCCAAAACAGAGGCGGTTTGCTGATAAAGGCCCGCTGCCAGCCACAGCGGCAGATAAGAACTTCCCAGCTGCCGTGGTGGGAACTCTCCAATTCTCGCTGCCGTCCTTCCCAAAGCCCTTTCCCTCTGCAAGGTCTGGTTTCCTGGATGGGCGTCCGCAGGGCAGAGCCGAGAGGGGTACGTGAGCATGCGAGCACGAAAGAAATGTGGCTCAGCGCTGGCGCTCAGCCCGCCGCCACGCTGAGTCAGCTGGGAGGCCGCGCTGGCTGCGTCAGGGCCGGGGCTCTTCCTTCTGTCGGATCACCAAGCTTGTGTGAGAGAAACCCCACAGCGCGGCACAGCCCTGGATAATTCCACGGAAGGGGTTGGCTGGGGTGGGTTGAGGGAAACGCGTTTCCGAGCCCAGTGTTTCAAAAGGCAGAACTGGAACGCAGAGGGGACGTGAGAAGCGTTCTCCTCCTCCTCGGCTGCTGTCTTTGTTTCCTTTTATCTTCCCTCAGCAGCCTGAAGAGCTGCTGACTGCGTGTCAGCGCTGTCTGGGGAAGAAGTGTGGGTTAAAGGGGCTGCAGAATCAAACCCCGTCTCTTTCTCACTGCATTTCTTCTGCGAGTCCAACCCTTCCCCTTCGCTGGGTGCAGCTCCCTCCAGAGCCCATGGCAACCACAGCTCCCTGCAAAGGGGCTCAGAGGGCGTGCTTGGATGCTGCCTGCCTAGGATTTGGGCATTGACCCCCAGGACACTGGTTTTTAGATACCGAACTGCAAAACCCCACTGCTTTAGGAACAAAGTTTGGGAAGGCTGGCTCGCAGCCCTTTGTTCTAACAGCCAGGGAGGTTTTCAAGCCCTCTCAGCTGCAGCTTTGCTCCAAATCTGTGCTGCACCACGTCACCTTGGGCACGATGCTGCGAGTGTCCAGGTGGGAGAGGCCAGACTTCTCCTCCACAGCCGCACAGGGAAGGCACAGCGGGAGCTGGCTGTGGGCTGCTTTCCCTTCGGCCTCCCCCCACTCCCAAGAGATTACCCGGCAGGGTTTAGCACAGGAATGAAAAGCAGCTGCCTCCTGGCCTGCCTGCAGATAAAGGGCAGCAAAGGAATCCCAGCTGAATACGCTCCTGTCGGGATCAGCGTGGGGAATAGTGGCAAGCACGCAAGGTCAGGCACAGAGAAAGGGGATCAAGGGCATTTAAAGACATAACTTGTTGTTTTTTATACTTTTCCTTTTTGTTTTTTTGAGAACAACAATCTTTTTCCACCCCTTTTGGAAACCAGTCTGTAACTACAGAGCACCTCTGCTGCTGAGCACCCTGCTGCTGGGTGTCTCCAGCACAATCTGCACACTCACCCTCCTCGGACATCTGCTACTTCAGCTGCTGAGCTGCAACAGCTCTTTCTTTTGACGCACTCACATTTGCTGGAAGTCCGTACAATAATTAGAGTTAGAAAAGAGCAGAGCTGGAGTGCAGCTAAATGATTCTTTATACATTCCTGAAAAAAAAACGTCTGGTAAGAATTAGAAGCAGAGACTTGGAGATACGTATGCATTTCAAAATGCTCCATGCCTCCAACAAAAATTCTGCCTCTGCATCTTCATTACAAGCTACAGGACCCATCACACTTCCAGGCACATATGCCTGCCTTCGCTCCTAGAACTCACTGAGGTCTGCTGCTATTTTCGACCTGTCCTTGCCAGAGCTGCAGGGGCAGCAGAAACCCTTCGATGAGGCCCGCTCAGACTGCCGGCTCAGCAGAGGTCAGTGGGATGGCAGCGTAGACGAGAGCGGGTGAATTCTTTGGTTGAAGAAGTGGGTGAACTCTATCCCAATCAAATCAGAAGTTGCATCTGCTTGTGCTTCTATTTGACAACGCACCTAGCAGAGTCAGAGGAATGGAAGTGTCCGCTGAAGACTCAGCTAGGACCTGACCAAGTTCACTTCCCTCAGGATCAAGTGTTATTGAAAACAACCCTCTTCAGAGAGGAAATGCTAAAACGTTAATACCTACAGGGCAGTGGGTACAAAAGAGTCCAGGGACAGCCTGTCCATGAGAAGCAGAACACGATTGTACAAAATAAAATATATCTAACAGGGAGGAACAAAGACCAGATTCCCTGCTTCAAGAATAACGAAGATCGACTGCCAGAACGTCTCGTAAAGGTGGTGTGCTTTTAATCTCCTTTGTATGGAGAGGAATCGAAATGCTGCTGAAAGCTACTTAATAACCCCATGTGATCAGCGTGCGAGCAAGAAGACACTTCAACCCAGGAGTTAAGTGGAAATAAAGGATTTTGGGTAGAAATATCATCTCTGGCTTAACAATAGTTTTGCTACTACACCAATAACAGCGAAATCCAAGCAGGCTGAGATGATGACAATGTCTAAATGTTTAGAGGGCCACCAGCCCCCTAAAGAAATCACCTAACTGCTGGGTGTTAACCGTGGTCAGTCCAAGAAGGATTCATCCCATGGCCCTGGGAAATAAACCAGCTAGTCCCAAACCCTCTGCTTGCTACACCCTTCCTGGCAGCTCTAGAAGTGTTACAGCAACTTTGTGGATGACTGGAAAAGTTACAGGAAAACAGGGACGCTTTCTGCTTTATCCTGGATCAGCACAGACTCCGCCAACTTCAAAGGATCTGTGCCACGTTCACACTGCTGTCACTTTTGATTCTTTGTCTCTGCCTTTCCTGCCTCTTGAACGTGTGTTTGAACGCTCAATCATTTATCTAGACAGTCCAAGAGGAAAGTCAGCAAGAGGAAAACAAGCCTCAAAGAATTTTATTTATTTGCCTTGTAATGTCAAACCCACACGTTTGGAGGGGGTTGATCAGACACGTTTCCTACGGATCCACAGCCACAAAAAGAGTTATTGCACAAGAAACTCACAACAACACGTCGGGTCCTTAAACTCACACGATTGAGACTTATAAATAGGGCATAAATTAAATACCAGGCTAAGCCCCTATTTCCATGCCAAAAGTCACTGCTACATCCACGCAGCGTTATTTCATTCTTGGAAAATCTGAGGAGGATCATAAACTAAAGCAGCAGGGAATTTCAACCAGCTATTTATTCATTTAGAAATGCAAACAGAATCCATTTCACCGAGTGCCAAAGTCACAACAGCCAAACCAAACCTCTGACTTCCAACTTCTGGAAAAGTTTGGGAGCACAGCCCAGCTCCAGTGCTCCCAGCGAGTCTCCCAGTTTGGGTTTCACACAATGTATGTATCACGAGAGGCTTCCCTTACACATGAGCTGATTTAAGAAGTTGCAGAGACTTGCAATTACCTGCTTTCTGACCCCTAAAATCAAAGGCGAGCCTAAACTTTAAACCTTGTAATATGGAGGAAAAAAAAAAAAGCATTTTAAAACCTTCATTTCTTTTGCAGTTACCTTAAAAACAGCTCAGCTGCCATCAATAATAAAAGCGATTCAAGAATAATAAACTGCCAGGCTCACCCCATCTCTGCCTGGGTGTCAGCTTCTTTCTCGCCCGTCCTTTCTTCAGCTGCCTCGGGTTCTCTCCGCGGTTTTGATTTATTTCTCCCTTCCTCTTTCTTTCTCTGTCTTTCTCCGGATCCGGATGCTCTTTAAATTTCCTCCGGAATCTTCACTTTGAAAGCTGTTACTTTTGCTCTCGGTTCCAGACGCCCCCAGCGATCCCCGACCGTGCGGGGCAGCGAGGCCAGGGGCCGCCCGCACCCCCCGGGACCCCCCCCAGCAGCAGGGGGGGGACTCGGGCTCTCCCCGACCTCCTCGATGCCGCAGCCCCCGACGCTTTCCCCTTCCTTGTGGCTGCCGGGAGCCCTCCTTCCCTTCAGCATGGGAGGGGAGCGGCAGGATTAGGTGGTGCTTTTGCAAGCCCTTTCAGACAAAGCCGTCTGCTCGCCTCTGCTCCCGCAGCCCTGCAAGTTTTTCCTCCAGAAGTCCGGCCAGCTCTGCCGCCCGTCCTCCTGCAGCGCGATTTCTTTGTTCTCTCTCTCTCTTTTTTTTTTTTTTTCTCCCTGCTCTCTCCTATCCGCTTCCTCCCCGTGCCAACTGCCCCATCTCGGTCACATTTCTCCGCTCCCTTCTCTCCCGACTTTATTCCCGGGGCCGGCTCGGCGGCACCACCTGCCGGCCACGGGCAGCCCTGCGCTGGGATTTTAAAATAAATAAATAATAATACATATTTTTTAAAAAAGTCTTCTTTTACCTTTGGCTAGACGGATTCTATCAGAAACAGGCCGCTCTTTGTTGTTCCGTCTCTTGTGAAGGCGTTTGTATAAGTGGTAAATTAACGTAATGTGGTTTTATGCCATAGCAAAATGACTTGGGAAGAAGGGAGGCAGCAGGTAATTAGCACCCAGCCACTCCTAGCATGGTCTGAAGAGCTAATACTGACCTTAGATGTGATGGTTCCCCGGTGCTGAGCAGCAGCAAAGGGGTTCCCCTGCTCCTTCCGGGCCCCTCCGGGATGCTGCACGGCCAAAGGGGGATCCCAGCAGAGCCCGTGGAAAGAACAAAGCGTGCCCTGTCTTGAAGGGATAAAAGCATTTCATCTGCTCATCAAAGAAAAGGATATGGTGTGACTTTATCACAGCTGTAAAAAACTTCCTGGTAGAAAGAAAATTTATTACAAGAGCACTTTTCGGTTGAGCTGGCACAGGTATAACGAGCTCTAGGGCTGGCAGCAGAAGCTGAACAGGTCAGTCTGGGGAAGTGATGCTTTTTTCATCACCAGGGTAGAGGTGCACCAGTGACCTGGCCTCCCGAAGGTGACAGGAGCCAGCCCAGGAATGGATTTTTCTCCTGCCTGCTCCTTTTCAGCCGTAAATCCAGCAGCAGAGATTTAGCATGCAGCAGCTGCTCTGTTTCATGGGCAAAGCCTGAAGCGCACCCACCCTGGTGCCTCCACACGTGAGAAGGACACGACGGGGGCCTGGTTGTGAGCACGAGGTATTTTGTCACTCGGTTGTGACAAAGATCAAAACTGACTGCTATCAACTGGACCGGGCAGCGTGAACTAACTCCACCGCCGGCAGTTATCCCGAGCTTTAAGCATGTTATGTCAGTAGCTCAAGAGCTGTGGACGAGCGTGTGAGCGTCCATGCAGTTCTCCAGGTTTTTAGAGCAGGTATCACTGTGCAAGTTCCTCATACAGACACATTGAGTAATGAGCCTGAAGTGTGGCTTTGGCATTTCCTCCCAGACACCTCCACCAGTACACTCAAATCCTGATCGAACACCAAAACTCCTCACTCATCTCCAACACTTGCTTCGCTTTAAAATATTGCCCTACTCTAAGGAAGCCTCCCGTGAGCAGACTTGGTGCTGCTGAGTTACGGTGCTGCTGAATGATCCCCATCCCCTTTACTTATCAGGATACTTTAATGGGAAGTCTTCCCAAGAGAGGTTTTGTTAATCCCAGGCAGATCTGAACATTGTCTGTGCATTAATAACTTCAGAATTTGCACCAAAATAGTAAGCTCTGTACTGGTAATTTTACAATAAAAGGTAGAAGTAGTGTTCAGAATTCAGCAATATCAATATCAGAGTCAAACAGCATAATCACTAGCGATACCACCACCACCTCATACTCTGCTTTCAGCATTTCACCTCCATCTTTTTTTGCAAGGCATTTGAAAGGGAGGTTTATTGAGAGTTGTTGGAATTCCTCGTCTCCAGTGTCCGCACTACTGCCCATGTCTGAGGCTACGGTTTGTTTGCTGCCCATAATTTTAAGTGTGACATCAGACAGACATGTTCTGAGAACACCAGTGTAATGCTCTGCATTAAATGACGGCAGCAGCTAGCAGCACAAAAGATTTTTGGAACCAAGAAAGCCAACCCGGTGCCAGGAGCTGTGGAGGTATGTGTTTTCACAGTGGGTTGATGCACACAGAAGAGTCGTTGCAGGATGCAACGGAAGCAAGGAAGCGCCAGCAATCCTCTTGCCCCATATTCTCTGTCCTTCCTATGTGCAACATGGGAACCAATGACAAAAGAACTAAAACTGCACCGAAGACATTACTGAAAGTAGGGCACAGTATCTTTCATATCGACCTGTTAACAGAAACTTATCTACAACTCTTCGAAGCTAATTATTTTACACATTTAAATTAGGGTAATTAGATCAGCAGGAATTGAACTAAAACCAAATGCTGGTAGCCTTGTGAGGATTTTCTGAAATAGGGTTTCGTATTCCATCTGCACTTCCTTCCACTGAGGGAAGCGAGTTAAGTGTCCCCAAAGATAAGAATGGAAATTTTGATCACTTCCTAGATTATTACACATCACCACCCAGTCTGCATCATTAATCTCCATACAGCCCTTTGCATAGAGGGATTAGGAACAGAGGTAAAGGAACCCTGTAAGGAAGTAGTCTCCCTTTCAAACTACCAGACAAGACGTGCACCTCAGATCTGGTTTCTGCGTTGCACTGACAGGCACTGAAACACAGCCTGACTTCATGGCATAACAGTTTGCCAACAGATATCCAGTATTTCTAATTTTCAGATGTCCATTTCACGCAGTCCTCTTGTCCACACTTTGTGATCAAGGCTTCACCCTGCTAGAAAGGCTGACACAGTTTCCACCTCGACATCTGTCCGTAGAAAGAGCAAACACTGACATGTTGGCAAGTACCAGCAGAAAAGCCAGATGCAGGAATCTGTGAGTCTGCTTTTTGAAAGTTCAACATCTCGCCTCACCTTGGTTCTATGGTATTTGCACGTCATAATACACAAGAACCTGTTGTTACAAAGCACAACAGAAGAATAATTTGATCCAGGGAGAAAGAAGGCCTCCAAAAAAAAGAGCGTGAAAGCAGGTGCCTTGCTATGTGTTCGGTGCAGACTTCCACACAGAGGGATCCATTTCCAAGCAGACTTCTTCTGTAACTATGTCGGAACTGGAAAAAAAATGAGGTAAGTCTGGAAGAGAATCAGCCTTGTACTTTATGCATGTCTGGCATGAGACAGAGTGAGGCAGCACAGCCTTTGTTCAGGGATTTCAGTAATAGAGAACCCATGTTATTTTTCAACCCAGAAAACATAAGGGAACATTTATTAGAAAATGAAAAAAAAAGTGTCTCAGAAAAAATGCTCAACTTTCAATGGCCTTTAATAAAAGGAGCTACAGTGTCTGAGTTTTGACCAAACCTCAGAAATAAATCCAGAACAATGATGCAGTACATAAGTCAGCTCATGGCATTTTTGGACAGGGAAAGATGCATCATAAAGGTCACTAAAAACACACTAGAAAAATAAACGTATGGAAAGCCTTTTGAAAGGTTAAATAAAGGGAAAAGAGAGGAAAATAGAGAAAGAAAAAATATAGGAAGATGACTCAGGAACTTCTAACAAAGCATTAGATCTGACATGAATACTATGGTCAGTGACAAGTAATTTAACCTCATGAAAAATGAGGGTAGTAGCAACCTCTTGGGGCATCGGGAGACTTAATTAGTTGCTATTCGTAGATTAAACACAAAGTCTGAAGGTGAAAAGCACTAAATACTAAGTATTATTAGCTTCTGAAGTATTAATTTATGTAATTGGGCAACTCCAACATTACAAAAAAGTAGATCAGCGTCAATTTTTGAAAGAAATTTATTCTTGTGGTTTTAATGTGTCAAAAAGGTACCCAAAGAAGGAATTTTGCTTCTAAAAGCACTACGTGGTAACGCATCTGTGTAATGCACAATGCAGCTTGTCATCTCCAACTCCGAGCTTCTGACTCCTACCCAAATTTACATTCCACAGTCCTTAACAGGAAACATCATCTTAACCAAACATCTCTGTGAGCTGCAAGCTCTCTGTAAAACCTGCACTGTGCTGTGCATTGGGGCTGCACTCCTTAAGAAAAGCTCACAAGCATTTATTCATTAACAAAAGACTTGTCCATTTGTGTGGCTGAACTCTTCTTTTTGCTGCCTGATCCCTCTGTAGCTAGTGCTGGACTTCCTAAACAACCTGCACTGGTGGTTTTTGAACTGGTTTCTCTGATCTTCCAAGGCAGAGATAAATGACTCTTGTAGAAATTCAAAACGAATAAGAAAAAGAAGTGCAAAACCGGCCCCCAGGAGTTTTAAAACAAGCTTCTCTTTTTGGCTGTCCACACCTTTCTGTTTTGTTGCCTCTTCCGGTAAAGAAGCTGGTACTGAAGGCTTAAAATCCTTTAATTCTGTGGTTTCTATAATGTAAGAATTCCAGTGACCACAAACTGAAAACGACAGCAAGAGTGCGCTTATAAAGAAAGCTATCTGACATCAGGTGTGCAGCTGAAACAACAGCTCTTTACTTACTTTGTATCACCAGTTCGATTTGCCAGCAGAACACCTTCATTTGAAGACTCAGACCATGCACAGTAAGGATCTCTCGCCAAGATGCAATCCAAGCAGTGCTTGTATCGGTGGCATACAGGAACTGGCAGCTGGACCACTTGAGATAGGGATCCTACACAGAGCATTCCCTGGAAACATAGGAGGGAGTTCTTGTTTTACAATGGCAGTGAGATCTTAAGCTCTTATTTTCTAATGTGAATTATAATATTTTTGGTATTTATTTAAAACAATTTAGCTAAAAAGCATATAAGAATAAATGGTAATATAAATGAGAAAAAAAAAACAGTTTTGTGTAATGTAAAATGTCAGAGTTCCTTTCTTATTTTTTTAATGATCATAAAGGCTTGTTTCAGTTATTTTTTGACACACACAGGATTCTACAGATAAGAAGATGTACTGTACTTCTGATATTAATGAACATGTGATAGAAGTAGAATTATGAAGCATTTACAGGCTATTTAAAAGTCAGAACAACGCAGAAGAGCAAGGCCTGAGGCAAGCTATTACAGCAGTCACTTTCCATACGCAGGGACAGAAGTTCTACCTTTTTACAAGACAGCTGGAGAAATTGCACAGTCTCAGGGGACAGAAACAGCTGTAGCTCTTCCACAATGAACATTTCTCCATCGCAATTGAAAGCTTTATGCAAATATCCGTCATCTACATAAAAAGAAATGTATTTTTAAAGATAAACATGTTTTAACATTGCATAACACTGTAGGCTGATAATTCATGTTGAAATTAGATGGAGATTTAGAAGACATTCCTGGGCATAAGGAATTTCTGAAATTCTTCAAAGCACTGTTTATTTTTTATTTCAGTAAGGGAGAAGCAACGACTTTTTTTTTTTTTTTTTTTTTCCAGGTAAAAAGACCTCAAACAATCCCTGAATTTGCAAATATCATTATGTGAATCCTCCTTTGATATGGAAAATTTCTAAAGAGAGCCTTTTAATGTCCAACAAGCCAAAAACGTTTAATCTAACTGGTATGAAAATACTAAACTAGCAAGACAGCTTCTGAATGCAAAACTTCAAACAGAGCTAATGAATACTTCTACTTTTTTGAAGTCTCCAGAAAAAATCTGCTACAAAATACATAAAAATGAAAAGTATCATTTGCTAAAATAAAAGCACTTACCTGTTCCTAGAAACATAACATCGTATGTTTGTTTATCTAGGCTAGTGACTCTGTCTACTACAATCCTGATATAATTTGAATTTCTCTTCAGTGCACAGGCCTATTACCGATTGGATTTATAGAATTATCCATTAGAGGGTGATCTCTAACAAACTGCAAGACTTTGTCAGGCAAGTCAGAAGAAGTATTATATCCAATACTCCGGACAAAATTATCAATGCACTAGAAACAAAAAATAACAAACATGATTACAATTGCTGTTACATCTCAGAAGGGTATATAAAAAATGCTGAATTTCCTTCTATCTAAACATTTAGTTATTTCAACTAATCTTTGAAAGACAAAAAACATTATTTTCCTCACAGTCTACAAACTAGTTAATAACCCCACATTTCTTGCAGAGTACAACTGTAAGGTAGCTTTTCTAAGAAATTGCCTATGATAGAATGTGAAACCATAAGTTAATATAATATTGGTTACCTTCATTTTTATAAAACATGTTCAACTGTGCCCCATTTATAAGATGAAGCTATTAATATAAGCTATTCCTAATATTGATATTAATCAGAACCATATCCTACTCTGATGGCAAGTCCAAGTTATTACCAGCAATGCATGTATTTATTAGCTTTGCACTGAGTTTGTGATTCTCATTTGCAAGCTGAGATGTTTCAGATTTTCAGCAGGGTGTCTAAGTATGATTTTACAAAGAGTAAGAACTAGTGGGAACATTTTGCAGCAGTCAGCCACTTCTAAGTGTCTAAGAAAAATCATAGCTACGACTGCTTTCTTCTCTACAATAATTCACCAGTTTCTGTATGTATTATAAAGTAATATGTGTATACAAATCGACCATACTATGAAAATAGAATTTATATTTTATTAAGCTAATTTCAATCAGATACTCTTGCTCCTGAAATTTTGGCAGCACGCCTGAAAGAATATGCCCCCCAGCCAACTCACAGCAGAATTAAAGCTAGGTAGTGTCATCTGCAATTACAGAAACCACAAAGTCAGATTCCACATCTGCTTACATGAAGGGAATCTCTGTTCTTTTTGCACTTTTATCTATCAGTTGGCAATGCCAAGGAAACTGTTCACGTTAACATAAGCCAAGTAAAATATTGTTTGGGTTAAAATACTTTTAAATTAATAAATCAGGTTGGAAACTTCAAAATACTATTAAATAACTCGTGTTTGACCCTGTACTGTAATCCAGCGTGTGATTCTCCACAGGTATTGCCCATATCCATAAATGCCAAGATGTTTTCTTGGCCAACAGCAGAGGCCTCCTTCAATATGACTGCGCTACTTGGGAACAAATGTTTTCCGCACACTTCATACTTTCCTGTAACCAGCTTTGCTCACAGCACCTGGGACATCTAGTCCTGGCAGTAAACGACACCAAATATTTGTGATCGTGAGGGCCCATCCCATTGTTCTGTGGAAAAAACTTAATTCCCAGCCCAGATTTGCACAGTGCGTTGCTCCAACCCCTTCCCTGAGGGGCATTTCTGGACGGCACCTGTGGCACAGCGGAGCAGAGGTGGCCCATGCCTGAGGGACAGCAGTAAGGCCACCCAGCCACACCACAGCCATCACCCCACGACCCCTCAGGGGATAACCCCACACCCAGCACCCCACACCGTGACGGCCGAGGCCAGGCATGGACCCCGCTCTCGCCCCCCTAAGATGGCCGCGGCTCCCCTCACCTCAGCGAGCGGCACTCCTGTGACAACCCCGCAGGCGGCGACCAAGCCCCGGGGGCCGCAGCCGCTCTTGGGGTCCCCGCACCAGGCGATGTTGAGGGCACCTCGGAGGGAATGGGAGGAAAATCCTGCTCCCTGGTGCCTAACGAAGTCCCTCGCTCCCTCTGGATTTCCTAGCGCGTGCTGCTCCAGCACCACGGTGGGGCCAACGTGTGGAAGTGACTGGTGGCAGGCAGCAAGGACAGCTGCTTTTTATTTCTCTTCTCTATGTGCCAAATAACATTCAGAACAATTTGTCTTCCTTATTATTAGTTTTATTATTATTTAGTATTTATTATATAGTATCATATAGTGGTTACACATAGGATTCAATGGTGAGTTTGGGAGGTACATACACATCACATATGTATACATCTGAGAAGGGATCCGCATCCTTGGAGCGACTTACGTGTCACTGCCAGCACTGAACAGGAACAGTTATTTCACTGGAGTTTTCGGTATGTGGTGTACACGATAAATTAGAACTGCAACAAACTGCCTTTACCACCCTTCCTCCTGCTAACGGTGGTAAATAGCCCACGGTAACTGCTAAGGCATCAAATAAAGCCAGAACTTACGGACCGGGGCTTGTCAATGCTCTCTCATTTTAGATTGTTTTTCAAAGTTCTGATTTCCTATCCAATAATAGTTCCAGTTTCTGAAACAAGTCTTGTAAACTGTTGAAATATAGGAACTTTTGTTAACCCCATGAATGAAATAGTCTGTAACAGATAACTGCCAAAGAGGAAGTTGTTTAAAAATAGGATTTTCTTTCTTTGTATTTGCTGCTTTTCCATTGCTTCATTACCTTGGGGCAGGATAATGAGATATGACTTCCCTCTCAGAGCAAAGTCTTGGCTGGGAAGTAATTTTCTGGGAAATTAGCACAACCTTCTAATGACATGAATTAGGCACCAAAGGCTGAAGAGAGCACACTGGGTGTTAGCACTTTCTTAAACAGCAGTAACTTTATTGCCCACAGATAATGCAAACATTTTCCACACTTGCTGCAATCCAGCAAGTTACCTACTTAACAAGGTTCACAAAAACTATTTATTTCAGAAGTACCCTATTGTTCTTTGAGCATATTCTCATTTCAGGTGTTTTTTATTGCTCAGATCTACAGTCTGGTTGTGATTGGCCACTCAGTCATGAGATATGCAGAATGACAGATGGTGCAGCACTTCCAGGAGTTCATTTTCAATTAGAAAATATACCTGCTTGTAGGATAGAAAGCAATCCAAAATAACGGTATTTGAATTTCTGAGTCCAGACTTTCTTTGGGCACCGTACATCAGGATTAACTTTAAAGCAGAATGGAATATCAATAGAAAAAAAATACTGTACATTTATTTTGAGAAGTAACATCTCAGTACAGATTAAGTGTTCACACTAAGGATGCTGTAGTGTTGTCTAAAATAAACAAACAAAAACCAATAAATAGGAAAAATGTCACTGATATTACACCAAAGAAAAGCCTTGAAGGCAAAAAAAAAAATCCATATTACTCCAACACAATTACTCCAAACAGTGTATTATTTATTAACTATAGTTCTTTTACTCTGTTAGAGCGCCTCCCCCAAAATGGGGATCTCCTCATTTCTCTCCAACGAGAGCAAACATCCCTTCTTCTAGAACCAGGTCCTTACATATAATAAATTGTTGAAGGCAAAGGAGGAAAAGGAAGAAAAAGGTATAGCCAGGACTTCAGCTTGTTTAGTAAAGCATGCCACAACTGTCAGTATAAAGCAAGGGACAGGAGACCTAGCCGGTACCTATAGCAAATAAACACTCTCACTTCACCTCTAAATAGAAGGTGGCTGCACAATTGTTAAATTTCATTTTGTTGCAATTTTCCCCCTCATATCCTGTCTTATAAAGGAATGTGAATTTAAAGGCAACAATAAACCACACACATATAGGTAAAGAGAAAGCTTTGCTCTCTTAAAGTCAGTACACAAAGAAAATCAGAGACAACTAATTCATGGGATACCTGAATAAAGGGTAAAACTCTTGCATTCTGACTGGGGCACCTTGGTTTTGGCATTCCTGTGGAGAGTAACACTGCTGTGTATGGGTTTAAAGCACTGGAAGCCACATGAAACAGTGACTAAGAAATTATTTAGTGGGTATTCTCAACAGAAACACTTAGCAGCACAGAAACAGAGGGACCTTCCTTCCCTCGTACACTATAAAATCCTGCTTTACACTAATGTAACACTGCATAATCTCAATTCCACTTGTTAGTGCCAAAAATGATGCATATCTCTTACAAATGGCCAAATTCACAAGCAAAACATTTAAACCAGAAATTGTTTAGTTCTACATTTATTGCAGATATTAAAAGATTAACAATGCTAACATGTTTACTTACACTAAAAGGAAATGTCAGTTACCCAATAACATAAGCAGCTAATGTTACTAGCTAAGCACTACTGCCAATTTGCACGGAACAGAAACTAGCAAATTGCTCTACAAGATTAATGGCAAAAAAAAACAAAACAACCAAAAGACAGTAGACACACCATTGAAGTTAGTTAAAATGTTCACTGAAGCTTGCAGTCTTCATGGAAGAGAGCCTGGAACTAAAATAACAGAAAAGAAGCTAGTAAACTTTAAACAAGGCAATGTAACTGCATAACAAACGTTTCACATGTACATGTATTTAAATTTTCAAATCAGAGCTGCCTGCAAAAGCAGGACAAAAATAAAAGGAAATTCCTTTTGGAAAAGGAGCGTAAGGTCATCTCTTGGTAACACAAGATAAAAGTGGCAAACGGCAACCCACTTTGAGAGCAACACTGGAATCACAGCACCAATACTGCTCTGCTGATATCTTGTCCAAAATTAAAGTTTGGCACAAGAAAGATAGACCACACTACAGTCATCCAGGGTAGCAGATTAAGATTTTCCCAATGTTCACCTTTATTTTCAAGACAGCATTATACTCTGAATTGCAATCAGAAAGGAAGGTACCATTTTCCCATCTGGATACCAACAGTTTTCCCAGATTGGGTAAGTAGGTGTTTAGCAAACGTACCCCAAATGGTACTATGCCCAACAAACTCGGGTTAAATCGGAGTAGCACAGAATGCTGATCTGGGCGAGAAAGTGGATTTCAATCCAAAGTGAAACTACACTTTGCCTTGTGCCTTTTTGCAAGGAGCATAACATATAATCAAGAATGCTTTCAAAATGTGAATGTCAAAGAAGAGGTGAACTGGAAGTTTGCAAGGAAATAAAAATCGTGAATAGCAATACTGGCAGCTTCATCAATTAAACTAAAAGAAAAGCTTCTGAGGGGATCTGAGAAATAGCTCAGAAGCCAACAATATTGGTTCCAGACTGTCATTCTAAAACAGGCTGTGACTGATAGATCTCCTTTTCGAAAGGCTCGAGTTTTACATTGCGTAACTGCTAAACAGGCTGAGGAAAGAAAGAGAGGCAGTGAAGAACAAACCCAAATGGGAACTTAACGGATAAGCGTACACTGCCAAATACTCTAACTGATGACCTTTAAAGTAGCCTGTGGTCCAAAACATTCAAGGATTTTAAGTACTTCCAAGTAAAGCCTACAAGAGCCCCCTAACCTGTCTTTTAATCAAGTGTAATAACCAGATAAACTCATTTGTATTTCCAGCCTTCATGCTTCAGCTTCTTGTAATGTAAAGGTGAAGACGCGTGATGTTCATGGAAAAACAGAACCACCAGCATGGTATTTTTCTATACCTGCCATTACGGTTTTATTGACTGATCATGTGCTTCAAAGCAACTAAAACTGAGTGATCAGAAAATTACACCATGACATGATATCGTTTCTTTTGGTTTCACAGACTCATACTGTAAAGAAAAAAACAAACTTGCATTCATAACTAAAACTGGTTATTACAGGCAAGAAAAGTTTGTTGCTACGGAATGAAAACGAAGACACTCCCTTTCAACCAGCAGGCTTTTTAATAGAGAGAGTATAATTTTGTTCTTTAAACAGCAGGTACAGGCAAGTTGATAACTGAAGAGCACATTTTCTTGCGTATTTGTGAGTTAGGAACTTGAGATGCTGCCACATTACTGTGGGGTGCTATTAGTGGCGTACCACAAGCTCTTTGCTCTGCAAGAAGCATGATGCAGGATGAAAACATCAGCAAGACAGCACTCAATCCTAGTAAGCAAAACATGCGTCAGCTCAAGATAAACTCTTTAAAGAGAATGTCAGTGAAGTAGGTTTTGGTACTGTAACATTCAAGCGAAGACTTTTGACTTGTTTGAGAAAGGTAATGATGGAGGAGTATGCTAAAAAGTGTGATATTACATTCTGTCACTCTCAGTAATCCAGTCACTGATCTCTCTCTTATTGATGTGCTAGTCTGAAAGAGATGAATGATCAGACCTTGAACGTTTATTTGTGGTAACACTGCTAAAACTTTCATGTCTTCAGAGCTGCTTCACCAAGAAGTTAGGAATTGCTTTTTATTGAAGCAGAGTAGATTAATCCAGTCTTCTCTTTTAGTATGTTCTGGAATAGTCCCTCAGAATGACAAGCTTTTTGTCTTATTTCTTGGGATTTTTTTTTTCCAGTCAAATAATTTCTGCAAAGCAAATGTTTAATAGAAACAGAAATAACTCTCTAAACTGATGGTCTTAAAAAACTGATGCTCCGCTTCTGATTATCTGACTTCCAAGTATCTTCCTTCAGCATTTTCTGCAGACACACGGATTGCACCTGGTCATGACTTAAAACTTCTTTGAGAAGGAAAGAGATTGTTCAAGAATTTGCTGGATAAGAGCTGCAAATTTGTGTAAATCAAAAATTACACATAAAATATGTACTGCTTGCTTGCTACAATGGAAAACCTTAGCAGCCGAAGTTTTCAAGGAAGAGTTTAGTGTTCTCAGACTCGGATGAACTCAGTTATTCATCCTACACTTAGAGTACAGAATCCTATATAAAATAAGTACACAGGTAGAGATTCTTCTTGAAATTGGTGTGTAGAGGAAAAGAAACTGCTTTATGCAGACTCCCGAAGTGAATCAGAAGATTAGCCCATCAACAAAATGTAGCAAAATATAAACTGGGCTGCCTTGCATTAAGATCTGAATTTAAGAAGGTTCTTGGCTTCAGAAAGGAACAGAGCCAAAGCAGGCTAGTCATAATTTTAGTGTTGCTTATTCTGTTTGTAGTAAGCCATCTCATCACAAAACAGGCAACCTTGGCCAAAGAGATAGGTAAACAGGCACTTCCGAGAACAAAATCAGTTGTTTCTTCCTCAGAAGATGACATCCAAGTTGTTAGCTTGCACAATTAAATACAAGACTAACTTTAATCTTGGAAAATGTTTTAACACATTAGCGTTCAAGTCCACTACTATAGAACAAAGAGTTCTTCATACTGGCATACTCTGCTGAAGATCTTTCACACAGCAGCCTTTGCATATCCATGCACTTTCTAGTGAGCCAGTCTCTTAATGTCATACCTAGAAAGTAAGATTTGGGGTAATTCAGCAGTTCAAGGTAGGGCTGGATTTTCTTGAAACGTTAAGAAGCCAGATATACTCATGGAAACAACCATATTTTCTTGGTAAAGGAAGACTAAAAAAAAAAAATGGTATTTTAATGTTTGCAGGAATTCACAAACCAGACTTGCCCATTGCACATACCTATTTACTTGCTCTTTTCTGCCTGTACATTTGTATCATTCTTTGACGGAAAACATCAAATGCATCTTCTTTATTTTCTTCCCCTGCAACACCCAAGCCCTCCCCTGCAGAGGTAGCACCCCTAGGGAGTAAAATGAATAGTTAGAACACACTGTTTCCGTTACATTCGACAATGTGCAGAAGAGATCTTAACAACACCTTCCAACAGACACAATTCGAGTGGAAAGTACCTCTGCTTCATTTGGGGGAGGAAGGGAGCAAAGGCTTGATACCTGACATACCAGATCAACCATAAAATAATTCCCACCTCCCGTTACACATGCAAACACCCACTAGAAGAAAATGTTCCTACCATATTAAGGGAACAGCCTAGATAGAATCATCTAACCGATCAAATTCTTACATGATTTTTTGTATTAACCACTTTATTCATGGCAGATAGGATTCTCTGTTGAAAAGATGGCAAAAATTGCCTCGTTTCTTACATTTCAAAAACTGCAGAAGTCAGGGACATTGAGGAGGAAAGTAGGAAACACCACTAACTCTGCATGAAAGATGAAATTTTTACCAAGGGAACATAATGCTGCCTGCTCGAGATTTCTAGCACCCCAAGCAAGCTGAAGTCTTGCACAATAGACACCACAGACAAAACCTGGAGGTCCTGCCCTTCCAAAAAAAAGTCATTAACTCATCTCTCTCTTCATCCAAACATGCCAACAGAAGCAGCCAGGCCTCAACAATATCAAAACAGCTTCTTACCCTGGAAGAAGATGGGAGAGGATGACCCACAAGAATGCAGAGACACAATTAATAAAAACATCTCTTTCTCTGGGCTATTTGCACAGGCCATACCCATTACAAAGCTAAGATTAATGAAAACTCTGCCACAGGAATGACACCCTGTGCCAGCTTTATCTTCCAGGTCAGTTACGTAAGTATTACCTATTAGAGACTTCATTACGTGAAATAGGAAAAACTTTTTTAGATTGCCCCATGTACTGAAATTAATCTGAGAATCTTAAATAAAGAAAAATGGTTCTTATCTAAGTTCTGTAATAACAGGTCCACTTCAGCCAAGTTGGCTTGTTGTGCAAGTCTAAAAGAATATTCAAAGGCTCTGACAAGCAAATTCAACTTTACAGTCCACAGCAGAAATCCTGGATGCTCTTTTTATTTCTGAATGGTGCTAGATACCAGCGTTATATAATGATCAAGATAAGCTCTACATTGGGATTGGAGTGGCTACGATTATTAATCCTTCCCGTTTTGCTCAGAGGAGATAAGACAGCACATGGACTTTGAAACAAGTCATCAGGAGAAGAGCTGGGAGGAAAAAAAGGGGAGGAAAGTGTAGAGGCTACAGGTTACTAGGTGGAAAAAACAAACAGCACTGTATCAAAGCAACAAGAGAAAGCAAAATGTTAAGTTGCACTGGTTTAATTCTCACTGAGATTGTTGTAAAGTAGTGTCCACAGAATGACTTTGGCTGGAAAGTAAAGAGAGGTAGACACCATGAAAACAGTCAGATACGGACTTACCTCTTTGTTACAGAAAAGGTAAACAAGTTTTTGTAAGGGGTACAGAAAACAGAACTTCCCTACTTTGCATGTGTCCTGACAAGAGGACACATGCTGGAAAAACAGTATTTCAAAATGCAGTTCTTAAACACAGCCAGAACCTTTTAGAATGTGAGGGACTAACTGTCAGACCAGCTACAATTAGCTTATGATTAGCTGGACAGCAAGACTCGTGCCACGAGCTGTAGAAATGAAATAAAATTACTATTATCTTTGGTCCCAACAAGTTCTGAAGTTAAGAACCCGAGGTTCTAACACTTCTGATCACCAGACAGCCACAGAAGAGGTATGCTGCTCTGTCACTGTCCATTTGCTGCAGATGAAAGGTCAATGGAAAATACAGTAATGGCCACTGGACCACGGGGAGCCATAAGGAAGAAAGGGAAACAAACAACTGGAAGTATGCCACCAATTAAAATGACCAACACTGTCAAAAGCACGAAGAGAAAACAGAAATCCCTGGAGAAACCAGAATGTTAACCCACAAAATGTATGCACGGACTTGAGAGCTTGGCACGTGGGTTTAGAGAGAAATGAATTGATTCTGCCTCCTTATTCAGTCAGGGAGTTGAAGGAGATATTATCCGTTCTCTGTGCTGGCAGCAGTGGACGCTGGATACAGCAACTTTAAAAGACAAAATGAAGATTCAAAACCAAAACTACACTTTGAAGGAAAAAGCACACTTACCTTGCAGATGCACTTACCTCTTTCAGCACGCAGTGGAATGCATCATGTTATTTACAGTGAAAATATTTTGTTGCCTAAACCTAGGGAGTACTGTTTATAATATTCCTAAAGTCTATTTACGTGTTATGTATGTACCTCACATGGCAGCAAGGAGATTCCCAGGATAAGACTAGGTGTTAAAAAATAAATAAATACGCCAAACAAAACACCTCCTGAATAACAGAGGCACCCAGGTATCTTTAGAAGTGTCCACACCCTGCAGCATTCACACTGCAGCCTTCAGTGATGTCAAATTGTACAGCAAGGAACAGCCACCTTCCAGACCACACTTTGCGCAGCCTGGCCAGAAAAACGCGTGAAGTCTCCACGCTCAACTTTGCTGAGGCCAGAGGCCAACATCAAGGAGGAAACAAAACACGGAACTGGCCACATCAAGGTGGGTTAGATTAAAATAGTTGCTACTAGAATCCCAGCCTTTTCCACAGCTGTCAGATTTCTGTATTTTGTTCCCATTACATACACTTTCACAGGCTCTCTGATTCCTTTTCCTCGTGTACCCAGGCCGTGTCCTTCTTGCCAGCCCATCTTCTGAAGCATCTGGAAACCTACATTCCTGTTTGTCAGTTTCTTGTGTGAGAATTCTAAATCTTTTGGTTTCTGTGGGGAGGAAAAAAAAAAAAATTAAAAAGATGTTGTTGTTACTATAGAGGGAGATAATATATTTAAAAATCAATCCCCCAGAAAAGTATATAAACGAATTGTGTTTAAGATTCTGGAAATGCAAAATTATGTTTTAAGCAGCACTTCCTGTAGCCACACAAAAAAAGTCTAAGAGTAAATATCTGTCTTGCCAGTTTACCAAAAAATACCTATCTATCTATCTATATTTCAGGTTCAGAATCTGTTTAATTACATTATTAAAATAGAGTACACTTTTGTATTTTAAGTGGTAGTTATGGTTTTTATTAACAACCACTAAATGATCTAATGACTGAATCCATATTACAAATACAGCAGCAGGCAAATGGCATTTCACGAAATGTTCTAAAAAAATACGTTTTCCAGACAGCAATGCACTCCCTTCTTTCTTTTTCTTTTTCTTAAGAGGGTTAATACACAGCTATTATAAAAAAGCAACAGTGCTTTAATCACGGAATGTTTAATTTTGACAGAGGTAGTTACAAGATAACAGGAGTCATGGCTCTCTTCAGATGTAGTCTTTTTGAGGACCAGGCTCTTCTGATTTTAATTTGAATTTTTGACAATAACACATTTTCAGAGGCTATTTCCTATAAAGACAGTTGATTCTCAGAATGCAATGGCAAACCAGAAGAGTTCTTTACCTTCTTCTTCTTTGTAACTGGGCAACCACGAGGCCTATCATAAGCAATTCTGACAGGTTCGTGCACTGCAAGTCAAATCAAAGACAAGAATCAGCTGTAGAGAAAACCAATTTTAACACAGAACTCAGAAAGTACATGCTCAAGTGGAACTCTAACTCAATGCCTAAGATCAGAATCGTCAAGAAAGATCAGAAGGAAAAAAAAACCACCACCCAACAACAACAAAAACAAAAAACAGTCAGACAACTCCCCTCTGCCCCCCAAACTACATTAAAAAAAAGGAGAACCAAGTGCATTCATGCATAGAGTTTTGGATATATCTTGCCAGCAATACACTGATGGATGATAAGGACTTTAGGCCTTCCATTTCCATGAGCTTCTGTAATACTCTGACAGAAAATTCAGACTGCACCTATATGGGGTTATTGTATATCATTTTCATATCACAAATGACAGCCTTCACCAATAAATATCATTACACAGAGAAAACACATTTGTTAAAGCAGCTGCAGAGCACGTACGATCAGCTTTAAGCTACTTAGATCTCAGTTTTTAGGATATCATGACCCGCCTCCCTGCTGTGGCTGTATTGACAAAATTTAGCAGGCCAATCCAAAGTCTAAATATATTTAGAGTTGTCAGATACTCAAAATGTGTTCAGTGCTATACTTAGGCCTGTTAAACCTGTCACGCACTGATGAACTGAAACCTGCAAAAACGGCTACTGTGGGTTTTTTTAAGCCCCAGAGCAAAGGTAACAGTCACATACATTAGAGATATCTGGGGAACGACGTTTTACGCAGGTAATCTCAATCTCAAATAGCAAAGTTTGCTATTATGCCACAATACAAAATAAGTATTACACCATTTATTCAGAATTTCCTTTCCCATCTGAACACTGTATTCATTTTTGTATTAAAGAAGTGCAATTCTTTCGGCCAATAACAATCAGTAACAAAGTACATAAAACGCACAAATTCTGTACTGATATGCCCAAAACTTACTTGTAGCACTCACCTTTTGGTTCTTCTATGAGGCATATCCTTTTAGATGCAGGAATCATACCAACTTTCAGAGACTTGCTGCTGATTCGTTTGCGGGGAAATAGGGTACCAGGAGCAGGAGTTGATGCCTGTGTTGACAGATTTGGTATAGCACCATCAGATGATGTAGCTAGCTGCTTTTCACCTGTTGAAATTTCCTCTCCTGTCTTGGAAATCAACTCTTCAGCAAGGTTTTCCGCACTTCTACCTGCTGAGATATCATCCTCTTCTCCCTCCTCTGCTTGCTCCGTTTCTTCCAAAGGTCGAGAAACATCCTCCTCAAACTCAGCTTCCTCCTCATTGTCTTCCTCCTCCTCTTCTTCATCTTCCTCCTCCTCCTCTTCTGAAATATCCAAATTTCTCTCTTCAGGTTTAGCACTTTCCCCAGCGTCAGTAGCTTCTGGCACAGCGCTGAAGTTAATAGACGGACATAACTCATAGACTTTCATTCGGTAGAACTTGAAAGCAGAACTGCTTCGATCCTGTAGAAACCTGGACAAAAATCACAGTGAAAATAACATCAGTAAGATATTCTT
The DNA here is from genome assembly GCA_011076525.1 of Nettapus auritus. Taxonomy (NCBI): domain Eukaryota; kingdom Metazoa; phylum Chordata; class Aves; order Anseriformes; family Anatidae; genus Nettapus; species Nettapus auritus. The sequence goes on along the minus strand of CM021792.1, from coordinate 1,386,991 downwards.
ATCTACAAGCAAGATACTACAAATAAATCTCTCATTAGCTTTTTGAATAGTCATTCCAGGTATGTTTTTGAAGAACTGTAGGATTCCCCTACAACACGTGCTAAGCACAGCAATCATTCTCCTCAGCTCTTAAGAGGCGTGGTTCCCAAATTGTGTTGTAAAGAATTTAGTACAATTATCTTCATTATGCAGATGGACAAACTAAGACAAGAAGCTAGCTCTAGATCACCCAGAAGGCAAACAGCAGACCCCAGAAGAGAATTCAGGTCTTCCAAATTTCGGTTAGGTGGTGTATGTAGAAATAGATTTATTGATTCTGAGGGAGACAGAAAAGACAACAGGGCTCCATTTTTGTTGGCACAGTACAACTAAAAGTGAAAGATCTGTGCTAATTTATGCTAGGGCACATGGGCCATTGTAATCAAAGCCTCATTTAAAAGAAAAAAAATAAAAAAGACAGAAAACACTTTGGCAGAACACTTGTTTCAAGACGCAAGCTGACTACTTAGGATATAAAAGAAAAGGAATAAATATTTCAGTATACGTGCATTTTGGAGAAATGATTTTCTTTCTTAGTTATTTTGGACATTTACCATTAATAGAGGTGCTGAACAGGACAAGAGGAAGTATTGCTCAAAATCCTCCATCCCTAAACATATCAAATAAAAGCATGCATGTCAAAAATAATAAAAGGAAATCTCACTTTAATAATCGTTTAGCTAGATTTTGATTTTTCTTATTGGTCAGACAGATAAACATGTAGGTTACTCACCACAGATCTGGGTTATCTGCACTGTTGTCTATGCTGAACTGCTCAATTTCTGGTCCTACCTGAGCAACAAACTTGGCAAGCTTCTCAGCAGTTTCCATCGTTTTAGCATCCACTGCAGAAAACAGAACACTCCTTATCTACAGATCCATACAAAATCCACATCACTGGAAGGTCAGCTCAGTTTAGAGCTATCTACTTTCACAGAACAAATGATGATGAGAATTTCCAGTTTAATTTGCAGTTTAAAATCTAATCCTGAACTGTCACTTACCATCAGGAAACTGAGAGGGCAACGGTAGGAAAAGTTCAGATGGTGCCAATAAATCCTCAGAATCCGCCCTTTCTTCTGCTGGCAGAGGGGCCTCTGAACCGGTGGCACATTGTAAAGATGAGGTTGCATCAAGGGAAGAATTCTTCTCAGGTGTGTTGGTTTCTGACAGAGAAGACTTGGATTCGACCGAACTTTGAAGATGCTTGTCTTGGTGTTTCAGCATTGTGCCAGCTGAAAGCACAGTCTGTGTCCCTGTGGTCGCTCTCCTCACCTTCCTTCCTCGAATTCCATGTTGTGTAATCATTCCCAGCCTTTTCCTTTTAAATAGCTTTCTCTTAATACTTGCGACTTTCCTGGCATACAACATGGCTCTGACCGATTCTGTTGCAGCTTCTTCTAGTGTTCTGCCCTCACCACCTGCCTCTTTTCCCAACGATGTCCGCCTTTGCACCTCTGATAACTTCAGCCTGTAATACTTGTATTCTAGACTATCTTCATCAGACAAGAACCTAAATAAAAAGATCATACACATAAAACAAAGCCTAAACCTGACAGCCTAAGAGGCAACTTCATTGCTAAAGCAACAAGTAAATATAAAGTATGCCAAGCAAACAAATGATGGAGGGTTTTGACATAAATCATTTGGCTACTAATTAATCAGTTATGCTGCAATTCACACGTGGAGTGATATTGTCATATTAAAAGATTATTACACCTGGAAGCATCTCAGCTTTCATTTTCCAACATTACTTGCAGAACACTAGGAAGTCTGAAATGTTACTATACATTTATTTTAACTGCATTCGTTTAATATTTTCACCTTGTAAACGTAAATTATTTTGAGTATCTTGAGCTTGGATTGACATACGGTTATTCTCGACAGATCAAAAGGAACGAGGTCTACAACACAACACAGGAGCAAGAGGACAATTTCCAGGGGCATTAGGAAGCACAAAGATTTTCAGATAATCCAGTTCAATACACAACAGGCTTTGATCTTACACCCGTTGAATAAAATAGCGAATTTAATGAAACATAATCCAAATATCTTCAGGAGAGCAAAGCAGTAGCAGGGCATTCTGTTCAAACACACCTACCAGTATTCAGGACTGTTCTTCTGAGCATTTCTCTCTTTGGCAGACAAGGTTCCCGAAACAATGCTATTCACTAGCTGTTCAATTGTCTCTACAATTTTCCGATCAGCTCGCTGGGGGACTGTAGGAAGAAATAACACGCAGCCATTGAGTTATTTTCATCAACAGGTTATGAATACGTCACCTTGGTTATTTTTTGACATATTGACATTTGCAATTTTTCAACGTATTGGCACAAAAAATGCCCCCTCTTGGTACTGGAAGAAATTAAGGAGAATAAACAAAATAAGTACATTCCAACACTACTCTGAAAGGGTAAATTGCAAATCATTAGTCACTTGGCGTCAGTGTTGCAAGGCCTCCCAGAAAAAGTATCTGAAGTTCAATTAGGTAAGAGCAGATGAGCACGGTAATGGCTAGGGATGCCTTAGGATGAACTGGCCCAAGACAGCAGGGAAAACGGCATTCCTACAGACTGAGTATAAACAAATTAAAGATAAAGGCCTGCAGCTGATAAAAGTGGTAATGGTAACGTCTCTGACTCTGCTTATATGCAAATGTTTCTTCTGGAACGCAGCCAGCTGCAGATGTGGTCCTGGCCTATCTGGAAGAGGGGACGTTGGAGGGTAGGGCAGCTGAGGCAGCCAAATGCACGAGGTGAAAATCCTTGATGTGAAACACAAACACGTGTGGGAGAGGGGAGGAAGGGGACGTACTTTCATCTGTACGGCCTGGCACAGAACTGGAAGTGAGAGCTACAGCAGACAGAATTACCTGCCTCAGCACAGCCAGGGGTTTACATGGAGTTCCCAGAATTTGGGATTCCTGACCTAGCAAAGCCATGAAAGATACGAGATGCAGCAGTAGTGACAAATACAGCAGTTATGTCCTGCAAGGCATTCTACAGCCGTTCACTCACTTGTGACTTTAGCGTCAGGAGAGGGTTTTTGAAGCTGTACTGTGGACTCTGCTTCAGCTTTTTTCATCTGAATTGGATATCCACTTTTCTCTAACCAAGCCTTCAAGTTTTCGATGTACTCTCTTCCAAACAACGTGGAATCATCGAAATTGGGGAACAGCGTCGGTGCTGGAGCCATTTCCTGGAGCCCTACAGCTTCAAGTATTTTCTCTTGCCTGAAAACAGATGCTAACGCAAAGGTCTGACCCAGAAGCGCTAAAGACTTACGACAAAGAGAAACAGTGGTCTCAAAAGCACTTGCCATTTCTCTGGGGTTACCAAAACCGCTGGTCTTAATGCTTAACTCGTAAGCATTGCAGGCCATGAGCAGAGGTGTAACGCCTTTTAGCAGGCGGTCTTGTAGCCTCATGATATATTTATCAAAAGGCTTTATTATTTCAAAGAAGCAGTTCTTTGTTTTCACAGCACCCTTGTCCAACAGCATATTTAAAAATTCATTGTCCACCTTGGGAGTTTTCAAAGCAGCATGCTGTAAACTCTTGATGGTAAAGAAACAGTAATCTCTGTGTTCCGGCTTTAAGGAGCATTTGAAGGAAGCAAGCATTTTCGCACAGGTTTCTGTCTCCAGCTCAAAGAGAGCTCCAAAGAGCCGGGAAAATTCCGCATCGTTTTTTATGGCGTGGAATCCAGCCCACTTTATGATTTGTATTCCGAACGTCGAGAAAATGTCCGACTTGTCCACAAGGTCAAAATTGAGATTTCTAAAAACGTGGGCAGGCTTCGGAAGCCTGAGAATAGGTCTCTGGGTTGTTATAGGTCGCAGAGGCATCTTTTGGAGAGGCACCGGCCTCAGGTTAGGCCGTTCAGCAGCTTCTGGCAGTCGATCAGGTTGCACAGCTGGCTTCTGATCAGGGCCTGGCTGCAGTTTTTTAGTGTTCCATTTCTTGAGGGGAGCTTTGATATCTCCTTTGAATATTTTAGTTTTAGCAGCGCCCCTCGCAATACGCTTTCCTCGCAGAACTCTTCCCCTGCCGATGTTGCCCCTCCGCACCGGGGGTCGGAACTCGCTGTCAGACTGAATTCCAAACTCCACCTCGTACTCCTGACTTTCCATGTTGCCGTATTCATCTTCCATGAGCCCCGGCGATCTAAAATCACCTAAAATATCTGCAGAACTGAAGTCAGTTTCATGCGGTCCCGTGGATTCCCAAGAGTCGGGATGCCCGTACTCCTGGTCGTGAGAAGCCAGGCTCCCATACTCCCGGTCGTGAGCCGCAGGGCGCCCGTACTCCTGATCGTGAGAGGCCGGGTGCCCGTACTCCCGATCGCGAGATGCTGGGCGCCCGTACTCCCGCTCATGCGTAGCCGGACGCCCGTACTCCCGGTCGCGAGATGCTGGGTGGCCAAATTCCCGATCTCGAGATGCTGGGTGGCCAAACTCCCGCTCACGAGTCACCGGGCGGCCGTACTGTTCGTGGTAATAGTTATCTTTCCTAATGAGAGGGCTCGCAGCTCTGTAAGAAGGTCCCGGATAGTCATCTCTAGGGTCTTCACTCCAGTCATCGTGTGGATGGTGCTGGGCGTTGTCGTACCTTCCATCATCATGGAAGTTGTCTTCGTATCTTGGTCTTGGGACAGGCCTTGAATGAGCTGCAGTGAGAAAAACATAAATATGCTGATGCACAGAGGTAGTCTTAGGAAAAAAAAAATATAATAGGCAAATTTAGACGCTTGCAGAGTCGACATACCAAAACTTTTGAAGAACAGTGTGCATCCCTAACTTTAAGATATCCCTGTTTGCTTTCCTATATACATTGGACAATTTATAATACGCCAAAAAAAAACAAAACAAATGACCCAAAATGCCTATGCACACATTGCAAAACCGTTTATTAAATCCTCTTCTGCTCTTGTTAGAGCTAAAATACAAGTTCTGCTATAAAGCCGGTTTTCTACTTGATCGCAACTTTTCTCAGTCTAGAAAGATTCCAATATTGTGTGAATAATGCTTCTGCCGAGACTTCTCTGGTGTAAAAAAAAATCAAAAGCTCTGTTCTCACACTGTCAGAATTCCACAGCTGAACAGAAGATCATCTTTTCTACAAATTCATACGCAATCATCTGAGATAACGTTACAGTCAGAAATACTAGAATTTCCTGTACGGTATCCGGGAATCCCAAATCTAGCACTTAAATTCAGAAGGCAGAAGATTAAGTGTTTAAAAGAAATAATTTCTTTGAAGCTATGACAACTGAAAGAAAACAGATCTCATTTTAAAACATCAGCTTTGTATGAATGTAATCCGTGTCGTTTTTCTGGACATTTTAAATATGAAATTTAGGAGACAAAAGAATTTGCAGATGTTTTGCACGCATTCATTAAATTAACATCCCACTTTTCGTTTTTTCTCTAAAAATAACACAAAATACAGAGATTCAAAGGCCTCAAACGCACTCCTACATTTATTTAACTTATCAGACATCAACAGAATTCCATCCTGCAGTGATGTCTCTGGAGACCGCCCTGAAATTGGACCCACTCTCGGATGCAGCCCGAACAGAATTCCTTTGTTTCAATTTCGGGTTTTGCCTGGAATTTGCACTCCACATTAAAACAGTGTCAGCCATACCAAGCCATTAGCCTCTAAAATGAAACTGGATGTGGAAAAACACCAGCACAAGTCCACGTTTCAGGCAAATACGCCTAAAGAGAAGCCAAGAAATCTAAGATAGATATCACCACGGCAGCTGCTATGATCCACAGCACGTCATGCCCGGGTTCCTTTACCTTTAAAATGATGGATTGTGTCTTCTATAGCATCGGTCCTGTCCATGCGATACCTCTTAACTTTGTCCTGCACCACAGCATCAAACGTCTCCCGTGTGATCCGCCGAGAGGCCATTTTTCCCCCTGTAGCAAAACAGCACAATGCAGTCCCTGACCGGGGCACTGCCGCTGGAGAGATCCTCACACATTCTGGGCGCCCACCGGGTTCAGCCAAGGCAGATTCCCGAGTGCCTGGCGGTGGCAGCTCCCCTCCAGTTCCCCCCTCAGTCCCCCCCCCCCCAGCCCTCTCAGCTCCCTCCTCAGCCTCCTCTGCTTCCCCTCAACCCCCTCTCAGCTCCCCCTCATCCCTCTCAGCTCTCCTCAGCCCCTT
>CM021792.1:1316014-1380677 GCA_011076525.1 Nettapus auritus | reverse complement strand
TCCCTCTCAGCTCTCCTCAGCCCCTTCATCTTCCCCTCAGCCCCTTCTCAGCTCCCTTATCCTCCCTCTCAGCCCATCTTCAGCCCCCTCATCTTCTCCTCACCCCCCTTATCTTCCCCCTCAGCCCCTCTTCAACTACCTCATCTTCCCCTGAGCCCCTTCTCGGCCCCCTCATCTTCCCCTCAGCCCCTCCTCAGCCCCCTTATCTTTCCCCTCAACCCCTTCACAGCCCCTTCATCTTTCCCTCAGCTCCCTTCTCAGCCCCCTTATCTTCCCCCTCAGCCCCTCTTCAGCTGCCTCATCTTCCCCTCAGCCCCTTCATCTTCCCTTGAGCCCCTTCATCTTCCCCTGAGCCCCTTCTCAGCCCTCTCATCTCCTCCTCTGCCCCTTCATCTTCCCTTCAGCTCCCTTCCATTCCCCCTCAGCCCCTCTTCGCCCTCCCCAGCTCCCCTCAGCTCCCCCCCTTAGCTCCCCGCGCCCCACCTGAGGCGAAGCGCGGCGTGAGGGGAGGAGGATGAGGAAAAGAGGGGGCACCACCCGCAGCCTCCACCGCCACCTCCCGCCCTCCTCACCCCTCAGCAGGCCCCCCCCGGGCCCTGGCTGCCCGCCGCCCCGCTCGGAGGCCCCGGCAGGAGGGGAGGACCCGTCCCGCCCCGCGGCCCGCCCCGCCGGGAGCCGGCCCTGCCCTCACCGAGGCGGCGGCGCCCCCCCCCGGCCCCGCAGCCCTCCCCCCCCGCACCGCCCGGGAGCCTCCCAGCATCCCCCGCGCTCCTCCCTCCGCCCCCTCCCCTCCGGCGGCTCCCGCACACTGCGCCTGCGCACAACGCGCCCGACCGCATGTGTATGCAGGATAGGCGCGGTGCGCATGCGCGCTAGGAGCCTCCGTGCTCTTTTTCGCTCTGCTGCTTCTCGGGGGAGGGGGTGGGTGCGACTTTTTTCGCCCCCCTTCGTGCGCTGTATTGACGCATGCGCACTGAGAGGGCCGAGCCAGGGCGTACGGCGGCCGGGGCGGGTCAGGCGCCTCAGCGCGCTGCTCTTTGTCAGGAGGAGGTGGGCACCGGGGGAGAACCGGAGGGAGAACCGGAGGGGAACCGGGCCCCGCTGAGCGCCCACGGCCTCCCTCAGCGCCTGGGTCCGGGCTCTGGGCCCTCTCCGAGGCCAGGCTGGGCCCATCGTGGCTGGCCGGGCCTGCTGAGGGAGGCGCGGGGCCGGGGCCGGGGCCGGGGCCATGGTAGCCCAGGGGCGGGTTGTGGTAGCCCAAGAGCGGGTGTTGGTAGCCCCCGGGGGCGCAGGGCCGGCTGGCAGGGCTGAGAGCCGGGCCTTGGTCCCGCTCCCATCCGCAGCCGTGCTGCAGCGACCCCCCCGCCCAATCCTGGGCCTCCGCGGGTCCCCCTTAATTATTTTTTCTTGTTTCTACACGTTAAAAATTCACCCTTCTGTAGCATTTTCTGTTTTCCAGCTCTGCGCTGTGTTTTGAAATAGAGCAGGTCGCCGTCTGGGTCTTGTCTTAACCTCACAAGGTCCCGCAGCAAAGCTAATTGTGGGCTTTCCTCCTGACAGGACAAAGGAGCGGGTTGGAGTTTACTCCCTTCGAGGAAAATGGGATCCAAGCAGATTGCGCAGGAAACGTTTGATGATGCCGTGCAGGAAAACATCACGGAATTTGAAATGGATCCGGAGGAGGCTGTGAGGGAGGCTGTGCAGCAGTTCGAGTCCCAAGGTATTGCAGGTTAATTCCGCTTTTGCAATTAGGCTATTACAGATTGAGTTTTCTCAAAATCTCAGAGAACCAATGTGCAAAGATCGATCATTCGGTATTGAAATGAAGCCTGTGTAAAGTGGAAAGTAGATACTATTAATGCTAACCTAGTTTAACAGAGTAATTATGACTGAGAAACTGCTTTAAGTGAAACCTCAAGGTGCGGTTTGGTGAATGAAATTGAACTTTTTTTTTTTCCCCGGCTGAGATTTAGTCAGAATTAGTTCCCTGTTGCAGGATGTACCTGACAATCAGAGTTAACCAGAGCTTTGGCAGCCTTTCAGCATCTTTGTGCGTTGATCCATGCTTTATAACAAGCCTATTTTTGTTAGCTGTAGCTAACAAATTTTACTTAAGCTCTTGTAACTAATATGAATCTCGTTTCTGTTTTTTCCCTTTTAGGTGTTGATCTAAGCAATATTGTGAAAGCTGTGCGGCAGCCTGCCTCTGAAAACGGTCAAAAGCAAAAGCATGAAATTTTGCTGGTAGGACTATACATTTGTGTTGCCTTCTAAAGGTCAGAGTTAACTAAGAGTTTGAGTATTAGACTAAGAATCACGAGACACATATTCTACTGCCTCTGGCCCATTTCTTTGTGAGCTCTTAAACGAGTGGCTAATCCCACATGATCTCAGAGCTAGCGTCAAAGAGCTGGCTTGTACTTTTTGGTAGCATTATCTGTGTAAGTGCAAAATACCAATATTTCTTGGCTAGGAAAGGTAGAGACACTCTTTTACAACTCAGAAGCAGATTCTGCTCTCATCAGGTGTAGTCCAAGCACAGAAGAACTTTAATGAAGGAAATATGAGTAACATAAGTGGGAGCTGTTAGCCAACTCTTCTGAGGACTCAATGCAGTCCTGCACCAGCCAGGTTATAAAACTACTTGTGCGTGCCCTTGACCCCTGTGAAATGTGCTAGTGGGACCCAGTTCCCTTGCTGTGGGTCAGACTGACATTCAGGGATGTTGTGACACTGATGCATGAAGACAAAATGTTGCTCTTTGAAACGTCTGCTTCTTAGCCACTTCAAATTCATTTGAAATTTAAAAGCAGAACATTGTTACAAATAAAGAAATTTAACCTCTAAAGAGCTGTTCTTGTTCCTTCACAGTTCAGATTGAAAAGTAACTCTTGTTCTCTATTTTTCTTTTCTTTTTTTTTTCTTTTAGACTTTAGATTCCCTTGGGAGGTGTGTTGCTGACTCTGATCTCAGTGAGATGGCCGAGCAGCTAGTGGTCTTCGCTGACCAGTGCAAAGAGCAGCTGGCTTTCCGCTACCTGGCTGGGCAGAACGGTGCCTATTCCGTGGTATTCTCTGCCTGCCAGTTGGCTTCGGGAGACAGAAATTTAATGCTGAAAGCTTTCTGTACTCTGTCTGCCATCTTGGATGGGCAGCCAGACCTGCTTGACGCTGCTGGTCAGGATCTACTGCTACAAACTCTGAAAGAATATCGAGAGGATGCTGAAATGACTCTGGCTGGGATCCGATGCATTCGGCACGCCTGTCTGAAACACGAGCAGAACCGCCAGGACTTTGTGAAAGGTGGGGTGCTGCCGCTCCTGACTGGAGCCATAGTGCAGCACGGAGACAGCGCTGACGTCGTCCGAACGGCCTCGTCGGCGCTCAGGATCATGACGTTTGACGACGACATCCGTGTGCCCTTTGGTCATGCTCACGATCATGCCAAAATGATCGTGTTGGAAAACGATGGATTGAGGGTCCTCATCGAGGCTGCAAAAGGTACAATTAACCCCCTGGCTGTTGATCTTAATTTTGAATGGTCTGCGCTTTTTTATCTCAAACCCGTGCTTTGCCGTAACTCGAAGTTCCCCAGAGATGGTTTGGAAATTTGCTGCTAACGTGATTTAATTCCTTTGATGAAGCGTGCCCCACGAGAGAAATACAATGACTGTTCCAGAGCTATCAGCAGCACCAAGGTGACAGTTATCAGAGCTATCTGTCAGTCTGTTTCGGAAGGATTTTACAGCCCAGTGCAGGTTTACAGACACATTATCCCCGCTGAGGTGCTGCATTTCTGCCAGGGAAGGGTATTCTCTCTCAGTCTAGCTACAGAATGAACAAAATGCCATCTGTGACGATCTGTTGTAATTCTAAGAAGTCGCTATTTCCTGGGGTGGTGTGGTTTTTAATTTTTTTAATGAAGCAAACTAAAACATCTTGATTCTGCTAGCAGCTCTGCTTGCTCATACTTAATCCTTTCGTCATCTCTCCTGCACAGCTTTCACAGATAACTCCGGTGTTCTCAGTGAAGTGTGTGCCACCCTTTCTCGCCTCTCTGTCAGGAATGAATTCTGTCAAGAAATTGTGGACCTCGGGGGCTTAAATTTCATGGTGTCTCTCCTGGCTGACAGCATCGACCATCCGGTGAGTGATGTAACGTGTACTTGGGGGAGAGGGGATAATGCAGCAGGTTGTGATTATTTTTATTTTTTACTTTAAATCCTAGCTGTGAATAGACCTTAGAATTAATGCATTATTTTAGGTGCACTTAGTGTTGAAACCCAGCCATTGATCCCATTTACCTCCCTGTTTGAAGCCTTGTATGCAGAACTAGACGACGTGCTCTGTCAGTTAAGAAGGGAGTGATTGTGCCCTGTGCTCATGGCCATTTCCTCTGTCCGCCCTGGCCCACAGGCAGAGCTCTGCTTCCTCCCAGAAAAGCTGAGCTGCTGTTTTCCACCATTCTAGCTAGAAGAGGTTCCAGAGGGTCGATGTTTTATTCTTTAAACTTTGAAAACCTCTGCCAACCAACGAGTTCCTTATTATTCTGTCTAGCAAGAAGTTGTATCTGACACGTGAGAATCTAATAATGCTGCTGGGAATTACAACTGTTTGAGTTGAGTTGCTGGGGGATGTTCAGGATGGCTTCCAAAACCCCGGGGAACTTTTTTATTCTGCTTTCTAAGCCTTTTTTTCTTGCCGAACGCAGGATGTGGTGAAGCAGGTGCTGAGCGCCATCCGAGCGGTTGCAGGTAACGACGACGTGAAGGATGCCATAGTGAGCGCTGGGGGGACCGACCTCATTGTGCTCGCGATAAGCCATCACCTTGCCAACCCGCAGGTACGCAGCTACGGGGTTGATGGTGATGTCCCCCCGTGGCTGGGAAGGGAGGGCTTTGGGCCACACGGTGTAGCAGCCTTATCTCACGTTGTATAGGGGAATGGCCCACAGCTGTGTGCTTACTCTGATAAACAGCTTGTGCTGAGGGCAGATATATTCTAAGCGCGTTTGTTAAATGACGGCATTTAACTAAATTGTTTTTGTAACCTGAACAACGTACTAAGCCCTTAACCTCCGCTTGATGTGGAGTGGTTAAGTGCATGCTTTGGCAAAGATTTTTGTAACTGTAAAGGTATGCCCACCTTACTACATCACATTTTTTTCTTGTTCTTGCATAAAGGAATAATGGTTAAAATGTTTTACGCCTTTGGGACCGCACATCAGATTTCAGCCACTATTGAAATTATTTAAAATCTGTTTTAAGTGACCGTATGAAACTTAATTCACATGCAGGAGAAGCAAGATGCTTCAGAGGAAGAAACTGAAAATTATTCATTAAAAAAATCCCCCAAACAGGAAAACAGAACTCGAATGATTCAGTTTTATTACACCGACATCTTCAGCAATGGAGTTCCTCTTCCTCTTTGTCTTGTAGATCTGTGAGCAAGGTTGTGCAGCGTTGTGCATGTTGGCTTTGCGCAAACCTGAGAACTGTAATGTCATCATGGAAGGCGGAGGGGCGCTGGCGGCTCTTCAGGCTATGAAAGCACACCCGCGAGAAGTGGCTGTCCAGGTATCTGCCGTAGAGCTCTTGATTGTTCAGGTTTGGTGTTGGTTGTGTTCACTGCATCGTTTGTCCTTCACTTGACGAACACTGAAAAGTTGAGCGTGTTGGGAAGATAGCTATAGCATCTATGCATCTAAATGCAGGCCCCTGTGTCTGTCGTCCTGATGTAGTCAGAACAAAACTCAGTTTGAGTTTCAAACCCACCTGCTTTCAGGTTCAAGTGACTGTGCAGTGCTTCTCTTGAAGGCATTACTTTTCCTCAAAAGAGCAGGGTGACGATAAACTCTTTCAGAGCCATCTTGTGCTACCGTGATGTGTCACAGAGGAGACATTGCCATCTTTTTTGCAGAGTTCAGTGCTTACATGGCAAGCTTCTGATTTCTCACTTTGTGCTCTCCAGAATACGAAAATACCCTAGGAAATATTTTTGAAAGAGTAGCCTAAGTTACTGCAGCAAAGTGAAAGGAAAAGTGGATGGAAGAGCATACATGGCGGTGGAAAGGTGGCTCTGCTGTAAAAAATTCTGTCTTAGCCTTATTTAAGAAGCACTTGGTATTGCCTGGCTGCTGTTGGAACATCAGTAAATCTCAGATGGAAGCAGGAGGTTTTGTTGTATAAACATCAGTGTAAAATAGCAGCCGTGCTTTTGTCTATGCATTTATTCTCTCAGAAAATAGTTTGTCGCTGTCTACAGCATCTCACATTTGCTTGCCCAGAAAAGGTTGCTTAGCTGGAGCCAGATCTGCTCTGTGTGTGCCAGCATCCCACTCGGGTGGTGTTTTCCTGTGGAAGATGCTAATACCTCTCGTTTTCCTCTCTCCTCAGAAACAGGCTTGCATGCTGATCCGCAACCTGGTCTCCCGGAGCCGGGACTTTTCTCAGCCCATCTTAGAGATGGGAGCTGAGAACCTAATAACAGAAGCTCGTGCGACGCACAGGGACTGTGACGATGTGGCCAAAGCTGCCCTGCGAGATCTTGGCTGCAAAGTGGAGCTCAGAGAGCTGTGGACAGGTCAGAAGGGAAGCCTCGCTCAGTGAATCGTCAGCCCGCTGAGCGGTGGAGCTTCAGAGCACCTCTGTACATGAAGTCTAAGGGGGGGAACGAAGCGGCGTGGATTAACTTGCAGTTAAAGTGACCTGGAATACCTGATGCAAATGCCTAGCTTGTGAGGCTGCAGTGAACTTTTGATTGGGAGCTACAGCTGAAATGGCTTTGTGCATTCCGAGGCTGCGAACCAACTCTGTAGTAATCATTCCTTGAATCATCTCATGCCTGAAGATGATCCGCTCCCCCTGTTGTTACGTGTGTTTCTTGTGTACGAGGCAGGGCTGGCCCATGCGCTTTGTTCTGTACAATACGAGCCAAGGTGGATCTCTCCTGACAGGAGCCTGGCGTGTACCGTGGCAGCTGCTTCTGGTTCGCTCCTCTGCTCTCTGCCGATGGAGGCCAGCAGCCTGATCTGGTCGTGGGCTGGATGAGGAGGGATCCCATCATTTGTGAATGTGTTCTGTCCTGTTGTGCTGTTCTAACTTATTTTACTGCTGACCGTGTTCTGTGTTGCTTCTTTGTTGGGGATTTTCAGCCAACGTAACGGTTGAAACAAAAGCACGTAAGGATTTCTAGTGGTACGGCCAAAACCAACATGCCTCGTGGTGTTGCCATTTGCTTCCAGGAGGAGAGGTCGTATTCTGCTCCAGTGAGATGGGCAGGTCGGGGGCTGGTAGTGGGGATGGTGACAGCAAAGGAGGGACAAACTGGCAGTGGTACCACGCAGCAGGAAGCACCGAGGAGCCCGGGCTTTGGCACAGCGGCATTTCCCTGAATCCAAGAGGACTGTTAGGATAATGAAGAGGCCGTGTGCCTTGTGGTTTGAAAACAGCTGTAGACTTGGAGGCGAGACAGAGCTGAAACATCCAGAAAGCTGCTGAAGCCACAGCTAAAAGCTTTTGCGTGCCGCCAGCCAAGAGGTTCCTGCTCTGTGCTGCATTACCAGCTCTGCTCTGGGTGCTGACAGAACCCTCCTCCTGCTCTGCTGCTGCTGTTGTACCTGAATGGATGTTTTCTAATGTGCTGCTTTCTGTAGAAACGTTGATCCTATAAAACATTCAAAAAAAAAAGGGTGGTTGAAGGGTGGTTGGCTCTTCGCAGGGCCTTTTTGGGACAGGAAAAGAAGAGTGGCGGAAGCACCCTAGTGCTGAGTTTGTGAGTAAATCCTGCTGCAGCCCTGCGCAGATCAGCAGAGGGGTAAGGTGACTGTTCTTCAGAGGCTGTGCGTGGGTGAGGAGGGGCTGCCTGGGCCTCCTCTGTCCCTGCTGTGCAAAAGCCTCGCTGTGTCGGTGCGCCTCTCCGCCCTCGTAGCCCAGCCATCTTGCCAAAGGCGCCCCAGAGCTTTGAGAAGAGCAGAAGAAGATCCCCTGAGCTCCCCAAAGCCTTGTGCAGGAGGGCGAGACCGATCATTTTAGGGAGCAGCCTGACACAACCCTGCTCTTGTTGACTTTGGGAGGGGAGAGAAGCGGCGCTGCCCCTGGGGACAGGGGGCTGAGGCTCTGTGCTGCCCTGCAGCACCAGGGGGTGGACAGGACACCCCTCCAGGCAGGACAGGGGGCGGCTGGGGGGCGTCCTGCACGCCCCAGGCCCCTCAAAACGCTTCCAGGCGCTGCGCGGCGCCCTGCGCTCTTTTTGCGCGCTACCTGCGCGCTTTTTGCGCCGCCACCTGCGCGCCTCCTGCGCCGGGTTCTGCGCCCCGCCCCTCCGCCCGCACCCCAACCCAGCCCGCTTCCCATTGGCCTCCCGCCACGCCCGTCAATCTTCTCTCGGCCACTCGGCTCGCGCGGCACCCCAACCCCTCGGCGCTGATTGGTCGCCCGCCTGGAAAGGCTCCGCCTCCTCCGAAGCCCTGCCGGGGGTGGGCGGGGGGAGGAGGCCTGGCGGCCGGGTGCCGAACGCGGAGCGGAGCCGAGCCCCGGTGAGTGCGGGCCGGGACCGGGGCCCCTCGGACACCGCTGCCGGGTACTGGCCGAGCCCTCTCCGCCCGGCTCCGCGGCCTCGAGGCCCGGGCAGGGCCGGGGAGACGTCGGTTGGGTTTCGCCGCTTCTCCGCCCCGTGGGGACGGGGGGGGGCTGCGGCCGTCCTGCGGCGTGAGGGGGTCCCTGGGAGGCTGAGGGGGTCTGGGGGGTGCTGAGGGGGGTCCGGGGGGGTTGCGGGGTCGGCCTCGTTACCCCCTTACCCTGTCACCCCCACCCTTCCCGGCCTCGTTACCCCTTTGCCCCGTTACCCCCGGCCCCATTACCCCCCCAGCCCCGTTATCCCCCCCGGGAGCCCCCCCGGTGCCAGGCGGGTGCTTGAGGCGAGCCCCTCACAGGCTCCGCTTCTCCTTCGAAGCCCTTGGAGGGCAGCCGGACTCAGGAGGGCACCCTCTTGTCTCCGGCTGTGCCCTTGGATGTAAAAACTGCTCAATTTGGGGTTTTCTGCTCCTCTCGAGGTGATAGCGCCAGGTGTTTCCACAGCAGGGTGGGTGTCGCGGGGCACAGACAGCGATAAATGTGCACCTCAGCACCTCCTTGCTTTTATCCCACTCTGATATAAGCCAAAAGTTGCAGAATGAGGTCACTTTTCCCTTTTAAGGGGGATTTTCCTTCACATTAGGGGATGGGAGTTGCGGCTTGGGTTGGGTGAAGCTGGAAACGAGGACAGCCCATGGCCAAGGCTGGGAGTTGTGGCGTCTCTGCAGCGTAACCCCCAGCCTGGCACCTGGTTCCCCCATCACCTTCTTGACCTAAAACCCGCATTCCCGTGAAGGTTGCAGGAGGTGACGCCGTGTTTGGGTTTGCCTGGCCGTCCCCTTCCCCGTGGCTGTGAATTTAGGGTTTGGAGCCCGCCGTCACTTGGCTGTTTGTGGTTGGATTCTTACACTTCGTGCACGTTAAGTGCGGAGCTTTTTCTGGATGCTGTGTGCTTTTTGCGATGTGTTTTCGCCTGTGGTTTGGTGGATTGAGAGTGCTGGAAAACATTTGGGTTTTTAAGTGCTTCTGGTTTGGGAGAAGGGCGTGCGTAAAGGAACAGGAGGGACATCTGTGGGTGTTGCAAAACAGAAGAGAGACCAAGTAATAAGGGTACCAGCGGGTCGGTGGAGTCACACCAGCAACCTGTGGGTGAGCGTGCTTAAAAATAATCCTAGGGTTGGGTATCCAGAGGGCCAGGGCTGGGTTCTGGGTAACTCCGAGCATCTTTACCTCCATCCCACTAGGGCTGTGAATATCGAGCACAAAATCGTTTTTTAGGACCTGGGAACGCTGATCTCGAGGAGAGCTGCGGTGGAGGGGGACGGGACGGGACTGTCCTTGGTGTTGGATTTCAGCAGGAACTCTCTGGCCCCAGTGATTGCTTCAGGCAGGGGAATTTCAGCTCCCGATAGCGCCGTGGGATGAGTCAGGAGAGGCACTAATCTCTTTTTGCTTGACCTGCAGCTTGTGCGTTGGCTCAGGCAGGCCCAACCGAGAACGCGTGGCTTGGGGTATGTTTACCCAAATGAACCTTTGCTTGGAGAGGTCACCTCAAATGCAAGGCGGGCACCGCTGAGGCCTTGAGCGCGTGGTTACCTGATGAAGCAGATGGGCTCGGTACAGGTCAGGCAGGTTTGCTGTCAGAAAAAAAGCTCAGGAACCAGAAACGACTTTCTTTGAGTGACTTTGTTTGTTGTATGAAGATGCATTTAGGTTTACACCTTCTGTAAGTGAAACTGATGCCAGTACTTCACATCGCAGTGCTGTTTTCCATTTTCCAAATGCTATATAAACCTTCCTGGTGACTGTTTTATGAAGGGAGATTGCTCGTTATGGAAAGGCGAACTGAAATGCCAACAATTTACTCCAGGTCACAAGAAAAAAACGAGTGCTGGAGGACTGCTCTGCTCTCTAGTTACACTTTAAATCTGCTCCTCCTTGCTGTTGAGCAGTTAACGATGAAGGTGTGTCCGTGCCGTGGGAGGGTTAGTGCTGCCAGGCTAGCAGCCTCGATCGAAACGTGCAGCGCCCTGAGCACAGGGATGCTTGGCTCTGCCCGAACTGTGGGTGTGCAAGAGGTGGCTGCAACGGTGGGGTGGGACTCGTGGCCTGGCCTGACTCCGATAGTCAGCGTGGAAAGCGTTGAGGTTAGCGAATGTCACCTGCTTAGGATGCTTGTGGCTTCTTTATGATGGAAGATTTTAGTTCGTTCTGTTTTCCACGTGCGTTTTAAAATGCTCGGACTTTAGAGCTGAGACTGTAATTATCAGTTAACGCGTTGGAATAGTTCCTGGCAAAGACTGCTCACGTTATTGCTTGTGTTTCAAATAATCTCAGTTTGAGTTCAGAAATTTCGGCTGTGCTGGGATCTGGCGCTTTGGGACCTCGCGAGCCTGTTTTATTTGTTTGTTCACTGCCTCCTGTTAAGGGAGGCGATCCCCGCCTGACAAAAGGAGTGGATTCAGCACAAGGCCTCAGCCATTCAGTCCCCCGCAGATAAAGCGGTTGTCTGCCTTGCAGATAAGAGCCGGGCTTCGTTTTTTTTGGGCTGTGGAAAGCATTGTCGAGGTGATCCCAGCAACAGTCGTCTCTTACAAACAGAAGAACGAAGCGCTGTTTTTCCTCGCCAAGATTTTCTCTGTTCGTGGCTCGTGCATTCGTTCCAAGCTTAGCTCAAGACGTGAATCACCCGGACTCCTGTGACTAGCCTAGCGGCCTCGCTAGCAGAGAGGTTTAGATATCACTTCTCGGTGTTCAGCAACTGCCTGAAAGTCAGGTAATCTAAAACCATGCAAAGAATTTGTATCTTCATCCTGATTTACTGGCAGCTTGGAGTCCTCTCTGGCTGAGGGAGGAGGAGCATTCATTTTGTACTTTGGAGCTAAGAAAGCTTGTGAAAAATTAAACACTTCCAGATACTATCCTTTGGTGAGCCTTTTAATTAGATTGTCAATGATTCTTTAAAGTCATGCTGACAGTTTCTGTACAGGCCTTTAAAGGAAAAATGCAACGGGCTACTCAGAGCTAATGTTTTGGGATCAGATTGATATGCAACTGCAAGATGAATGGGACTGAAGAGAGCTGGGTCTGCAGGGCATAGCTGGTTTTGATTTTTAATGGCTTAATCAAACTGGAAGGCAAAGATGGACCTCAGGGGGCCGTCTAGTTATAGTTCATCCCCCTCTTCTGAGTGTTCCAGCCCTTTTTTCTGTGATTTTTCTGAGATGCTTTTGCTCCAAGGGTGAATTTAAGGCTGCAGTAATCTCCGCTCTTACCACGTCTCGTTCTCTGTCAGGCTCAATTGCTCAGTTTAACAATTGAAGGCAACCTAATTGAGTGACTTCCCTGGGTACTGTTTAACTTCAGCCTGCCTGGGAAAAACGTGTGAAGATTTCTGCGGGAACTCTCTCGGTTTTCTTTTTCTTCCCCCGATTTAATTATATGCTTTTATCAAGTGGTGTTAACAACGTGATTAAAAAAAAGGAAAGCCAAGGAACTGGATAGCTCTGGACTATTGTGAGAAGCTGGCGTGTCTGAGCGGAGTCACCCCAGCGACTTTACCTGCGTGGAGCCCATCCGTGCGCTGCCCCAGAGGTGAGCTTTGGCAGGGAGGTTGGACCCGGTGATCTCTCGAGGTCCCTTCCAACCCTTACAATTCGGTGATTCAGCTGTGACATCGGGCTCGTGCAGCGCCCGCGGGCTGTAAGTGCAACAGGTGCCGTGCGGTCCACAGCAATCAGCGTGTTCCTTCTCGAGGATATCTGGGGAACCATGTGTAAGAGAGGTTTAGGTGTCTGTGCATCAGAGGGAAAGCAGAAATCTTGCTGTTATTACCGGGTCTTTAGAAAGTATAAGTGAAAACCTAAAGTAACTGTCTCCGTTATGCTATAGGCAACAAAGTCCTTCAATTTGAATTTATCTGGTTTGAATTTATTTGGTTTAATACAGCATTTGTCTCGTTTTTGTGTCATTCCTAAGTCCACGTGCTTCAGAGGTCCTCTTCTGGGATGCTCGATGCGCTCTGTGCTGGTAAACTATGAAGAGCTCCGAGCTGGAAGCCACGTGGACGCGATGGTTGCAGGGATCCCTTTTTACTCTTCCCGTTTTAATGGCAGCAACCTGCTGCCAGGGCTGCCGTAATCCTCCTCCATCGCAAGCTGTCTGCTCGCAGCTCCCAGGAGTGAATAAAAAATGCTGCGAGCTCCAGGGTGCTGCCTGCTTTCCGTCCTCAGGAGCAGAAAACAGTCGGCGCCGTTGGTGGTGATTGGAGAGAAGTGAGTAGCAGGGCTGAGGTTCTTCTGCCTGTCTGGTGAACGGAGTGTGTTTCGTGTGGCACAGAGGCGTAGCAGCTCTTGGCTGCTGAAGTGGTGTGGTTTACCTTTACCTGTCTGTCAGGGCACTCCCAATCCAGCGCTCTGAACTCCTCTTGTAATTGCTGCTGGGGTTGTCTGGGGAAAAAGCAAACATTTCCCAGAAAATAGCAGCCGTTGGCGTTCAGATAGCTGCCGGTGATGACTGTTTGCTTTGCGATCTAT
Organism: Nettapus auritus; assembly: GCA_011076525.1. Classification (NCBI taxonomy): domain Eukaryota; kingdom Metazoa; phylum Chordata; class Aves; order Anseriformes; family Anatidae; genus Nettapus; species Nettapus auritus. The sequence goes on along the minus strand of CM021792.1, from coordinate 1,367,570 downwards.
CTGCTGTTCTTGCTGGATGGATGACATTCTTTCCGAAATCTTAGTGTTTTGTGACAGGTCTAAATTCCACCGGGGAGTAGCAGACAAACATGTTTTTTTTGGTAATGACACGTTGCCAGCCAGCCTCCGGGCTGGGTGCCCAGACTTCTGCTGTTTTCTGCCTGCGTACTACTGTGAAAACCGTAACGACGGGGGCTGCTCTTGCGGTTAAGGCGTTTTGCTATAAACAGGTAGTTTCAGGGCTGCCAAAGGTGCTGGCAGAACGGGAGCACCGTGGAGAGGACGAGGAGCGCAACGTTCCCCGGCCAGCTGTGAGTTTGGTGCGCAGCCCCCCTGCACCTCCCTCTCTGCCTGCTCTTCCTGCGGGTTTTTGGGGCTGAGCTGCCGGAGGAACGCGGGTGCCTACCTGGTAAAATACATAAAGGAGGGATTTGGGGCTGGTCGTGTTGTGGTGACGTGAAGTCCAACTTCTGAATAAGGTTTAATTGTGAAATAGGTAAATACATGATGAACTGCAAGCCTTCTTTTTAGCGATGTGATTTTAATTCTGAACGCCCAAACTGGAGAACTTGGGCTCGACCCTTCGTTGTGATGCTGGGCTCTGAGGCGTGTTGGTTCTTCTGATGAGAAACTAATTATCTTAAGGCTGTGTAATTTCAAATATGATGCTGTTGGAGCTATTTCATTCAAACATGATTGGATTCACAAGCGGCTTGGAGAGCTGGAGCTGTTTTTCTCTGAATCCCCCCCCACTTTGGGCAACGAACTGGCACCTGCCTGTAAGACATTCTTCCTAGTGGGTTGCTTTTATCATCTGAATAACTTGATTCTGTCTCGCCTGTCCTTTTAATCAAAATCACCACCAAGAAAAGTAGAACGTCTAACTTGTCAGCGAGTCAATTTGACAGCTTGATTGAACTTGTTCAGGTATTCATTAAGCGCCGCTAGAGAGAGCTGGGAGAATGGGAAGGGAAGGCTAACAACGCGCCGGGTTTTTAATGCGCAGGGCATATTCTGCTCGTCTCGTGGTATGCAGAGAATGGAACTTGTTTTAGCACACAGCTGCTCCCGCAATTGCCAGGGTCCGGGCAGCGTCTCTAGAAAGAGTCCCGGGGCTCAAAGGACGATCGGGAAAGAAACCATTGCAGCGAAGCTCCTCGGCTTGTAAAGGTGCCGCTGCCAGGAGGGAGGGCTTCAGCTTCCCCCTTCTGCAACTCGCTAAATAAGCTGGAATCTGTGCCTGCGAGTCAGCACGGCTGAGTTACGGGCAGGCTTTTCTGGTGGAGTTGAAACTGGATGCCAGAGTAAGTGCTTTGTGCTTTCAATAAACGCTGGTGAGCTTGGTTGTAAAAACACGGCGTATGTTACTGGTGAAACCTCTTTAACTCTTGAATCTGCACTCGCCAGCAGTTTTGCTTTCTGATTATGCATTCTTTAGGGGAATGCTTTGCTCTGCAGCTTGTACGAGGAGCCTGGCTACAGAAACGTGACGCAGACTCGTGTAACTACAATATAAATAACACACAAGCGTGGTATAAAAAGCCAATCTGATCTGCAGCTATTTTTTTTCTCGTTTCCAGTGGCTTTGGAAGTGTAAAGAATGGCTGAGTGTGGGTCTATACAAAATACAGAGATTTTAAAAATGTCCAGCTGCTCCGGATTGGGTTTCTGTGGATTACTTAATGAAGGAGCCTGATATATATATATATATATATATACACACACACACACACACACACACAAGATAATGTCTGGTTTCTGATGGCTGGGCCCTTCAGATTCATTGTGAAACTTAAAAGCAAGGCTTATTCTGTCTCTGATGTGCATCATCAGTGCAAACAGCCAGGATTTGGTTAATAGCCAAGTCAGGATCCAGCCCAACTCCTCAATAAAATATCGTGTTGCTTTGCAGCAGGCAAATTAGACTGCAAATACTAAATACTGCTTTTGCATGTAAGGCTCTGCGAGTTTAGGGCTTACGTTCCTGTAGAGCACGTGGGCAGTTTTAATGTGTAAAACCGAGCATATAGACAGGTGTTGGTGAATCAGGGCATCAGGCACTAAAAATAAAGAACGGAGCAGCTCTGAGGAGTATCAAAGAGAATATTGTCGAGTAAATGGATATCATCTTCACGGACGTGCATGTTCTAAAATAGGTCTGGGCTTCATAATAGCAGCTTAGCATCTGAGATTTCCTTTTAGTCATCTTTCTCAATCATCTTTCCAAATCACATTTTAAAACAAAGTTGTAGATTGCACCGCTAAGCTCTTTAGCGTGAGTTCTATTTCTGTGGGTTTATTTTTGGTAGAGATAAATCTGATATTGTGACCTACATTTCTTTTTTTTTGAACTAGCTGGGGATCATATCTCTGCCTGTGATTTCTCTCAGGCTTTTGCTGAAAGACATCACTTGACAGTAAATTTTCCAGGTACGTGAGATGAGAAGGAGAAAGGAAATAAGCTGAGACAGTAATTAGGAATAATCAACAGACTGTGTTCTTCAAAATAATTTAATGAAGTGCTTTTCTCCGCAGTGCTACGAATCATCTTTGGGCCTGAGCCTTACAGGAATTTTGGTTCCCAGTCTGATGTGACCAAGCGTCCACGACAGAACTCTTCAGGTGCAAGCGGTGCTGCCGTTTAGGTCGTGTTTCAGTCTATCAGATGTTATCTTTCATTAAAACCTTGAGTTATTACTCTCCGAGCAGCATCCTGAGAGCTCCTCTTTTTGAAAACACCCTCAGGAGTTGTAAACACGTTGATAAGTGTCTTCCCGGAGCTCTAGCAAGCGATGTCTGCTATTAAAGATACCCAGGCGTGTTTGTCCTCCCTTGGAGTGAGCGCGTGGGTCATGCCTAGCTTCATCATCACAAATTGGTCATGCACGAATACAGACAGAGCTGATCTGGCTCCGGCTTTCCGTTAATGTCTCCGCTGCAACCGAGGGGTTTTGAAAGTGAAGTCTGGCACTAATTTATGAGAGCGATATGGGTGGGGGTTGGAAAATAGGTCAGCAAGTATGAAAGGTGCTGACAAGCATATCACGTCTCGAGATCGTTAAAAAGGAAAGGAGAAAAAAAGGTCTTGAGGCGGCCTTCCCGAGTAAGCAAGCTGTTGTGCCTCGGGTTTCCTAGGCATCAGACGGGGCAGAGATGAAGCAACTTGCTGCAGGACACGCAAGAAGGCTGCGCTGGAACTGGGGAGCGGTTGGGGAATGGAGATTTCCTAATATCGCCTTCCTTGAAAGGAAGCTAAAGATGGGGAAAAGTGGCTGCTGGGGCGGTCTTGTTGCATAGAAAACTGATCTGTGTAGCTACGCCCCGTTTGTGGTAGATTAAAAACGGGGAGACCGGCTTTCTGTGCGAGCTCGAGTTTTTCAGGCTTCAGCCCTTTCATTTCTGCATAACCGAGGATGAAAACTTGCATCAAAAAAGCAGAAATGCTGGAGAGCTGGATGCCGAAGTGCTAATGCTAGAAGTAGAAGCCCTCCCTGCGTTTCTGCTCTGCAGCTAAGGTTGGGCCGACCTTTCCTTTCACGAGACAAACGAGAGCTTGTTTCGCAGCGAGAAACGTCGGCGCAGACCACACCGTCTCGCTGGCCACGAGCACACGTGCGCTGCAGCTGGGAAGAAAAGGAGGTCTGAAGTCACCGCCGCGCCACTTTCGGTCAGATCGCCGCCGTCATCAAAATAGCCCTTATGGCACGTGTGAGGCATTGGAGCTATCTGTTCCTTAAAATAACCTCCAATTGCTCGTGGCAGGCTCTCTGGCTGGGCTGCTCTGACTACTTTTTCCATTTTCCAGGCCCGGGTTTTAAATTTCATTATGTCTTCTCCAATATCTGAATGATCTAGGGCAGTCAGAATGAGCGGCGACCGAAATCCTCCCCGTAAGCAGTGGAAGAGGGCAGAACGGGGTCTGTTTCTCCTAGAAACTGTGCGTTTGATTTGGAAACTTGCACCTGAGCTCCTTAGGGAGTGAAACGAGTGAATGTGATCCATGGCACGGTTCTTAGCACTAAAGCACCTTCCTCCCCCGGTCCCTCTCACACATGTCCTTGCACCTCTAAGGCAGGCTCTTCTGGGAGCTTGGGACTGGGGTTTTCCTGCTGAAAATGGCCCTGTGAGTCAGTCCCCCTTCCTTCCTGCCCAGGTTTTTTTTTTATTACCAGGGTATTCGCTGCTTCTGACACTAACATTGGCTTTGTTCTTGTTTTCAACGCAGGAGCCGTAGGTCTTCTGCCCGCTTGTAAGTGCAACTGGTATGGGTAATGGTGTGAGAGAAGGTCAAGTGGATTTCAAACGGCAGGATGTGGAGCCAGTTACATCAACTCATCTTCCTCCAGAGGTAAGAGCAGGAGGTTGGGGGATACGTGCAGTGGGGCTGGGAGAAGGGTGGCTGCTCTGAAGGAAGCATCTCAACAAGATTTGAGCTGTGGAGTCCTGGAAGAGCTGCGGTGGATGTACAAGCCCCGTAACGCGTAACTTGGGCTTTCTCAGGACAACCAAGCAGCTCCAGCCCTCTGGGAAGACGCTGGGCACGGCTCGGAGCTGACAGGCAGGCAGGGCTGTGTTCCTTGTTCAAGGTTACGTCTTGTTATGTCTGCAGTGGCAGAGCTGGGAAGAGAGCCATAAGCATTGCTTCCCTGCTCTCGCTGTTCTCAGAAGGCTCCTGTTAGAAACGCTGGGAGAGAAAGTCGCGGTGAACCTTGCTCTGGTTTAGATCAGGGTTTCTGCTTGTGTGGAATTGCCTCACTAGAGGTGTGAGGCCAGAACTCAGGCTGAAGTTCACGCAGCGCTGCCTGCGCGTGGCTAACCCCGCGCTTGGCACCCAACAGGACAGGAAAATTGAACTGAGCCACGTATTTTTGTAATAAAAATTAACTTTTTTTTTAGCTGGGAAGCATTCTGAGGGGGTAAAAAAAAAAAATGTTGACTCCTCTATGAAAACACAAAGCATATCAAAAGTTAACATTCTTAAGCCCGGGCTTGACTTGTCTTTCAGTCCGTAACCTTCACGGTGTTAGATTTCAAGTCATTTACTTGCTTTCTGCCCATGTGTTACGAGAAGATAGCTGCTTTATAAATATGAGCTGTGGCAGGAATGTCAATAACAGAAGCGCTTCCATTCCATTTATCATAGTAGGAAGCCTGTCTTGTTTTATTCCTGGGATCTGGGGGACAATGTAGAAATAAGGCTTGTGTGTTACTAGAAGGGCAAGAGGGAAATTGAACTTCTGTACATGGCTAAGTCATGAGCAGCTAGTGACTTAGAGATCCTTAATAAGGAGAAAGCAGTGCTTGTGAGAGGTGGCAGACCTTGGAACTTGGCGTTTTGGCAGGCGAGTCTGAGCTTTGTTCTTCATGAACCGACCAGGGATTTAGTGTGCTTGGAATTTGCCGTTTTGAAGGGAATGTTGGCATTTCCAAAATCCTGGCATTGATTTTTAGCTGTCTCAAGGCTTTCATGAAGAGATTTTTGTCCGAGAGATGGAGTAACTGAAACTGGCCAGCTGCTGGTCCGTGTCTGTTGAAGGGAAGCTAAAGCAAGAGCCCTGAAGAAAATTCTTGATCCTTGGCACCTCAGCAGAGGAAAGAGACCTCTTTAGTTGAGCGTTGAGATTTTTTTTTGCTTTTTTTGCATTGGCAGGTAGAGAACATTCCCATGCAGGGCTGGAAGGGACAGGGAGGTTCCTGCAAATGACGTGACAAACCAATTCAGAGCAACGCAGCACTGAGATGTGTTTCTGGGGACACAGTGCAATGAACGTCTGCTGATTTTGCTGTACCACAGAGTTTGTTTGCTCACAGGAGTGAGATTGCAGGATAACGTGGGTGCGCACACCTGAGTTCAGCTCATCCGTGCCCTTGGGTGGAGGTAAATATTACGACTTGTGTTAAGGATCAGCTGTGTCACGCTGAACGATGCTTTGTTGCAGGGTATCCAGGAGCAGAAGAAGGTTCTCAACTCCCTGATGTCTGGTGCATTGGCTGGTGCTGTTGCTAAAACCGCAGTAGCTCCACTGGATAGGACGAAAATCATGTTTCAAGGTAAGTCCTGCTGGCTTTTGCAAAACTCTTACTTTATTGTTAGCAGAATCCAAACCAGCACCAAACCTGTTCGGCCAGCCTGTCTTGCAGTGCTTCGACCTGCAGAGACCTGGCGGGATGCAGACAGAATAGCGACATTACCACAGTGAATCGAGTCTGGAAACCCGCTGTTTGATTTTTGGTAGGGTTATTGCAGATGTTAATCGGCTGTTCATCTGGGCCATGCTCCTGGATCCAAGTCTGGTGGTAGTCAGCAGGAGTTTTGCTATTTCGGGGTGATGCGGCTGCACGTAGTGCTGGTTGGAGGCAGATGACGGTGGTTTGTGAGCGTTGGGTGGCCGTGTGCCATAAGGCAGAGCTTTGGAGCGCAGAATAAACAGACACAGGAAGGGCCACATTTGAGGGGATGATTGCTATCATTTCACGTTTCTGTGCTTGTTCGATTTGGAGAAATAATTTCAGGAGGGAAAAGGAGCAGCGTGAGGTGACGTGGTGAAACTGGAAGGATGCAGTTGAGCTGCTTGAGTTCCCTGCTGAAGGCTGGATGCCAGGCTGTGCCCGCTCACATGTGTGCAGTCTTCCCTAGTAAGAGTTGCGTTGTATTCCAGCTCAATTGGTTTGGTTAGAGGTGAGGTTAATTATGAAAAGTGCTGCGAGAGACAGTGAAGCTGGCGTACCTAGCTTTGTATTACAAAACGCTTCTTGGAGCCCAGAAACTGAGTGCGTAAATGAAAACGACACTCAGCTGATTGGAACAGGAAATTGTCACGCATTTAGTGGGGTTTGGGGTTCAGACCCGTGATGGGTTGTTTCCAGTTCCCCTGTTTCAGCGCAGGAGCCATCAGCGATGTTGGTTGTCCCAGCGGGACGGGTGCAGGCGGTTGATGCAGCAGACATTTTGCAAGGCCAAGGATTTGAAATCGGGTTGCCATCCCAGATTAAACGAATTGGGTAGGTTTACTCTAATTCCTGGATGAGATTTAATTTTAAATTGACTTTCATTTGACATGATTTTCGTTCTTGGCATAGCAGGGGCCGAGGTCTGGAATAGAAGGGATATAGATCAGGGCGTTAAAGCTGGAGGGAGCTAAAGCCTCGGGTGGGCGCAGGCTGGGATTGCGCCTGCGACCAGCTGCTTGTGCAGCAGTGAGGACGTGCTGTGCTTTCCCACCAGAGCAGGCACTGTAGTTCATCTAAGGTTGGAAATGTCAGGATCAGAGGTGAGATGGAAACGGCAGAATTGGGGTGAGCCAACAGCTGTCCGTGCAAATCACCGTGAATATGCACAGGCCTGAGTGTTATAACAGGACCTGTTTGGTTTGGCCCATTCAACTCGCTGCAAAGGATATGACTAAAAATTGCCTGTTTTGACCAACTTCTTGTTATCTAATGGATTTCCTACTCTTGCTGTTCTGGAGGTTTTTGTTACAGGCCCTCTTCACAGAAAGGGAAGAGGGAAAGCATCTTTGGGTCGTGTGAGCTAGGAAGGTCCTTGGTCGAGAGACTGAAGAGTTTTCTTTTGGGAGCTGGGGAAAAGATTTAATTTTTTTTCCATTGCGGAGTCAGCTGCAAGTGGTCATTGAGGTGTTTTAGTTCTTTAAAAAAAAAAAAAATGTTTGAATTGCATAAAGGAGCAGCGTGGTGAAAATGTATTTGCATGTGATTGTTTGATACACTTGAGAGGTTGCAAGTCTCAAAGGAGTTCGAAAGAAACTGCAATAGGCACTTAATTGGAACCACGTTTCATTAGCGTTGCTGTTCGGGTCTTAGCCTGGGTTTTCTTCCTGCAGGAGGGATGTTACAAAACAGAGCTGCCGTATGCCAAACAAATCTTGCTTCCAAATGCCTTGTGTATTACATAGTTAAAGAGATGCTGTCAATTTGAATGGATGCAAGAAAAGAAACTGAGCATTCATCTGAGTTCTGTTAGGATGAAACCATTGTTGCGTGGAGCCTCGCTAAACAGAGCCGCTCTTGGCTGAATTCTGGCGTTAGTCTGCAACCTGCGCATGGAAATGCTCTGCTGAAATCAGTTGTGGGTGTTTCTTTTTTTTAATTACAATTGTTATTTACTACTTTGAATGCTTTAAGAAGTGACAAGCTGAGCGTTTCCATAAAAGTAGGTGGGAAAATGACCTCATCTGCTGAAGTGTGTTTGGGAAATCTGTTTTTGTTTTAAAGAATCTTTTTTTTTTTTTTTTTGCATTCATTCTTTTGCTTTTATTTTTATTCCTTAAATTACCTGTATGGTTTCTTTGATCTAAATGTATCGCAAGACCTAATGCTCGCTTTTTCTTTTTAGTGTCTTCAAAAAGATTTTCTGCCAAGGTGAGGTGATGTCTCTGTCTCCTGTTGACCTGAAGTGTTTGATTAATGGTAGTAATAGACCTAAAAGCACCTTGTGTTTGTATATAACAGCCTTGTTTGAGTTTTATTAACAGCACTCATAGTGAAAGAGCACAGAGGGCTGGAAACAGCTTGTAATACTTAATTATAATATTGTTGAGGACAGGAGTCTTTCTTGTTAATGTTTTTGCCCAGTGCCAAACACTGAGCAGCCTCAGTCCTCGTTCGTGCTCCAGGTTCTACCCGTGACGTTACAGTAAATGTGGCTTCTCTCCAAGCTGTGTTCCGCTAGGAATTCTCCTCGAGTGGTTGCTTTCTCTCAGCCACCCCTGGGGTCGTTCCAGAATATATAGGAAATTTGAATCTGGGAGCTGATTGCAGTCGTGGCTTGCTGGATGTTTTGTTGCATGTGCGCTGCAGATGTTCCACGTGTGCTGCGCTAATATGTGTAATCCAAATGTTTCTCTCTTATGCTAAGAGGATTAATTTGGGTTGAAAAGTGGTTCGTGCATCATCAGTCCAGCTCTCTGCCTTGCCCTCAGAGAGAAAATGAAGATGTCGTGAATGTGAAACTCTGTCTTCCTAGCTCCACTCGTTTTTTGCTCTAACGTAGCTGATTCTGTCTCCCTAGAGGAGAGATTTTAGCTTTCTGGAGTTGGGGTTGGGAGTGTAAACAGCTGATACCAGCTTATTGAGGTTATGGTGGGAAGGAGGATTTGGAAAGGTTAAGCTATAGGGTCACCTTTTCCCCCCTCTATTGTTTGGACTCCTCTTATCATGATCTCCTGCTCTGACCTTTGATCCGTTGCCTGCAGGAAGCCTACAGGCTGATTTATCGCACCTACCTCAACGAAGGCTTCTGGAGTCTCTGGCGGGGGAACTCAGCCACCATGGTCCGTGTGATCCCTTATGCTGCCATTCAGTTCTGCGCGCACGAAGAGTACAAGCAGCTCCTGGGGAGTTACTACGGCTTCCAGGGAAAGTAAGATGCAGCATGGCTTTGATCCTGTCAGAGGAAGTTGGAGCAGTTTGTGGGACCGTAGGTCATAGGGAGGGAGCACGTTTCTCTGCTGTTTGCAGGCTTGCTGAGTTGAAAGCTGTTGGTACAGAGTTGTGCCAGCTCCTCTCGTGATAGGTTTGCAGAACAGGGCACGTGAGGGGGCTGAGCAAAAGGCTTCAAGTCTTGCACAGGGGAGATACTGGTGAGAAGACCCTATTTTCTAGAGGCATGAGCAAGAAGTGGCCTAGACATTAAGTTAGCACTTCCCTGTGCTGTGAGTGGGCAGGCAAAACAAAGAGCTTTTCTTTGCAGGAGAAGCAACGAGATCCAGCCTTGTGCTGTTACCTGAGCCCTTTTTCTGTGTGCATGTGGCCTGAGCCTCTTGCTCTTGGGCATGTAGTGTCTGAGACACCCCCAAGTCAGGCTTACTGTCCTCTGAGGCCTCAGGCTTGAACAGCTGTGGCAAACCACAGCAGCTTCGCCCCGTCCCACCCCAGCTCTCTTCAGCCCACAGGCAGGGAAGGGATTCAGTAGCTGACAGAGTAGAGCCATGCTGAAAAGCCACGTAGCGTTACCAGCTGCAGGTGATCTGTTTGGTCTCTTCTCTCACCTTACTTTAGAGCGCTGACACCCTTTCCTCGATTCATTGCTGGCTCTCTGGCAGGCACAACGGCTGCCATGTTAACCTACCCCTTGGATATGGTCCGTGCTCGAATGGCTGTCACGCCGAAGGAGATGTAAGTGCCTAATGAAAGCAAGTATTAGCACCATGAACAAATGCAGAACTTTCTGTTAAGGTCAGATGACTTTTTTTCCCCCCCGTTTTCTGGGTCACTTCTTGCTCGGAGCCTTTGGTGCAGTAAACCTGTTACCGTGTGGGTCTGAGCACTGATGAAATGACCAGAGCCCTGGTTAGTTCTGGGACTGGAAGGAGATGGAGACTCAAAAACCTCACTAGAAAAACTGATTTGTTGGCCTGCCAGGAGGCCAGCTGGCACAATGCCTCGGGAAGAGCTCTAATAGACAGGATAGCATATTGTGATAGGGCTGTAGGAGAGCTTGTGACTGGCTTCTCCATTTCCAGACAGGCTTCTGAAACCCTTCCTGAGCTGTCTGATGAGCTCAGAGCTGAATTAATTAATTGTTGATCCTTCAGAAAGTCCTGTTGGAAGTATTACCCGAATGTGCAGGCACTAACTAGCGCAGATTTGGTTTTCCTGTGTCCACGTGCTAGGTACAGCAATATTGTTCATGTCTTCATCCGAATATCCCGAGAGGAAGGACTGAAGACGTTGTATAGAGGATTTACACCGACCATCCTTGGAGTGATTCCATATGCCGGGCTTAGCTTCTTCACCTATGAGACGCTGAAGAAACTACATGCAGGTAAAAGCAACCTTTTCTTTGCTTTCAAATGAAATGGTGTAGGCTTTTGGCCAACTAGAGGTGTTTGAATTCGGTGGTGTAAGTCCTTTTCCTGGCCTTGAAGCCAATTGCTAAATTCTGTGCTTGCGGAGGATGCCTTGTGCCTCCCTCTTGCCAATTCCAGACTAGTAAAGAAAGCAAGCTGCAAAAAAAAAGTAGTATTTCCATCTCGCACCTCCTTGTTCCTCTGCAAGTCCTGACCGCAGGACGGATTTGGTTATATCCCAAGTCAGCTAACCTCCAAACTGGGAACGAAATCTCAGGAGCTGTGGTGCTCAGTCCTCTCTCTGGCTCCCAGCCCACTTGACCTTAGTCATGCGTTTATTACGAGGAGCTTTCCACCCTCTGCTACTTTCTCTTTCCCAGATCACAGCGGGAAATCGCAGCCATCCCCTCCGGAGCGGCTTCTGTTTGGCGCCTGTGCAGGCTTGATTGGCCAGTCGGCTTCCTACCCCCTGGATGTGGTGCGCCGACGAATGCAGACGGCGGGGGTTATGGGACACACGTACAGTTCCATCCTTCTCACCATGCAGGAGATTATAAGAGAAGAGGGACTAATCCGTGGCTTGTACAAAGGACTCAGCATGAATTGGGTCAAAGGTCCAATTGCAGTGGGAATAAGCTTCACGACCTTTGACCTGACGCAGATCCTTCTCCGTAAATTACAGCACAGCACTAATGTTGAAAGGTAGTAGCTTAATCCCCACAGCCCCGGCTGGAGAAAAGTACAACACGTGTAGAAAGAGCAATGCTAGTGTTCCCTCACTTTGTACGTGCTCTCCTGCAGCTGAGAACTTATCTTTCTTGTTTGTTTGTTCACTTTGTGGTGGTGGTGGGTTTTATTTTTTTTTCCCCCTTTTTTTTTTCTCTTTAACGAGCCTCTGTGTTGTTTGGAAACCTCAACCTGAAGCTAACCCTCTCCTAAAAGATATTCTTCTTACCGTTCTGCGGACCTGCGTCCCCTAGAGTATCTGCCTCATCCTTCTGTCTTATTCTTTGATACCAGGAGTGGAGCCTCTCAAACAAACACGTGCTGCTGCTGGCTCCTCACCTGGTCTCTGCGGGCAGGTGAAGTGGCGGATGATGAAAGGGAGGACTCGGTGCTGTTGGAGTGAACTCCTGAATTGGGAAGTGACTGCTTCTCCTGGTAGGCAGCTCTTACTGAACACGTGTTAGCTGGAGGCAGTCTGCCAAGTGCAATATTCCAGTTAATCTGTAGGGAATTCCAGATTCCTCTGACCTGTAAGCACCGGTCTCTGTAAAACAGGACACAGCAGGATTTAACAGGTCCGGGTCACTTCTTTTGTTCTGGAAGCTGAATGTGAGCTGTGGCTGGAAATGCTGCCCTTTTTCAAATGTTCTTTTCATTTCTGGGTTGAGTTGTATAAAATATCCCTTGCTTGCAGCGTCCCTCCGAGATTACCAAAGACTGTTGACAGCAGGGGAGGAAAGTTCTGAGCAGTTTTGTAAATCAAATTCTTATGTTTGTTGTCAGTGTCGCTGACTAGGGGCTGTGCCTGGATTCACAAACTGGATTGAGTTGAACTGCAGTAGTGCTTTGGGGCCATCTGAACCCTTCCATTGTTGTCGTGGTCTTAAAGGCAGCATTTCCTGAGGGATTTGGCAGGCTGTGCCCCAGACGAGAAAAAGAACTGTTACATGCTTAAATTCCGAGCAGTTAGATCTTTCAGTATTATTGTTGCTACTTTATGTGTTTTGCAAGAACAAACATCTCAAAGATGCACGCGTGATGCAGATTTAGCTACCCTGAAAGGCTGCTTCTGTCTGGAGAAGGCAGCCTAGTAGTCACCTAAAGCTGCTGGCCCTGCTTCCGAACAACCCCGTTGTCGTTTGCCTGCTGTGTAGGTTGCGTCACCTCTGTTCGTTCGTCCGTACCTGAGCCCAATGGGTTTTGTTCCTCGAGTTCTTCTGGACCAGCTGCGTCCTCAGGAGAACGGGCTCCACAGTCAGTATTGACCCCTCCAAAATTAAATATAGTGCCAATCGTTTCCAGCTGCAATTTGGAAATGAATGGTGAAGTACCTTTCGTTGTTTCTATTTCAAGTCAGGCTTCAGAGAAGCGGAGATTTGAGGGTGGTTTTGTTTTATGTTCCATTCCTGTATTAAATTTGGAGTGCAGGAGAGGTCACAACAAGCTTTAGACTTCTCTGCGAATCCGATTCCACGAGCCAAGATTAAAAATCCCTTTCCAGCTGATATAGTTCATGTAGAGGGGAGATAACATACAAAAGAAAAATAAGGCATAATTCAAAAGCCGTTCTTCGCTGGTGTATATATTTTAGTCATTGTAGTTGGAGCCTTGTGTCACGGCTTTATTAATGGCAACGGAGGTAATTGCACAATTGGTAGAAATAGCTTTCTCCTTTGTCTTTGCACTTGTTCTTCGGAGCATAACTTGCTTCTAATGCCAAATATTTCCCTAGGAATCGAGCACCTGTGCTTCCATTTTGTGGTCATAGTGGAGAGTCAGCATTCTGAAGTATTGGCGTGCGTGCTGATCCCCAAACACGGTGTCGATCATACTGTAATGGTTGTGGATGGGTGGGTGTTCACCTCGGTCATTTCTGCCTCTAAGCCCACAGAGGATGATTTCCCTTGGGAAACTTGACTGCAGTCACTGATTTACCTTGTAATTAATGTTAGGTGTCGTCATAAGAGGCTTCGGAGATGGTAGCCATGACATCTGTGTTTTCTTGCTCCCATCGTTAATGGAAGATTATCAGCTGTTTTCTTCATTTGGGTGAAAGGTTTAGTCCTTTGCAAGAGCTCTGATTTCTTTTCTCCAATGGAGAAGCCAATTACTTCTGCTCTTGTCTTTCTCTTGTTTGGCCCAGGGAGGAAACACTAAGGCAGTTGCATCCTGCCACAAAAGCGAGGTACAGACCAACGAGGAGAGTCGGTGGTTGACTGCGTGTACGTGTGCGTACGCGCGTCCGACTGTGAGTACAACCCATGCCAAGTTCTCTCTCAGCTTGGAGGCTGCTGGTTCAAGGCACGGCCCTTTCTGCACAGCTGGCGGATGCCGTATGAACAGGAGAGGGAGCAGAATTGTGGCGTCCGAGCTTGAGCACGCCGCTTTGCTCCCAGTCCGGTAGGTCGTCGGAGGCAAGCGCAGCAGACCTTGTCTTAGGAGGCGTTGAGCATCGCCGAACCCCTGTGGCAACAGAGGTGGCTTAATTCCTCCTGGGTTCTAAGAAAGGATTTACACTGGATGATTAGCCTCTTGTTTGGGACCAAACAGGAGGATGATTTGCACGGGGTACCTTCTGCCACATCAGGAGTGCAGCTGACGCGTTAAATGAACAGGAAAACTGGGGAGGAGACAGCTCCTGGCTGGGTGGCCCTGCCATCGCCCCCCTTGCACCACAAGTGCAGTGGGGGCAGGCTCGTCTAGAGCCTGAGGACCCCGAGCTGAGAATCGAGACCTGAAGTACAGCCAGGCTTGGAAGTGCTGAGCTGGGAGAAGCTGTTCGTTAATTAGCAGCTGCACCTGATTTTAATTCAACGAACTTTTAGCCAAACGTGGTTTTCCAAGTTTTACAGGCTGAGCGCTCATTCAGAGAGGGATCTGAATTCAGTCTGTAATGGTTCTGGTGCTTTTGTTTCTTGGGCAAAAGAGTAACTGTGTTGCTGCTTTGGGCTGTTTTAAATAGCTTCTTTTTTTTTTTTTTTTAATCTGATTAGAATGTAGAAGAGGAGAAACGGAGCGTTCTCTTCCCTTCTCTTAATCCTTGCATGAATTGTGATGTGTTCCAGATCTCTGTGCTGCCTGGAATGAGTGCCTGAGGAGTTTCGGGCATGGTGATTTGGAATGGGAAGGTGCCTGTGGTGTGCTGGCAAGGAAGGTCTGTTGCCTTTAGGTCTGAGAAAGTAGACAAGTCTAGCAGGAATATCCTCTAGTCCTTCTTTTCTTTAGGACTACTTTACTACCACAATTTCTCAGATTTTTTTTTTTCCTTTTGCTCTTCTCAGATTCTTTGCTTTCATTTTCAACTCACGTATCTTAATTTTCTCTAACGCATTTCTGCCAAACGTTCATTTGTGCTTATTTTTTTTGTCCGTTCTTCCTGATTCTGCACCTTTAGTCCTGCACTAGCACTTCGAGGAAAATCAGGTCCAATGAAATGCATCCAAAATGACAAAACTGCAGTTTTGACAGCGATCCCTGAAACAGCCCGACGAGGCTTCCCGCTCGCCGGCAACGATGCCTGTGTTTGGGGGGCAAGAAGTTAAAGGCACTAGGTAATGGGGCACGAGGTTTTTTGAAAGGTTCTTGAATTAATTGCCCGGTCTAGCACCTTTCCTTGTCCACATGCTTGAAATGCTGCTTGTCATTTCCTCTGTCGGTACCTCCGCACGATGCTCACTGTGCTCTGTGATGGTGGCTGCTTGCTGGGTCGGCAGCTTGGGCAGAGCTCGTACGTCTGGAGGCTCGGAGGGTCAGGTGAGGGAGGTTCGTATGCCAGAGGTGGGACCTGAGCTGGCTTCTTGCAGACCCCTTTGCCCTGCGTGCCCCTCCAGTTCCCCGGGAGGACAGGCTGGGTGCTGGCCGGACCGTGGTGGAAGGACTGGGAGAGGAATCACAACCTCCTGAGGCACAAAGTCACGGCCAGCCCTGAGACGGGTGGCGTGGTGTAGCACTGGTACTCGATGAGAGCTCTTCCAGAGCAGTTCCCTGCCTCCTCTGGAAGAGTTGTGGTACTTCTGTTTTTGTAGCCTTCCGCCGAGAAGGACTTGAGCACTGTCATCTTCACTCTGTGGTGTCACGAACACAAAAGCAGGTGAGGCACGAAAGGAAACTTTGGGCAGAAGCACTGTGGCGACCCTGAGCGAGTCTGGTGCCAGTTCCAGGCAGGCAGGAGGGGAGGCAGCGCCGTGCAATCCTTCCCGTGCCGTTTGTGCCGTGTCTGACCGCGTTCTCAGCTCTGCACAGAGCCAGGGCACGTCACGGACCCTCCCTGACCGGACTGGACCAGAGAAAAAGAGGTGGCCGTCCTACAAAACAGCCTTTTTATTGTAGGGGCCGCTTCCTCCCACTCCCCCTGCCTCCCCCTTCCACGCCGTGTGCCGCGGGGTTTCCCAGCGCTGCTCACTGCCTGTGTGGTCTATGCATATATTAGCACAAACACTGTTAAATGCCTTTTGTCGGGACGTGTCCTCACCATCGGCGTGTGTGCGTGCGTGTCAGTTGGGACTGCTTTCCTTGGATCTGGAGTTCTATTTTATTGCAGTGAAGACACTTTGTTATATGATGTTTATATATTTTAAGATTTGTGCCAAGAGAGGATGTATATTTAATAAAAAATCTAATTGACTTTGCAGGCTCTTTCGGGGGGTCTCCTCGTGTTACTTCGCCCATTAGAGAGAAGGGCCCGGGCACGCCTGGGTGGGTTATCGAGGGATTAACCACGGGGGTGTCGGGGTTTGGGGGTTCTTTGTGTGGGACCAACCCTTTCCCAAGCCCTGCAGGTCTCCTGTGCGTGGGGCTCACCCTTGGTGCTTGGGGTCACGTATGTGAGGCTGTGTGTGGAAACGGGGACGAGCAGCTCTGGAGCTGTTTGAAAGCCTTCGCTGTCCCCGTCCCCAGCGCTGCGGTGTGGGATGGGGACGGGTGTGCAATGGCAGCAGGTGGCACTGTCGGCTTAGGCACGGCCCGGCGGCTTGCCTGAAGTTGGGGTCCCCTGGATGCTGCTCAGCTCGTGGGGCTTTCAAGCTTTCGGCTGCATTTCAGGCTTGGTGTGCCCTCATCCTCCTCGCGAGGGAAAAGTCCCTCGGCGGGGACGGATCCTGCCCTCTGCCCTCCCTGCGAGGCAGGGCCGAGCTGATGTCCTGCCTGCGTCCCCGGGGAAGCTGAGACCTGGAGGCCGGGAGACTTGCACCGAACCATGCAGGGAGCCTGCGGCCGAGCTGGAGAACAGCCCTCGCGTGCTGCGCTGTCCCCATCCACCTGGACCGGCTGCTCCTCGCTCCTGCTGGCTGAGGTTAGCATCTCCACCTGGCTGCTTTGGGCCACGCGGTGAGCTGTGTTTGCAATTCCCTGCTGCCCCGAGCAGGAGCAGCTCTGCAGGATGCGGGCAGTAACGAGGGGATCCCATTTCGGATGGAAGCAGGGTGGGGAGGCAGCGATCGCTGCTTTCTTTCCTCCCTGCTCAGGGGCATGAAGAAAAACCTCCAGGAACGACTGCCTTCGATGCCTTCTCCCCAGCCCTTGGGTTTTCTGGCCGAGTGCTGCTCGGTGGCAGCTGGAGGTAGGTGTGCACGGCATGGGATGCGAGGCCAAATGTGGGTCTCAGCAAGGTGCCAGCCTGAATCCTGGTGCCAGCAGAGCCTCTGCTCGAAACCTCTTGGTCCCTGCTGTCCCCCGCTCTGCTGAGAGCCCGAGCGTGGCCCTTTGTGGAGCAGGGCCCGGCCCCTACCGCAACGTTAAATAAAGCCAAGATACAAAGGGTAAAATAATTCCGGGGAGAGCAAGATGGGGGGCTCCTTCATTTTATTTGATGTGGCCCAATTTCAGTGCCTGTGGATCTGTCTCCTGCTCTTGGCTAGTCTATCAGTCATTGTCCCCGCCTGAGAGGGTCACGTCTGGGCAGATCTCTGGGGAGGAACTGTCTGCATGTCTGACTGCAGCACAACCCCAGGCCCTAGCAACCCTCCTCCTGCTGCCACCGCTTCCCCGAGCTCAGCCCCCGGCTGCTTCCTGCACATGCTTAGGGAAAATTAGATAAATGAGCCATCAAGGCAGTTGGACTGGCTTTTAATGGGACGGTGCAGGCTGGAACAAGTCTCTTTGCCTCCTGGCCCTGGGGGAAATCGCCGTCCTTGCACCTTTCCACCCACTTCTTGGTGACAACGCTGCTGGAGCTGAATTTTTCGCCTTGTGGCTTGTCGAGGGTGCTGCTCTGGGCTCGTTTTGGGCCCAGCTGGTTGCAGAAGGGGAATTTCCCCTATTTTTGCAAAAGGGCTGGCTGCAGTTTGGGTCCGGGGGAAGCAGCTGGAGGAGGGCTGCCTGGATTAGCCTTGTTAACACCGAGCAAAGGGCGGCCTTCTCATCTTGGCCCTTAGCAAGAGGGAATTAAGACCATTACAAGGCTATCAAATAGGATCAGAGCCCCTTTCCTTTTCTCTGAGCAGCCCAGACCTGCTAATCCTTTTTCATGCAGCTGGACCAGCACCCACCGTGCGGCGGGGAAGAGCTCGGCTGCCTCGCTGCCCCAGGAACCCCCAGGAGTTGCACGAGGGGCTGCGTCCCCTCCAGTGCTGCTGGGACCGGTGCCGAAATAGCCCGGTTGGGATCCCAAGGCAGATGGGGAGGAGAGGCTGGGATCACAGAGTCTGGCTGCCACGGGGTGAACACAAGGTCTCGAGTGTTTGTTCAAGTGTTCGGCCTCGTCCCCTCGCTGCGGTAACACCCCCACGAGGGGCTTCGGGGCAGCAAATTGCAAACAAAGCAGCTTTTGGAGTACCGACCAGGCTCTGGGTTACTTATTTATTTCTACAGCAGCCACCAGCCGAGGCTGCCGGGTCTGAGGATTTCACACAAAGCGGAGGGATGAGCCTGACATCTCTGACGTGACTGGCCAGAGCGGAGACCCTACAAAAACACACTCGCCCTCAGCCAGGAGAGGCAAACTACGCAGAGCAAAACCCCAAAGTCTGTGCTGGGAAGGGAGGACATTGCCCCAAGCTGGCCGCGAGGTCTCTGCCGTGCAAGGACGATCCTGCTAGCAGCAGAGCAGCCTCTTCCCAGCAGCGATGGCTCGGAGCTGGCAGCAGCAAACCCCGCTGGGGGGGGTCTCTGTCCCCATGCAGGCAGCATCCCGCTTGGGGCCGGAGGGACGGAGACAGGCACGGTGGTGAAGGGCAGCAGGAAGGGGAAAAGGCGATGCCCACGCTGGCACCGCCACACCTGGATGCACAAAACCCGTCGTGTCAAGAGCTGGCTGCTGAAGTGTCCCAAGGTGCACGTCCTCATGTCCACACAGCACCCAGTGGGCACGTGTAAGCGGGGAGACCAGCTGAGGAGGCAGCAAGGGGGCAAAAGGCAAACGCCCCCACAGGCATGGGACACGCGCAGGTCAGCAGCCGGGCACTGACTGTGCCCCCAGGCAGGTCCCAGCTCCCCCAGTCAGGATGTTGCCAGGTACTGGTGGAAGTAGAGGCCGAAGAGGCTGGTGACGACCTGGCAGACGGCCACCCACCAGGTGACGAAGGCGAGGAGTCCGCGGAAGAAGAGAGGGGTGAAGATGCCGCCCAAGACGCCCGTGATCTGCTCCACCGCGGCACGCACGTCCTCCCCGTCCTCGCTGCCGGGATGTGGCAGTGCCACAGTGGCTGCTGGGGGGAGAGAGGGCTCCGGGTACAGCCCCCACGAGTGGTGCCCTGTGTGACACAGAGGACAGGAGCCTGAGGATCATCCCCTGCGGTGCAACCCCATCCCCACACCGCAGATGTGTTGTTGGCCGAGTCCCAGCGTGCTCATTGCGTGCATCGGTGCCAGCTGAAGCCAACCTCAAGCCCCTGGGGCTGCCTCGGTTGCTGGTAGCTCGCCGATGACTTACCCAGCGTTTTGAGGAGCAGCGCGCAGTGCAGGGTGAGGATGACGGGCCCCAGGTACTGCAGGCTGACCACCGAGACGTAGCAGTAAATCCTCGTGATCTGCGCACAGAGGGGCGGCGGGGATCAGCGGGGGGCCGCCGGCTGTACCCACGCCCCGGCTCCCCGCGCCTGGACCTTGCGCTGGATCTCCACCACAGCGATGCGCCCTGCTTCCTTCCTCATCTGCTCCACCCAGCGCTCGGCCAGGCACAGGTAGGCCTGCAGGTGGTGGCGGGTGACGGCCAGGCGCAGCAGGCAGAGGCCGACGATGGTCCAGAGGCGCGCGGTGTTGTAGGCAGAGTCCGACATGCTGGAACAAGAGGAGGGGGCTGCCAGAAAGGGTCCTGGGGTCCAGAACACCCCCCACACACCAGGGAGCAGGGGAACTGGTGCGCCTGTGCCTCAGTTTCCCCTCAGAGGAAGCCTGCTGGGGCACAGAGTGACCCCACGTCCCGCTTACATCTGCACCGTCTGCTTGCCCATGGGTGCGTGGAGGAGGAAATCCCTCGAGATGGGCTTGATCCACATCACCACCATGATGACAGGCGCCAGGAAACTCGTGTGGAGCAGGACCCTGCAGCAGAACCAGCAGAGACCCTGTCAGAGACGTCCTTACCCGGCCCCCCCCTCACCCTCCGATCCCCTCACTGCAGAGCCGGGGGGTCTGGGCTCCCCCAAAGCTCCCTCCCCACCCTGTCCCCTCCCAGCCACAGCTTTCACCCAACTGGGTCAGGGGCTTGTCGGCCGCCATCCGCAGAGCGTCGAGGTGAGTCTGGGCCAGGCGCAGCCCCGGGAAGGTCAGGCAGGCGCCCAGGAAGGAGCACAGGGCCACCAGCCCCAGCTTGAAGGCCAGCTTGGCGAGGGGCAGCCTGCGGAAAGAACAAGGTGGAGGGGGGGACACAGGTTGGCCCCGTCCCCACAGAGCCCCAAACACCATTTCCCAAACCTTGTTTCCCACCCTGATGCCAACTCACGTCCATTCCCAGCCCCGCTGCTTCAGGATGCTCTCCAGGTTGCTGCTGACGCCGGCCAGCCCTGGGGAGAGCGAGCGGCCGTAAGCGGGGTGCTCAGAGCCGCCCACCCGCCTCACCCTGTCCCCCTGCACCCACCGGACTCGAGGCCGAACTCCAGGTAGTCCTCACGGATCACCAGGGCCACCATGGCAAGGAGGAGGAAGAAGAAGGCGAAGGTGAGGCAGACGGAGCGCTCGCCCCCCTCCTCCGAGCGGAAATAATGGCGCATCACCATGAAGAAAACCTTACTACGGGCATGGGAGGGGGCGTCAAGGAAAGCAGGGGCTGTGGGACCCCCTCAAAGCCAGCAGAGACCTCCCTGCTCATTAGCATCTACACCATTAGGCCACCACCAAGGCTCTTGGTAGGCACAGCCGGTGGTTTACGAGTCCATGAATTTGGACCTAAATTTCCAAGCCCACCAATCCTTCCACTTCAACCACCTTCGAGATGAGAACAAGACCAAGGAGCCTGGGCCTTCTCCTCCTGCCCAGCAGCAGCACCGGCCAAAGGATACACGGAGAAGACGACCGTCAGCAGGCACCACAGCACCCCAATGTTCGTCTCCTTCTGGGGGTCCGCCAGGCAGAAGTAGCCCTCGGTGAAGACGTACACGGCGGTGGAGTAGACGGCGAAGTCCACAAACCACTGGTAGTCCAGGAAATAGCGCAGCACTGGGGGGACAGGGGGACACGTCACCGCACCGCGGGGGTCCCACGGGCACCCAGGCATGGCCAGGGGTCCTGGATGGAGAGCAGTGGGGTGGATGCTCCCGACGCTGCCACCCCCAGGGGGGTTTACCGAGAGCATCCACAGCGGTGATGGGGCTGGTGTCCAGGTGGAGGTCGATGTCACGGGGCACGGAGAGGGGCTTGTCGTCCAGCACGCCGTTCACCCTCCTGCATGGGAAACGTGGGCTCAGGACGGGCGGGCAAAGAGCTGGCTCGTCCCTTGGGTCCCACGGTGCCCAAAGACCCCGTGGGGCTGCACGTTCCCAGCTGGGGGCTCCTTGTTCTCATCACCAGCCCCCAGCCTGCCTGCGGCTGAAGCTGCTGTCACTTTTGCAGCTCCCACCAGGCCAGGATCATTCCCATTATCACCAAACCAGCATATTTATCCTGTTAAGTGCCACAACCCTGAGTTGAGCCAACCTGTCCCGCTTGGTCTTGGGGCGCTGCTTGCCCGCCAGGGCGCGGAGCTCCTCTTCCGACGGGTGCTTGTAGCGGTGCAGGCTGGAGAAAATGCGGGCATAAGCGGGGCTGGGTGTCCCCAAAACCCCCCAGGGCTGGGGGAGGGGGTTTGGGGGGGTCGTGCACCATACCTGCCGTTGCAGAGCAGCCAGCGGGCGAAGGAGCAATGCGGGGCCAGCTTCTGCATGACGCTGGCTGCCAGCAGGCTCACCACCACCTGCACCCCCATCACCGCCTGCGCCGGGGGCGTTTAGGGGCTGACGCTGGCACCTGTCCCCCCTGCCCCCCAGAGCCTCCCTGCGCTGGGGGAACCCCCACCAGCCTGCAGCACTGGGGCTGGCTGCTTCCCCTCCAGCTCCCTGCCCTGGGACATGCACCCCTGGGCATTAACCCCCCCCGGGACAGCCTGAACATGCATCCCTGGGTTTTAACCCCCCCGGGACAGCCTGGGCATGCAACCCTGGATATGCAACCCCTCCCGGGACAGCCCAACCGTGCCCCTCTGTGCATGCACCCCCGAGCACTGACCCCCCCGGACAGCCTGCATATGCACCCCCCGAGCATGCACCCCCCGGACAGCCTGCATATGCACCCCCAGAGCGTGCACCCCCCTGGAGCAGCCCAGGCATGCACCCCCCGAGCACTGAGCCCCCCCGGGACAGCCCACATATGCACCCTCCGAGCATGCACCCCCCAGGAACATCCCTGGTATGCACCCTCCGAGCATGCAACCCGCCCCCCGGGACAGCCCAGGCATGCCACCCTGTGCATGCACCCCCGAGCACAGCTCCACCGGGACGCCCCCGTCCCCCCCTGCCGCCCCCCGCCCGCTCTCACCATGCCGGGGTCAGCGCAAAGGCGGCCGCAGGAAGCCCCCCCACCGCCTCCCCCCGCTGGCCAATCCGCTGCTGCGCTGCTTATGATTGGCAGCTCGTTATCCAATGAAAAGGCAGAACCGGGCGGGGGCGGGCGCTGCGGCGGCGCCTGGTTCCGCGGGCGCTGCCTCCTGGGAGCTGCGGGCTCCAGGGACCACGGGTTCGAATCCCGCTTCTGCCGAGCGGGGCCCCAGCAGCGTGTGCGGGGAGGGGGGCTGCGGGCTGCGGGCTGGGGGCAGCATTTGGGGGGTTCCCGGGTTTATCCGTGCTCCCCTGCACGCCTCTGCATCCGCACCGGTGTGTATTTGCACCCTAGGCTCTGAGTTGCCCGTTCCGGCACTTGGCCCCTGGGTGCTGAGCTTTGGGTGCGCAGATTTTGGGGAGCGGCTCCAGCCCCGTGGCCCCTTCGGCCTCCTCCGCCCTGGAGCTGGGACCTCGCCCTCCCTGGAGCACACCGCGAGCATCTCACCTGCATCCTGCCCAAATCTTCCATGCAAGATAAATCGGTGCCTCGAGCTCGTTTACGTCCCATTGCTGCCCGCTGTGTGCCGGGGGGGGGGGGGGGGGGGACAGAGGTGGGCAATGGCACCCTGGGGGATGCAGCTCATCCAGAGAAAGGATTTCTGTGCTGCAAAGTGCCCCGTGCGGAGCTCCTGGGGCCACAGGAGAGATTCAGGGCCCCAAATGCTTCCAGCACCCGTGTCACAGCAGGGTCCGTGTGTGTTTCATGTGCCCTCAGGAGCATTTCATGATGGGACAGCCCTGCCTTGCCAGCAGCACCCGCTCGCCCCCACGGGGCCGGGGGGGTCCCAGGGTGCTGGTGGGTGCCCCTGGTCCAGGCAGGTTGCTGAGGGCCCCGAGGGGTTGCCATGGATATTGGAGCTCCCAGGAGACGGGATTCGCTTCCCACTAGATGTCGCTTCCGCCCGTGCCCCCGAGCATCCCTCGTGGGTTGGGGTACTGGGGAGGGGGCAGCGGCATCCCCCCCAAAAACACCCCCAGGACAGCCTGAACACGCAGCCCCCATTGCCTAGAGCCGAGCATTCCCTTCACTGGCGGGCAGAACTCATGGGCTACAGTGCCAAAAAGCCCCCAGCACCCCGATCCCGGCTGCTGGGTGCCCCCAGCCATGATCAGAGCCCCTCAGCACCTTCACTGGCTGGGCACCACCAGGATCCTGACCCCTCCAAGATCCCCCAGCCCTCATGGGGGCTGCGCAAACCCCGGTGTCAGCACCTCCCTGGAACGAATGCGGGGGCCCTGGGAGCCTCTCAGCCCCCATGGCGTCGCCTTTCAGCTCCGAGCAGACACATAAAAAAAAGGAGGGAAAGGCGAAAGATGGATGCTCGGAGCACCCCAGCCCCACCGCCCTGCTCCGGGACACAAAAGCCCCTTTGAGGATTGATTTTACACCGCTCCCTCCTCCTGCCGGGATGCCCGAATTAGCATCAGCAATAGGAGCTGCCTCCACGGGCGGTGCTCGGTGCCGCTGGGAAGCCACCAAATTTTCGGTGTCCCCAGCCCCATGCACAACGAGGGGGTGCCAGGCCCAGCAATGTCCCCGTGGGTCCTGGGGGAACGTTTCCTTGCAGGCAGGGCTGGGGCTCGGCATCTCCTGTGCCCACCCTGATGGCATCGGGGCATCCAAGTTCCCATGGCTGGGGACCCCATGGGTGCTGGGGACCCCGTGGGTGCTGGGGACCCTCTTGGGGACTTTCCACGCTGGGGCAGCTGGAGGGGCCGCCGGCGGCCGTCCCGTTCCCCCTGCCGAAGTTTTTCCATTTCGCACAAAGGCGGCGGGGCTGCGGCGGGCATTGTCCGGGCTGCATTGCATTACCCAGGGCTCCCGGAGAAATCACTTGTATTTCACGCTCCATTGAGCAGCTGCCTGTATATATTTTCTGTGTTGCACTTTTAGCATGACAAAGGGAGAGGGCCTGTGAACTCCTTGCTCTTCAGACCTCTCCGACACATCCCCCCGAGCGGAGCCCCCCTCGGTTAGCATAACAAACTGCCACGCTCCCTCGGACGTGCTCCGGCTCTCCCCCCCTGTACCTCCCTGGCCCCTCCCGGGGTAATTTAATGTATAGCTCAATATTTGGGCGTCTGGGATGCTGGCGGCGGCGCGCAGGCGGGTGAGCGCGTGTTGGGGCTGCGGAGGCGGGCAGGATTTCGGTGAGGGCGTCCTTGCGCTGCATCCGCCTCGACCCATGCTGAATTCTGATGGTCGACAAAGTTTAAAGGGTGTTGGGGGCTCCCTTGGGGGACACGGAGACCCCACGGCCCCCAGCAGGACCCAGGAGTGGGTCTGGAGTTTGGGCGTCCCAACGCCGAGTGAGAAACCGGAGACACGAACCTGAGCTGAGTGTGTGCTCCTGGTTCCGGAGCTGCAGGGGTTGGGTTTGCAGGCCCTGGGGTAAGGCAGGAGCTTGAAATGGGATTTAAAGGCAGGAAAAAGGGAGCTGTGGAGATGGATCGGGTCTTTGCACCAGTGGCACGAGCTGGGGCTGCTCCCACCAGTTAGTGCACTGGCTGCTGGCAGTCTGAGCGCTTGGTGCTCCCCATTTGCACACTCTCCCCTGCAGCAGGACCCCGATGGTGCCAACTTTATTGTGGCCAGGCTTTGGTGAAGCAGAGCCAGACCCTGCTCCCAGGTTTGGGTTGCAGAAGAGGAGAGGAGGAGCGAGCACAAGAGAAGCAAGAGGTGCCAGTCCCCGCTAAGCCCGGTGCTGTGCCGGTGGCTGCTCCCGTTGGGGGTGGCTGGGCACAAAGCGGGGCTCGTGCAAGGACGGCCGGGCTGCTCCTGTCTCCTGCCAGCCCCACAAGGCTGGGACACCCCCGTCTAGGGCCAGGACCCCTCAGGGTGGGATTTGGGATGTTCTGCGAGAAAAACCCTGCTCAGACATAAGCAGCGTGAGGGAGACCAGGTTGTGACACTGCTGTAGGTTTGGAACACCTTTAATACGCTTGGGTTTTGTGTTTTGTTTTGTTGTT
Organism: Nettapus auritus; assembly: GCA_011076525.1. NCBI lineage: Eukaryota > Metazoa > Chordata > Aves > Anseriformes > Anatidae > Nettapus > Nettapus auritus. The sequence goes on along the minus strand of CM021792.1, from coordinate 1,342,060 downwards.
TTTTTTTCCTTTTCACCTCGTTGAGCTGCAGACCTCATCCCCTGATGCCTCGGGCTCGGTGGCTCCATGGCCTGGGACCCTCCTGGGCACGCCTGGCTCCAGCCACAGGGACGGAACAAGCCCTTACCCTGCGGACAGGACAGGAAGGGCGTCTGCACGGATCCTGACCGTGCTGCAAACCAAGCTTTGGCTCTTCTCCAAACTTTTTTGGCCAGCCACGTCCCACGGTGTCCTCTCACGTCACCTGTTAATGGGAGAAACTGGTGTGAGACCGGGATGGGCACTGCCAGGGTCCTAGTACAGCAAGGACGTGGGTGGCCAGGAGATGACGGTGCCACCACCCCGCTGACTCGCTGCCTGAACCGTTCCTGGAGTTTTTTGGCAAATTTTAAGCTCCCAAGCTGTGCAGAAAGCTGGGTCCCTGCTCCAAAATTCCTCACCGAGAGCTGTGCTTCGTGACGGGTTGCTTGCCAAGAGGCTGACCCTCACGCTGTCCCCGGGGAGCGCGGTGGCAGGTCTTCACCCGTGTCCTCGTCCCCACGAGGTGGGGGTCCCGGTGCCCTGCCCATGGGGTGCAGCTGGCAGAGCCCCCTTCCTGTGTGTGGACATGCGGAGTGTTAGCATCCCAGTTTCATCCCCAATTCCTTCCCCACCCGTCCCTCCTGCAGCCTCCCCATTTGTAGGGCCTGAGCCCAAATTCGCTCGTTAATTGCCCGGCCGAGGCGTCTTTGTGTTCTCCCTTCACGTACAGCCATCAGCATTGCTTTATGGGGTGCTAAACCCGCGCTGACAAGTGCTGCATGGCATAAATCCCCACCAAGTGCCTGTTCCCACTGCCTCACCCGGCCCTGATCCCGACCTCCAACAAGATTTTGGGGTTAGGGTCCATCTCCTTCCTTACCGACCCTCCACAGCCTGCATGGGGTGGGGACTTGGTGCTCCGTTCCCCGTGCCCACCGACACCGCACACCCCGGTGCCCTCCATGGTGCACGTGGGTGTTTGCATTGCTGATCTCACTCCGTGCTCCAGCAGGAACATTGCACAGGGTGGAAATCTCCTCCTCGGTGCTTTTATGCTTGGGTTTTGCCAGATCCCCGCTGGGCTCTCCCTCGGGGACACAGCGAAGCTGCCGGGGTGCAGGGAGGCTGCTTGCTGCCGGAGGAGCCCCTAAAAACCCCGGCGTTCTGCAAACCGATCACTTCCCATCACAATCCCACCTCCAGCCCTTTCTCCGGCACTCTTTGCTGACAATACCACGTCTGTGCCTGATCTCAAAGGAGCCTTGTCTGGGGGCTGCAGATGCCGTGGATCCCCCGGACCGGGGGCGGCCCCATTGCTCCCTCATGGGATTGGAGCTGTTTGGGAGATTGGGGTCTGAAGTGGAGCTTCCTCTGCCTTCGTGTCACCAAGGGGGTCCCCGTGTGCCTCCCCCTTCTGCTCACTTGTATTATATGAGAACCCTTTATCGTACGAGACTGCTCTGGCTGAGCTTTTGTGCAGGAAAATGGGGCTGGGATGGGGCTCTCAGCAGATCCTAAAGGCACTGGAAACAAGAGGGGCTCGATCCCACTGCCCTACACAGTGTGAATTATTTGGTAAACTCAGGTGTGGTTTGGGCAGGAAAACCACTATTTATTTATTGAAGCGCTCAGCTAATTTCTCTTTTCCCTAACAAAGATTTTGGGGAACTTTGGGGCCTCTCTGCTCCCTGATGGGATGAAAACACAACCTGCTGTGATCGCCCCAGCTGCTCAAGGTGGGACCTCGCGGAGAGCTGCCGGATCCCACCCAGAGATAAGGCACGAGTGAGCAATTTGCTGTCCCAAACCAGGCTTTGTGGCACAGCTCAACGCTACGGGGACAACAACAAGATGCGGCTGTGGTGGCTTTGGGGGAAGGCGGCTGTAAAGTGGGAATTGGGGTGCTCCGGGGGCCGGGGATCTCATTCTGGTCCCTCCTCCCCGGCTGCTCTGCCCTGGGAAAAGCCAGGCTGGGAACAGCTTGAGTGTCCGAGCGGGGAATTCATTTAAATAAATTTCCATAGGGATTAATTTTGCTCCTTCCCAGCAGCGCGGTGGAGGCGAGCAGAGCCCGTTGCTGTGTGCGTGCCTGAGAAAAGCTGGGTGTGCTTTGGGGGAGCTGCAGGGGCCGGGATCTGGGGGGCAAAAATTGCTCCCTGCATCCCCAGCCACCCTTATTGCCTTCTGGCTCTGCACCCAAGGGTGCTGGAACCCCAATCACTGGGTGACACAGCCTGCCCCTGGCAGCTCCAGCCCCTTTCCAGAGCAGGGGACAGTCACCCGGGGGGGGGGGGGGGGGACATCAAAAAACCACCCCAGCAAAATGGTTGTGAGAGCTTCCAAAGGAAAGCTGAAGGATTTGGGATTCAAAGCGCGCGAGGGGTTCAAACAACTGGTGTAAATAAATCAGGGCTGCAGAACGCCTGGAAATGAGCAGAGCGGCAGCTATTTTTAGCTGTCAGATTTGGGAGTTTTTAAGACTCCTTCAGGGCACGAACTACTGCAAGAATTAGTTACCATTGCAGCAAAATAAAAGCCCAGGAGGAAGATTTTTCATCCTCCTCCCGGAGAGATGGTGACAGGGCCACGGCACGGGCCAGCTCCTGCACCAGGGCACAATCCCTGCCCCAAGAGCAGTGCTTCCCTTCGCTGGGGACACGTTTTGCATGGTGGCTTTTGGCAGAAGAAAGGCAAAAAGGTTTAGGAACGGCTCCCAGTTCAATGCTGCCAGCACAGAATTAGGAAACACACGACTGGAGGTGCCCACCAAACACCCGCATGAAGGGCAAAGCTGCTTTTGAGTCGCCCGAGGCTCTTTTGCTACGAGATGCAAAGGGAAATTTCACAGGACGGTGAAGATTTTTGATTATGAATTGGAAGAGGGAGCGCGGGAGCGCACACGGCCATCCAGCATCGCATTGAATTCTGCCTGTCCTTGAGCAGAGAGGAGGAGACGGCGGCTGCTTTTCTCTTCCTGCTTCTTTTTAAGCACAATTTATTCACAGCAAAGCTGCGGTGGAGAATAAAGGTGTTTATGTGGCGATGAATGGGGGCGCGCTGGCACCGAGCGCTCGCGCCCAGGCATGAAAGCACCTCCCGGCATCGGCACCGGTGACCTGGGGTTAGTTAGTCATCGGCAGATGGAGAACTTCAGGGGAGCTCAAAACGGCCTTGAATATTAGCAAAAGCCCCGGTGCTGGATCTGCCAGAGGGCTTCTGCCTGTGGAAATGCTGATGTTGGGCTCTAGGGTGGGAAACGGGGGCCCTGTGTAATTCCCGGTGCTTGGAGCTGAGAGGTCCCCCCGGGTCCTGCCCCGGGAACCTGCCACCACTCCAAAGTGGAGTTTTTTCCATTGAGGATCGGTATTTCGGAATTGAACCCGTTCCTGCAAAATGCCGAGAGTAGTGCAGAATGTTGCTGGGATTTTTGAAAATTATAAAATAACCTTTACTCCTGGGTTTTCTGCGGGAATCCCAAGTTTGGAGTGCGTCACTTTTGGGAACGGGCACGAGACATCGCCACGCGGATGTGCGGGTCGGGCAGCTTTCCCAGCACAGCGCCCGTCACCCTGAATTCCTAGCCCTGCTGCAGTTTGACTTCACAGCACCACCGCCACCGAGCTGCCAACGGCCTTCAGGCACAAATTAAATCAAAACCCTGACCAAATCCTGACTCCAAGTGCTCTTGCTGGGTTTACACTCAGGAAAAGTCCCCTTGCCTCCGGTGCAGGCACTCGCTTGGATTTCCAAGATGCAAGAATCCAGAGGTGCCTCCACACCCTGGTCTAACCCTGTCCCCTTACCCGCTGGGGGTGGTTTAATCCCAGGACCTTCCTGGGGAAGGAGGGAGCTCGCAGCATCGTCCTGGTGAGCTCTGTGCCCTGCCTGCCTTCGGGTGCATTTCTTAGAGTTATACGAATTAGAGAACAGTTCAGTTGGAAGGGACCTTCAGAGATCATCTAGTCCAGCTGCTTACTGGCCTCGTTTGCTTTCATTCGTTAAGGAGATGCCCCAGGACCCTTCCCTAGTGCTGGCAGGGAGGGGTGCACAGCTCCCTGTTAGCAGGATGAGGCTCTGCACACCCTCACCTCCTCTTCCCAGGGCCTCATGTCCCTGGCACAGGACTGGCACCGCTTTGTCCCCGTGCTGGGGACCCGGACTGTGGGGCAGTGGCCAAGCAAGACGAGCAGAATGAGAGTGTAAGGCCGAGCTCAGCATCGGTGCAGAGGTTCTCCGCTCTTTGCCATGGAAACAAGCGTTGCTAAGGGATGGCCTAAGAGGGAGCAAAATATTCTAAAATCCAAGTTTGCGCGGCAGCAGGATTCAACTCCCTGGCTTGGTTTCGGCCGCCCTTGGAGCAGCCCCACAACAGCCAAAAGCCCTGGTACCTCCCCCTAGATTGGAGAATCCCCCAGCATGGGGTGGGCTGGGCAGGGGTGCTGGGTGATTCTGGGGGACCACGGGCACCCCAGCAGCCCGAGCATGGCCCTGGAACAGATCCTGCTCTGGCACAGAGCTGTGGGCACCCTTTAAAGCAAGCATGTCAATTATTGCATTTAGACAGAGTCAAAAAAAGGGTCCCCAGCCCCTCCTGGTGGTGGTGCAAGGCTGGGCTCTGGCACGGTGCCTCAGTTTCCCCTCCTGCACGATGCAGCTGGGCACGGCCACACCATGGGCTTCGCACCATGCTGCCGCCGGGACAGCCAGCATCTTGCAGCTGGCAACACCACCTTAACTTTATTTTAAGGACACGAGAAAACGGGCTTGGGGGGAATAATACACGCGGGGGCCACCTCTGACCTTGACCCCCATCCTCACTGCCCGCAGCAGCTGGGCCGGCGGCTCAATGCACGCTTTGTCTGCGCCCACCGGCCCCGCGCAGCACTGTCGCCCCATATAATATTTATGGAGCTGGCGGTCACATTCTCCCCCCACTCCACTGCCTGCATCCGAAAAGAAAAAAAAAAAAAAAAAGCCGGGCTCAAGATTGGTGGAATTTGGGAATTTATAGGCCAGCGAGTTGCTGCTCTTTGGCTGGTGGCCCCGTGGGGTGTGGAGGTGCGGAGCCTGCCCTGCGCCCCTGGGACCGCTGATGGGTGCGAGGAATGGGCCTGGCTTGATTTTGTGTCAAGTTTTCTTAAAAAAATTAAATAAATAAAAAGTTTAAAAGCAAACAGGTGTAGGGGTTTTCTTGCTTTTCCTAAATCTTGCAAAACCGCTCTGCTCACAAACCAGCTTCGGGAGGCGGGAAAGTTGGGGAAAATACGTTGCTGATTTATTTTCCTGCGTTTCTGTTCACTGCCTAATTCCCCCACAGATTAAAACAAAAGCAAAGGGGCAGAGTGTCCCGGCTGCCAGCACAGCTCGTGCCTGCAGCCCTGGTGCCCTGTGTGGGGGGATTGGGGCTGCCCCCAGCCCACCCGAGTCCCCACAAAGCCTTGCTCAGCTCCTGGCTCCAAAGCAGGCGATTTATGGAAAGCTGCTTATTCAGGAAGGCACCAGCTGGGGAAGCTTCACTTTTGGGGTAAAAGACGGAGGATCTGTAAAGATGCAGGGCATGACCTCAGTTTGCTGGGATTTGGGGGAAAAAAAATACTGATAAATGATGTCAGCTTGTGACCTGGGGTAAGAACGGACCGGGTGCGAACCCAAGTTCCTGCAAAGTGAATTCAAAATTTCAAACTCTGCTGAAAACCGGGCTGATGCAGGGCATGGGTGTGAAACGGGGCCATGCCCCTGGTGCTACAAAATTTTAATTAAAAAAAAATAAATTCGATTTTTATCTTCTGCAGCAATGGTAAAGGCAAAGAAAAAAAAAATAAAAATAAAAGGCATAAAACCAGGTTCTGTATGAAATGCAAAACTCGTTTTTAACATGCAAAAGAAGCCCGGTGCCCTAATTTTTTTTGGAGGGGATGCTGAACTTGGATCCTCGTTGTTACACAAATTAAGAGGAAAAAATATATTCAGCAGTTTGGGCTATTTCCCACTTCTATTCCTACCTCCCCGTTTGCATTTATTCCCTTTCACTAGTGGGTTGGATGATAAATGCTCAAACCGGGCAAGGCCATGGGATGCTGCTGCCCGCAGCATTATGGCGTGGACATTTTTTGATGGATTTTGGGAAATGCCCTGGGATCAATTCTGTGCCATCCACGGGAGCAATGAACCAACATGGTCCTTTTCTAGCTCCACCCTCATCTTCCGATAAACCCGCTAGTTTGGAGCAAGCCAGCCCCAAATCCAACCCCCGGTGCAAAGCCTCCGGTGCTGATGGGCTGTGCTGCTTTGGTGCATCCTTCTCTTAATCCACCTGGCAGGTAATGGGCAGAAAGGTGCCTGGGATGTTCAGGAGCCTCTCAGCAGGGATAAATCCCTCCTTTTGGGCTGCCTCGCCCCAGAGCCGCCAGTACCACTGTGTTTAGGGCAGGGCTGTCCCTCCCGTGCAGGAGATGAGAGGAGGAGGAGGGACGCTGAGGATTTCTGTGCATGCTGAACTCCTTTTGAGCTGATTTGGCTTTGTTGTACCCGAGCAAGGTGATGGGATCCGTGTGGAACAGCCCACCCTGGGAAGGATGCGCCTCATCCCGAGCAGCGTCTGTGGGGCTGCAAAGCCGTTCCCACCTCTGGCAGCACAATTGTATGACCCAAATTGGGTCATAAACCCCAAATTTAGGTCGCAAAGCCCAAATTGCAGTTGGCTTCGACATGATTTCAGGAGACCACTGAGCCCTAAGCAAGGAAGCCAGCCTCACCCATAAGGAAACCCACTGCACACAGGAAAATGTGAGCAGGATGCATCCCCAGCATCACCCCCAAACCCAGCCAAACTGAGCTGCCGTTCCCAACCTATTTAAAAGAGGAAACCATTTTATTTTCCTCCTCATCTCTTGGCCACGGGTTGGAAGGGGTTATGGAGCATCCTGCCACCGCCACAGCTCGATGCTGAGCTGGGAACCGCCGCCTCCCAAGGACACGGCACAGGGGCTGCTCCTCGCTGCGCCACACAGCATCTCCCATCCGAGAGCACCGCGTGTGGCGGCTTCATGCCGTTCCCCTTCCCCAGGGCTGCTTCAGGAAAATGCTGCGTGACACCAGCCCACGAGCGCCAGGGCTGGCGATGGATCGGGAGTGTCACCTCCCGCCAGCATCTCCCATCGCAGAGCACCGCGGCTGTAAAGATCAGGGCGAGCAGGGAAGGGTGGAAAGGGAAAGTCCTGGGAGGCAAAGAGAAACCTGCTGAAGGTCCGGAGCTCCGTTATGTGAGGGGCTCGCAGTGCTCTGTGGGCAGGGAGCAGCTGGGGAGGATGGTTTCTTGAGCTGCCTCTCACACTGTTGGTTTGTCCAGGTGGAAATCGGGGTACAGCTGGGCGCACCGAGATAGATGGGGCACACGGAGAGCCAGGGGCAGCTTTCTAGGGGACGCCACTAAGCCACAAACCAGCTTGCCAAGAGCTGGACACACACATGGCGCTGGAAAGGGGCAGCAGGACAGGGTCTGGCTACCACCCCCTCGCCGTCCTCATGTCCCCTTCCCAAGTGCGGCATGGGGACGGCACCTCCGGCGCGGCACAGCCCTCCTGGGAGCGCACAACCGGAGGGCGGGCTGGAGATTGAGGGTTGTTGTAACAAGCATCATTGCCGGCTTGCTGAGCTAGGCATAATTGTTGCAAAACCGCTGCGCACATGCTGAGCTTCATAATTATCAGGCTTGTCTGCCAGCCTCTCCCTTCCCCCAGCACAACGGCACAGTTGATTATGATTATGGTGGCTAATTTTGTCTGGTGCATCTTAGGCATATGGGCCCCCACCTGCTCTGAATATGCAAACGCCGCTGATTTGCTCCTCGGGCTGAGCGGGGCCCGTGGGCAGGCGGGGAGGGGGAACCTGCCCACCGCTGCTGCCGCGAACAAAGAAACCCCACGCGGCGGCACGGGCACAAAGAACCACCGGCACCGGGGCTGCCCGCAGCGTGGCGTGCCGCTGCTGGTGCCATCACACCGGCTCAGCGCCCATCACGCCGGCATGGCAGCCCCGGTTTTGTCTCGTACGAGCAAGACGGAGCATCCACGAGCAGCAAAATTAGGTGGCAAGTTGTGCATGTGCAGGCCGTCAGTGTGCAAGCGCACGCCCGCGTGCGATGAATGCCCCCATGGGCAACGCCTGCGCTGCCTCTCCCTCCCCGAGCAGTGTGGCCGGCGGCGTTTCCAGCCCGGTTTTTTTAGCGCGACGCTTCTGAAAGTGTCGGGGTGATGGCGAGGGGCAGATGAGGTGGTCTCGTGTCTGGCTCGCCGAGACCGCTGTCATGGGGGCTTTGCCATGCTAATGGATAATTAGGTAGGCAGACAGAGTGACAAGGACCCAGATGGATGGATGGATGCCACGAGGATCTGGTGACAGATAAATAGGCAGATGCTAATGGGCGCTGCAAACAACAGCTTAGACTCCTGATAATTCTCACTGTAATTTTTAAGCTCTCTCCAACCTCCCCCCTTTTTCCCCTCTCTCCCTCTGGTGCTGAGCCCTTCCGCGTGCATTCATCACTTTTTTTTTTTTTTTTTTTTTTTTTTTTTTTTTTTTTCCACAGAAGTAGCACAAATGGTTTGTAGGAGCTCTGAGGGATAATGAGGAATAGTGAGGCGAGGTGGGTGATGAGCGGGGGCTTGGGGAGGTGCAACCATGGGCAGACCCACAGAGACCCAGCCGTGCCCCTGGACTGACCAAAGCCAGGCCCTGGGCATCTCTGGGCCTCCTTCCCTCTCTTTCCACCTCCCAAACACTGATTGTATGTTGCGATTGCTTCCAATTAAAAAAATAAATAAAAAAATAGAAGAGGTTTCTCCCTTTTCTTCCACCACGGGGATGGAAAGAAAATTGTGAATGGAAGGGAGGAGGCCAAGGTGGATTAGAGCCGGAGAGAAGCGGCCAAGCAGGCGGCGGAGACAAAAGAAAGCATCTTTGCTTGTTTTCCCTTGCCGCGGGGAATCCACGTGGCATTTGCGGGAAGGCGGGGAGAGCGGGATCGGGAGATAAATCCTGCTGGAAGGCTTTCTGTGGCACCCGCGTGCGGGATTTATGGCCCTGCAGCTCACAGCTGGCCGCCTATGGGTGCTCCTGGCCTGCCCCGCTGCACCGGGCTCGTTAGCCACAGTCCCGGCTAACGAGCTAATGGGTTCAGCAGTGGGGATACAGGGATGCTCATCAACTTTGGGTCTTCCCAGCATGGCGGGGACCTTGCTGCCACCGTTGCCACCCCTGTGTCCCAGCTCTGTGGTCACCCAGCACCCAACAATGCCTTCCTCCTCTCTATCCGAGCTGCCCAGCTCCCTCTTTTTCCCACCTCTCCCCCAGTTTGTCTGCCAGCCGCCAGGCCCTCCATGATCTGCTCCTTCTGCTAGTCAGCCTCTTTCCCCTCATTGTTTGGCATTATCCTTCCCATAGTTAGCTCCATCACCGGCTTCTTCTCTCCCCTGCTCTGAAGATTCCCCTCCTCTGTCCCCCTCTCCCTTTCCCGGCTTCTTTTCCCCCTCTCCAGTTGATTTCCTCCCCTTTGCCCTCCCAGAAGGTGTCTGCAGGACTGTGATAGCAGGGACAAACATCCCGGGGCTCCCACAGTCCCAGCTTCAAGGATTTGAAATTCAGTCCAGGAGATGCCACCGGTGTCCCCTGCGTCCGGGGTGAGAGGCAACAGGAGAAGGCTGGGAGGAGGCAGAGGTCAGGGACAGGCACCCAGAGGCACCCGGAGGAAGCAGGAGCCAGCGGAGAGGAGAAAACCCATTTCTCCCTTACTTCACCAGGACTGAGTCCTGAGTGGGGGGGGGAAATGAGGCTGAGGATGGGCCCCTCTGTGCACGTGGCTGCGTGCGCAGCAGCCGGCGCTGGTGGCTGCTCAGGTGGCCGCATCCTGCGCCCGCTATGTAGGTCAGGGCCGGGGGGGTGCGGGGGCTCCAGCCCGGGGCCGCCCCTCCCGCGGGCAGTGGTGCCAGCTTGGATTAAACCCCTGGATGCCTCCCACCGATGCCGGGGAGCAGGGAGGATGGCGCGGGTCCTGGTTTTGCAGAGCTGTTCCCGGGGGCGAAGAGCTGAAAAATTCTCAACGGCGCCTGAAAGAGCCAAGTTTTGCCCCGGCCTTGCATCCTGGCCCTTGCCACTGGTGGAAAGCTGCTGGTGCGTAAATGAAGGAGCCCTAACGAGCAGCGGTGATGGGCGCTGATCCAGTGTGTTCTGCTCGCTGCTCCCAGAGCTCAGAACCATCCAGCACCACTCCGAGCAGCCTGGGCATGGTGCTCATGAACACCTACACCTGTGTTGCCTGTATATATGCACATAACGCATATATCTGGGGCGGCACCCTGCACAAACACATATAATATATTTATGGGGGTGTAATCTTGGTCATTTTCTTGTTTCGGCTGGGAAGCAGCTTGCTTGCCACCACAATTAAAAGTTTTGCCGAAAATGACTCTCGTGCAAATATTCCCATTTTAGAAGACGTCCACCCAAGTTTTCAGCAACTTGTTCGGAAAGCGCCCGCAGGCTTTTCTGACAAGCTCCCACAGGTTTTTCCCAATTTCTTTCTTTCACTTTATGAGGTAAGCGAAAAAAATATATATATGCATAAAAATATTCCAGGGATATAAATATATATATTTTTTCTCTGCTCAGATCCGTGCGTGCAGGAGTTTTCCAGCCTCTGCACCTCGCCCTGTTTGTGTGAGCAAGGACCCAGCAGCTGTGGGTCAGGGCGGCTGGACTGGCAAACTGGAAGGAAGTTAGAAATATGGGAATGATAAAGCGTTTAATTTCTAGTGGGGAAAAAAAATAATAATAAAAAAATCCTTTTCTGGACACAGCTGCTAAAAGCACCTTTATATTATTTTCCTTCTAAGCACAAAATAGCCTAGAAGAAATCCCGACATATCAGCATGGGCAGCTGGCGGGTACCAGCAGCACCCCATGACCCTACAGCCCATCACATAGGCGGCACAAAGAAAACACACTACAAGCAACGAACGGATCCAAGAGGCAAAAGAAACAACCCGGCACCGGGGGGCACAGATTTCGTCTTGATTCTCCACTGCAGCCACCACATGCCAAAAACCCGCTGTCCATAGCGGCGTTATCACCCGCATCCCTTTGTGACCTCATGGCTTTTTTGGGGGGTGAAACATGCGGGCGTTACGCTAAACCCACAGGGCACGACCGGGACAGGTGAACGGCGTGCCGAGGACAGACAGAACTCAGCACGGGCATGGGAAGCGGGGGGTGAAGGCAAGTCCTAGACGCGGCATTTCATTAAGATGCAGGAGCGGTGCCGTGGGTGCAGAAGCGGAGGGGGAAGGGTTAAGGGGCGGCGGGAGAGAGGGGCGAGAAGAAAGCCCGAAGAAAAGAAGGGACCTCGTAGCACCGGCGGGGCTTGATGGCTTAATTACCATATTCAAATCTAATTAATTCCCCTTTGCATAAAAAGGCCACGGCGGGCGTGGGACCAGCCTTGCAGATGGCGTCTCATGCTCAGCACCATTTTGGGGCCGCCGGCCATCTTAGAGCGAGGCGGAGGACGGCTTCGCCCGCGGCGCCGAGCATCTGCCGGGGGCACCCTCCGGGCACGGGGCCGCCGCGGGTGCCGGCGCCAAAGGGGCCCCCTGAGCAGCCCCCTCTCCATCCTTCACACTGGGCTGGGGGAGAAGGGAGTGTGTAAATGGGGGGAAATAAAGGAATGGAGGAAAAAGGGATGGGGTGGGGTTTCGGAGAGATGGGTGTCGTGATTTGGTGAGGTGGTGTGCCCTGTGCTCTGCTCCTCGCCCTGCATGGGGCTCCCCTTCCAGCCCCATATCCTGGGGTCCAGATGGGACGGTGCCGGCTGGAGATTGCCCACAAATGCGGGATTTACTGGGGGTATTTGGTCATGCATGTCTCCCTGGGACCACTGCAAAAACCACCCAAAACCAGTCATCTGGGGGGAAAAAGAGGGAAAACACTCCTCGTCTCCCCACCGTGCAGCTGGGGGAGAACCAAAGCGCGAGGCCATGTCAGGAGCTCTCAAATCCCAGCAAAACCGAGACAAGGGAGGGGAAAAATCCCCCCAGGAGCACGGGTGACCCAGCAGCACCTGTGCCAGCCACACGGCCGGGCACACGGGGGCTCGCCCTGGGAAAGGTACGAGTTTATTTCTCTGATGCCTCGGACAGCTCTGCTGTCACGTGCGAAACCCCGAGCCGCGGGGGCTGTGGGTTTTTCCCTTGACTAACCCCCAAGGATACGCTCAGCACTGCTGCCGAGCGGCTGCGCGCCTCCCCGCCCCCTTCCCCTGCACACTCGCAGGCTGGGATGCGAAGGTTACCCAAAAAACGGGCGACCTGGAGGTTTCTAAAACCAATGTCTGCCAGAGGGGAAAATGTGTGATGTGGGGGGCTCTGATGGGGCAGAGCAGGAAGAGCTGCAGGGATCGGGGGGGGAAAGAAGCAACCGAAGCATGAGGGGGTGGAGGGAAGAGTCCCCGTTATGCTGTTTGCTCACAGAAAATGATGTTTTGAGTCATGTAGGAAAAGATTTAAGATATGCATTAAAAAGGAATAGGGGGAAAACATTAACCAATAACCCAGTCTTCCACCAGCTTTCAGTGCAAAGCTGAATATTTTCAAAGGGGTATTTAAATAAGGAGGATACAACAATATTTTTTTTCCCTAAATCAAGGAGAAAAAAGGGACCACGAGCCTAGCACCTTGCATCCTGGCCATCACAGCCGCCTGCCCCAACCCAACCATGAGGAGCAGCCCCCACCACTCTCCCCTGCTCCCCCAAATCCCCAGCTGCAGAGAGTCCGGGGAAGGTTTTGCCCATCAGAGCCAGCTTTGGGGTTTGGATACAGCAGAAAACCCTGTGCCGGCTGGCTGGGGTTGAAGAGGGGAGAGTAAAAAAGAAGGAAAACCCCACACTTACCGCATCCACAAGGGGTGATGGGGCCTTGAGCATCCTTGGGGGAGCGCAGGTAACTTCCCATGCTCAGCTATGCATGTGTCGTACTCGTGGAGGAGGGATGCCACCACGCCAGCCCGGCCCCGAGAGCCAGGCACAACTTTACCGCTGCAAACCCACGGCAGGAGCAGCCTCCTTCGGGCTGGAAAGCTCAGTCCTAACACCAGGTCCTGGCAGAGCTCCTCTTTCCTTTGATTTCCAGGGTGAGGGTGCTGCATAGTGGTCATCTCTCCGCTGCCCCGGCTGCTCCCCTGCGCTGGCATGGCTTCGCCTGGTCCCTGTCCCTGTCCCCTTCGGTGGGTGCTGCCAAAACCACGCTGATCGAGGCGATGTGGGGATTTCTCCTCTGAAAAAAAAAAAAATAAATAAAGGAGCAATGCATGAGGTGCTGTGAGGATGGTTGCTGGCATCACCGTAGGAGCTGGAAGCTCGGTTTTCCTTCTAGTTACTGCACAAGGAAAGGAACAGTGAGAATGGACAGAGGGGACGCGTCGCAGCCAACATTATAAGTGGTGGCCCTGGGGTCTGCGGGACCCCGCTGACCCGAGCTGGTGACCGACTGGGGACATGGGCACACCACGGCCACCCCCAGCACACACCTCTCACACTGCTCACTCAGCACAGAGCCCTCTGAAACAGCCTAGCCGACGCACTGGGCAGGCCCACGTGGCTAAGATGATGGTTTAAGGAAAAGGTGAAGGTTTCCAAGTCCGTGTGCTGCTGAGGGTCCCCGTACCCAACCCTGCCTTCACCAGCCCCATGCTGCTCCCTGCTCACATCACTATGAGCCAGATCTGCTTCATTTTGCCCATCAAAATGCTCCTTTTGGGAGCTGATATTGGAGGAGGAGGGATGGGATGCAGCCATGCAGCTCCTGCTTAGGGGCTGCTTTCCATTTGGCCTCTTCGCTGGGGTTTAGCGGGAGGATTGCTTGGCTCTGTCACCCCACAGATCGCACCCAGAGAGAGTCCCGTATCCCATTGTGCAGATAGGGGACCTCAGCAGGACAGGAGCCAAGTGAGGAGGGGAGCAGGAACACGTGGAAGCACGGGGAGATGCCCAGGCAGGGAGTTTTATGCCCAGACAGGAGGATTTCCTCCCTTGCACGACACACAACTAACCGCAGGAATTTGTTTCTGAAGCGTGCTGGAGAGGCTGAGGGTCCAAGCAGCTTCTCCGAGGGATTAAGAAGCTGTTGGGGCCCTTCCAGGCTCTGCATTGGTGATGGAGACAAACCCCCTCCAGACCTGCCCTTGATTGTCTATCCCACCCTCAGCACTGCTGCCAGTGATGGGATGCCTTGTTCTGCCCCAGATCAGCCTTTTTATGTCCCCCAAATCCCTTCTCCAGGTTGGGTTTGGAGGTGAGGACTTCATCCCTCCGTCCCCAGCACTCATTTCCACCCTGCCTACGGTGACATCTTTGGGACCATTTGCTTCACACCCCAAAATTCAACCCCTCCAGCACCCCTTGGCCACTGCCCCTTTTCCTACAGCCCCCACGGTGTCCGGCGAGATGCTACGACCCCAAAACCACAGGAGAACGGCGGCTTTCCCCACCCAGGGGAACAGGTTGGCTCTGCTGCCCCAGACGGACGGCAGGAGCTGGAAGGGGGGGACCGGGGCCCAGGGACGCCCAAGGCGACGGAGGGCTCAGACACAATGCTGCCATTCACGGGGCCGCGCCGTGGGTCCCGGCCCTTCCTGCCCAGACACAATAGGGGCGGCCCCGCGCGCCACTTGTGTGCATTGTGCGCCCTCAGCCCCCCCCTCCCGCCCCTCCTTTCTGTCCCCCATCGGATAATGGATCCGCTTTGTGTGCTTGGCTGGACAAGGACTTTGTTTCGGAGAAAGAAACTGTGTTTGTCTGTCAGAAGAGATCGGCCAAGAAAGGGACGGGGAGGAGCGGTGGCTGCAGCGGGGCAGCGTCCCTCGCCGCTCCCCGCAGCATTGGCCTTGCGCGGCCCCTGCTCCAGCATCCATAATCCCAATGGGGCTGGGGAAAAAAAATCCTCGCTGGGAAGTTTGTACGGTGCAGCCTGGGCTCCTTGCACTCACCGATCCCATCGTGCAAACCCCGTGCCCTGCCGAGCACCCTCTGAGCCTTGTGCAAAACCAGCAGCCATAAAAATAGAGCCAGGACGGAGGGTCCGCATCCCCCCTGGGCACCCCCAGGCACCGTTCCTTGGGATGGGCTCAGCAAAATCTTTTAGGAGATTATTTCTCCCCCTGCCTCGTTCCGTCTGTACCAGCATCGCAGCGTGCAGGAAGGCAGATGTGATAATCCCCGGCTTCATCAGTGCCAGAGCCACGAAGAGGAGGATTAATAGGGCTGGAATTTGGGCATCCCGAAACAGGTCCGTTTGTTTTTTTTTTGCAGACATCTCCAACAGCAGCACCTCGGGAGGGGAAAGGCAGCCCTGGCACCGTCCCATGGGCTGCAATTCACGCGGCGCTGCCACGTGGGAGCTGAAAACCTGGATTATTTCCTGCTAAAGCAATTCAGGAAAACTGCTCTCGTTTATCCCATGGGCTGGGGTAGTTCCTTTAATTGCTGAAATTCTGGTTTTCAAAAGAGTGTCTGTGTAAACACCGATATTTAGCGAAAAGGTGGAATTTTGTTCCCCTAAATTTTAGCTTCATAATTTAAGAGACAGGGACATCAGGAAATCCCAAATGCCACCTCACCATGGTTCACCCCAGCCGTGCTCCATCAGCAACTTTCTGCAAGGTGGTGAATGTGGAGGCAGCACCGGGGCTGCCCAATCCCATGCCCACCAGCACCCCGAACAGCACCCACGGGTGACAATTTGGGGTGACAACAGCAACAGGGCTGAAATCAATGCACTGGAGGCAGCACATCCCTCTTCCCTGATATATTTTACTGCTGGATCTGTGGGCATTTGGGGTCCCTGCATCTTTATGGTACCACCCCTGGGCACCCCAAAAAGTCAGCCCGGGCACCATGGGACCGAGCCGGGGAAAGCGGCCGGCCGGGCGCGATGATTAGGGTGGCCTGGGGAGTAATTATCTCATTGGGCAACTAATACCCTTTCAGCGGGAGCGGGGTGGGGAAGTATTGTTCGGGCTTAGGGATTACATCAACCCGGCTGGAGCAGACAATGTGCTCCCCCTGGGAAGAGGCAGCTCAGCCCCAGGGGGAGAGGAGGGAGGCAGGGGCTGAAGCTGTCTCAATTAGTGAGTGGCCGGGGCGAGGAAGAGGGTGGTGGGAGCGCATGGGGGGGACGTGGGGAGTTTGGCAGGGGAGCAAGAGCATCCTTAACCCTTTGTGCTCCCCTTCAGCCTTGCAGGGGGGCTGGATGTGGCCCTCATCCCTGCGATGCCAGGGAAAGCAATGCAGCGAGTTTGGAAGCTGGCCCTTTTCTCCCCTTTTTTCCCTGTTTTTCCTATTTTTTTTCCATGCTGGCAGCCCAACGCCATGCCCTCCCAGCTTCAATGCACATCAGCACCATGCTGGCGACTGCGTGCTCGTATGGCGGGCAGCAATTTGCCAGCTGAGACCAGCGAGGAGGGGACAAACAACAAGAAGGGCACATCCCCAACCCCAATCCCAACCAACGGTGCTGGGGTGGAGATCCTACAACATCCCCACGCCCCTACACGCAGCAGCAGGTCTTTGGCATCCCCCAGCCCCCCAAAACACCGTCCCCGGCTCCGTGCCCACCCCACAAGGCTGCTGTGCTCTCGGTGCCGAGGGGGCCAGGTTTATTTTTGGCCGCGTTGATGCTAAATCAGGCGTGAGGCCAGAGTCCCGGCGGCAGCGACCGCGCCAGGTTACCGGCGGAGCAAGGGGCCGTCTCCACCTGGCCCTCGCCATCCGCGGGGTGATTAAACACGGGGGCTCCCAGCTGCCATACATTTTTAAATAAATGAATAATACATAGCAGGGTGATAAATAAATAACGGCCATACATTTGAACTTAGCCTCTGAGAAAATCCTTTTAGTTCAAAAGGACCGGGGCGCTTGGAAAGGGGAGCCCATGCATTTTGAATGGGGCTGCCATCAAGTGTCAGGGCTTGGCAAGGGAGATGAGGGGGGGAGGGACAAAACCGGCGTGGATGCAAAGAGGAGGGGGGACAGGGACGGGGATGGGGTCGTTGGGCATGGCCAGAGGCAGCTTTGGTGGGAGTGGGCAGCGACGGCTGCTGCCAGAGCCACACATCCCTTCCCATCCATCTGAGGGCACCGAGAGCCCGGGAAGGAGGAGGATGGAGAGCCAGGAGAAAGGCGAGCAGGGCATGAAAGGCACAGGGCTGGTCCTGCAAACCCTGGCTGTGTGAAGGAGGAGTCCCCGTTTAGCAGAGCAAAGGCAGCGTTTACTTAGCAGTGGCCCTATAAAGAGGTGGGTGGCCCTGGAAGGAGGCCCAGGCAAATACAAGGCGGTTAGGCAAGTGCAAGGTGTGAGCGGAGGGGAGAAGGGGAGGAGGACGCACAAGGAAAGCCACTGGCCAAGTGCAGGGCATCACCTAGTTCCCCGAAGGGGGCGAGGGTGGCGAGGCAGAGGAGGGTGGGAGCGGGATGGGGGATTCATGTTGTCCTGTGCTTGGGGAAAATTCGTCAGAGAGGAGCTGACAGGGCTGGGATAGCTCTGAGGCTTCACTGAGCTCTTCATGGGGGAGCTGGTGGCACACACCTGCCCTAAATCATGTCCCTGCCACCATGGCCATGCATATCCATGCCCTGACCATGCTCTGCCACACATGCACATGTCCCAGCCATGCACATGCGTGTCCCAGCTATGCACATGTGTGTCCAAGGACAGGGGACGGGGCCAGGCATGAGCTGCCCGTCCAGCACCCTGTTCCCTCGCCCGTCACAAAGCTCGAGAGCCACGGAGCCAACTTTAATTCTTTGCACAAACCGCTCCCGCTCACTTGCATGGCTAAGTGGGTATTGATTTATTAGGCTGTAATTTAAGGCAGAACGTTTTCAAATGAACTCACACACCAAGCCCGAGCACGAGAATAAACAAGGCCTGATTTATTTGATGCCCGTCTCTCGGAGGATGCCGGCCACGGCGGGGTGAGGGAGGACAAGGGCCGGGAAAGCCAGGCGGGGAGCGTCCCCTTCTCCCCCGGCACACGCGGACAACCCCAGGACGCACAGGGAAGGGTGCAAGGAATGAAAAGGGACGGGGACAACGGCGGCCAGGGAGAGAATCTGGCCAGCACGGGGCCGTTGCACGTGCCCCGCCAGGTCCCATCTGCGGGACGCATTCCTGCGAGGCAGCCCAGCAGCTGCCGGCCAGATCCGGCGGCGGCGACGGCGGCGCGGGCTCCTCTTGACCTTGCCGGTCAGGTGCTGGGGAGAGGAGGGGGGGGACACGACACCGCGGTGCCGCCAGCCGTCGAGGGGCCGCGGGGAGGGTTTAATGCAGCGGGGACCATAATGGGGCCGGCTGGGGGAGCGAGCGGGAGGAGAAATTAGTGTCAGTGTGCGCGCCTTAAACAAACCTGCGCCGGGGTGACGTGAATGAGGGCACAGCCTGTGTATATATTAGTGATGGGATCTGACCTCGCTGGGAGGGCTCCTTCCCTCGCTCCGCTCCTCTGGGCGTGGGAAAAAGGCCTGGGCTCTTTTCACAGCTGTTCTCGCTGCTGCACTGAGCTAATGGAGGGGCTGCCGGCTCCCTCCTCCCCCTCCGCCTTTTCAGTTATTCAGCAAAACCCCCCTTTCACAGTCCCTTAAAAACACACCTCATTGTTCCTGCCTGGTTTGCATTGAAATGCCACTCGCGCCCCCGTCTCCCGGAGCAGCGGCCCCGGCCGGCGAGCCCCGCCGCGGGGCAGCCCGTGTGCGTGCACACGCGTGTGCGAGCCGTGTGCGAGCCGTGTGTGCGCATGGGTGTGCCCAGCGCTTGGTTATGTGTTGCGGCTGATGCCCGATTTCTTCCCCCCCCCCCCCCCAAAAATAAATTTCTTCCTCAAAGCGGCGGCCGATGGGGAGGTGAGAAATTCACTGCGGCCGAGGGGACTTTTCCCTCCGAGGGTGTTGATGCCCCCACCGTGGAGCCCCCCCATTTTTTCCTTTTATTTTAGTGCTTCTATTTTGCCATAATAAATGAGCCAAAAGCTGCGGGTGCCCTTCCCTTATGCACAAATACCTTCTTTTTCCTCCCAAAAGTGAAGGCTCCGTTAGAGCATGCAGACATGCGGCCGTGGCCCTATCCTCTGCCCCATTCCCTGGCACTAAAAACAAGGGGGAGCTGCTGGGGGCTGCAACCCAGCCATGGGGACCCCAGCCCCGTGCCCAGGTTTCGAAGTCAGCCTCTGATGCTCCAGGAGCAAGCACCCCGTGCACCGTCCCCGTCCCCACCTGAAGCACCAAGCAATGGGAGCCCCGGGGCTGGGGCTTCCTGGGGAGGAGGCAGTTTGGAGGGGTGGGGGGGTCGCACATTCATTTCCCTTAACATCGAGCTAGGAAATTGTCTCCAAACTCGGTGGAAATCGGAGATTTATAGAAAACAATAAACGGGAGCGGTTCTCGCCTGGCTTCCCGGGGAATTAGGACAAGGAAAGTCGGGGCTCAGGCTCTGACCAGAGCTGTGGTGACCGCAGAGCTGTGGGAAATAAGCGGAAGGGCTCTTCCTCATCCTCATCCTCGTCCCCGGAGCTCCCAGCACACCCGCGCATCCTCCACCTGCCAGCCCGAGCCCGGCCCCGCGACAGCCCCTTGTTCACCAAGGCCCAGCCCCAGCAAAGCACCGGGATCGTGCTTTTCATTAAAAATAAATAAATACATTCCTGGTGGCTGCCGAGCAAGGCACGAAAACGTCATCCCCCAAAGGCCAAAAAAACAGAAGGCAAATGCAGCGCGAGCCACAGTTATTATTTTTTGAAGCGGCTGTGATTTTTTTAAGCTAATCTGCGGCTGTCCTGGGGTGTGGGGGGAGCTGGGGCTGGCTGGTGTTAGCAGCGTGACGGACGGGCACGGGGACAGCATCCTCAGGGCCGCCTGCGTTTCCCACTGACCTTTCCCCGCTGCTCTGATAGATACTTTCTGACAAAAGCGGGGACGCCGCACACCTTCCGTCCTTGCTCCGTGCCCAGCGCGGGGACATCGCCACGAGCAAATCCCTGTCACCGGCTATTAGGGGGAGAAAGTCTCTGCCAGCACTGCGCTCTTTCCGCATGAGTGCCAGGCTGGGCTGGGGGGTGTCCCCGGCCCCCCGGTACGTAGCGCACGTGCCCGCCTTGGTGGTTTATAAATGCAAATCTGTCGAACAGCCACACGCGCGTTTGTTATCTCCGAGGATGAGCCCGAGCTCTTTGAAGTCAACATATGTATGTGATTATGCACACATGTGCGTGACCTACATTCGGGGCTGGGGCACTTTCCCCGATGCCACCCGGCACAGGCAGGCGAGCACCCACCCGCTCAGCTCCCTCGCCAATATTGCCATTTCCCCGGCTGGTTTTGACTCCTCCACCCAGCGCAGCCACAGAGTTTCCATAGAAACATGAAGATATTAAACTGTAAATAATAATTTCTCCATAAAAAAAAAAAAAAAGAGGAGGGGGGGGGGAAGAGAAAGGAGACATGGACAGGCTTTGCATGCCGCGGATCCGACACCGTGCGGCATTGGGGCTGCTTCCCCACGCAGGATGTGGTGTTGGCAGCGAGGGTGATGCTTTGGCTGGGGTCCCTGAGTACCCCCCAAGGTCCCACACGGGGTCTGGTGTCACCCCCCCCTGCCAGGTCCCATGGGTGGGGGTCCCACGCGCCCACCAACCGTGCTCCCCTTGGTGCCGGAGGGCGGCTGAGGGATGCTGCGCCGCTCCAGCCACCTCCGGCTGCTGATTTATCTGGGTTGGAGACTCCAGCCTGACATCTATAAAAATTAGCAGATAAAGAGCTGGCCGGGCCATCCTCTGCCAGCTTTGGGTAAATAAACGGGAGCTTTTTGGCTGCAATGACACATACCTGATTGGAAGGAATTGTTATTTACTGTTGCCTGTTCAATGGTTATTTTTAAATGGCCTAAAGTTAAACACATCAGTGTTTTTCATTTTCTCCTGCTCAGGGATATGTTTTTGTCCGGGGCTTTTACCCTTTCTATCTATTTAAGTGATACTTTTTATCATAAACGACTTCTTTTTTTTCCCCCCTTCCCTGCTATTGAGCACAAAGCAGAGCTGGAAAACCATCCCTCCACCAGGAAGAGTAGAGGCAGGCGCTGCCACGGGATGGGCGATTGGGGTTTTGTGGCCAGGGACACGCGCACCTTGGGGCATCCGCCTGTGACACCAGTGGCCGGGACAGCTGCAAGCACAGCTCCCACCTCCCGTCCCCAATTAAATCCGCTCTGGCTGATTATTGCATCGGTGGGGAGATTTTTAGGGGTCCACCTTCGCTCTGCTGTGCCGTGCCGGGATGCTCAGCACCGTGCTGGGGACCTGGGGACAACAGGGTGGCCAAGCTCAGCCCCGACACGCAGGCAGCAGCCCCTGCCCCAAACCGGCCGGGCTGGGGGGGCCTGGGATTATCCACAGCATAACATCCCCCAGGAATAAGATTGCAGCTTAGGGCCTAATGGAAAAGAGGAGAGAGATGGGATTAAAAGGAAAATAATGACTATTTCTTTAGCGAGGCCATGGAAATGAGAAGGGGATTAGCGGCCTCTTTACCAGCACACCCCAATCCCGCTGGGCGGTCCTGGACCCACGGATATCCGGAGCTGCCGGAGATGCCCACGCTCAACATCACAGCCGGGGACCCGTTCCTGAGGGTGACACCAGGGTTTTGTGGTGCTGACGCCCACAGGAACCTGCCTCGTGCCCACCCGAGCACCTGCCACCGCCCCCTGCCCAAAACATAGGCGATTTTGCAAATATTTGCCCCCGCGGTTATTTTCCTCTCCCTGCAGATTCGTCGTGAAAAAAAAAAATTATAAAATATTCTGCAAAGAATAAAAACACTGAAAATTAAAACTTCACTTGCCGAGGCACAAGCCCGAGAATAAACCTGAAAGGCTCCTTTCTCTCGCCTTCGGTTGCACACACCGTGCTCTGCAATTGGCTGCTTTCCTGGAATAGATTCAGTTGCTATGATACCAAGTTTGCTTTTAACGAACCCCAGAAAATTAATGGCATTCAGCAGATAAGTCCTTAAAGTGGAACCTATTTTAAGAAATTCTTTCTGAATGGTTTACAAGTAGTCAGGAGGGAAGAGAAAGCTTCCCGAGGGCGGCAGAGCCCGCGCTCTCCCCACACCTGCTCCCGGTTGGGATTTGGGGTCCGGGGCGTTGTGTTTCGGGACACCCTTCAGTCCGGGACCCTAAATACAGAGGGTAGGATGAGGCAGGAAGCGTCAGCTCCCTGCACCTGCCCTGAGCATCCCTCCCGCTGCTGCGGCCGCACCGCCCAGCTTCGCTTCCTCCCGGCTGTCCCCACGCGGCCTCGCTGCTGCCACGATCGAGCATCTCCCTCCTGCTACAGAGCCGCGGGCAGGTCCCTGCCGGCAGCCCCGGCACGTGAAGCTGCAGGATTTGGGGACAGGCCACGGGAAATCCCATTCCTGCAAAGCCTGGGAGGCCTTGGAGGAGCTCTGGGCTCAGCACCAAGGAGCTGGGGAAGGTTTTCCTCCAGCCGTGCAAGCAGAGCGCAGGGTGGCATTGGGTGGCGGATGGCGTGCATCCCCCCCTCCTGGGAGCGGTGTGAAGGACCCAACCCGGTGTCCCCACCACGGATCCCACTGCATGAGGGCCTCTGAATTCAGCAACAGCCCCGCATGCCCGCATTACACCATAGTGGATGCTTTCACCCAGCCTCGGCACCGCTGCTGCTAAAGCAAGCGCGTTCCCATCCCCGAGCCGTGGGCAGAGCCACAGCAGCCATAAAGGTTGTCAAATGCCACCGGCACCATTATGGGTTAGGAACGAGAAGCTGAAATCCCACCAGCCGTCTGCTCTGCTTTCTCCCACGCCCCATTTCACGGCCCTTGTCCTCCCTACCCACAGCACGGCACAAACCGGGCCAGCCCAGGGCATCCCTACAGGCCAGGGAGGGAAGGATCAGTGCCCAGCATCGCGGCACACGCCATCTGCCCCTCTCGCTCATGGAACAAAGCAAGAGCTATTGAGGGGGAGAAAGGAGCACCCCCTTCCTCTCGCCCCCCAAAATCCTCCTTGCTCCCTGCAGACTCTGGCAACGTCAGTTGGAAGAGGAGGTGCGATGGCATGCAGAAGCGAAAACTCCGGCCAGGAGAAACGGGGCAGGGAGAGGCTCACGGCGCGAGGGGTGGCGGGGTTGGCATTTTCCTATTTGGAGCCAATGTTCTTCCTCGTCCCTTTCCTCAAGCCAGGGAAGAGATGCACCGAACAGAAACGAGTGGGGCTGTGGAAATGCCCCCAACGCCACCACCACCCTACACGGGCTGCAAAGCCCATCGCGCCGCGTCCTCCTCCTGCGAGGGCTTAACACGTGCCCGACCCGGCACGACATCGATGGCTGGGTCCATCTCCAGAGCTTCCTGCCCGAGGAAGCAGGAGGGAAGGAGCTCAGTGCACGCGGGCACGCGGCACCCCAAGCCATGGCGCGGCGACGAGCGAAGCCGGAGCCCGGGAGGCACACGGAGGGGAGGCTGCGACCGCGGCAGCACCGGCGCGGTGGGAGCAAGGCTCCCAAATCCACCTCTCCGAGGAACAAAGCTGCACTATCTCTGCAGATGCAGAATAAGCGACGAGCGGCGATGATTTATTTCTCTTCCCCAGTAGATAAACCGGCCTCGGAAACGGGTTTGCGCTAAATTGCAATTTGCATGCGGTAATTTATTTAAGCAACTTTCCTCCTACTTCGTTATAAACAGGGCTTCTCTGGGGGTTATTTCTGAGCTGGCCCCATTTCATTTGTCTCCAGCACACCCGGTGCAACCGAGCTTAATTGTCGGCGTGGAAATTAAAACCACTGCAGAAAAAAAATATATATAAAAAATAAAATAAAATAAAAGGTTCTGGGTTTGTAGCTAGCCTGAGGAACCCCGGGTTTGAATAGAAATAATCACCTAGGCACAGACGCTAGCTCTGGGCCTCAATAAAAATGATTAAAGACAAAACCCCACTGAAATTTCCACTCCACAGACGTGGCGCGTTTGGCTTCCAGCCGCTCTCCCCCAGCGAAGGCGCCGTGGCCGGTGCCTTGGGGAGGCCGGCGGCCGCGGGGCCCCTCTCCTGCCGGGAGGGCAGGGATTTCTCCCGGAGAATAGCGAGCGGGTTTTTACATTCGGTTCTCTAGCTTTATGATATCACATACACTCATACAGCTAGATAACCAAAGAGAAAAACCGACCCAGGTCTTTTAAAATCGGGCCTCAGCCATGCCGCGCGCGCCCCGGGGAAGGTTTCGCTCCGGCACCAGCGAGCCACGGCCCGTTGGAGCCCCCCGGGGTGGCCGCCGGCCCCGTCGCCTCGCCGCGAATAATGAAGGGACCCAAACGGTTTCGGAGGGAGAATGCGATGCGACGAGCAACACTGCCTACCCCGGCGCTCCGACCCAACGCCTGCACCCCAAAGAGGACGCGCGCGCACCCCAAAGCGCGCTCAGCCCCGCTCAGCCCCCCAACGGCCTGGGGGCCGTGCAGGGCACGGTGCTTGCTGGGCGCCGTCCCCGCAGCCGCTGCCAGCACCCCAAGGACCTGCCTCGTCCCCAACCACAAATTCGCCCCCCAGCCCAAGCCCGGAGCCCTCTCCCACTTTGTAATTACTGTAAATTACTGGCGGGGAACTGCTGAGTCATGAGAGTCGCTGGTGAAGGGACGGACCCAGCGGAAAGGGCCCCCGCGGGGTTTCCACCGTATCTCCGCTCTGCCCTCCTCTTCCTCCCCTTCCTCCCGCAGCCGCTCTCTGAAGCCGGGCCCCGCTCACGACCCCGGGGGCGGGACCGGAGCCTGCACCGCCGGGGGGTCCCTGTGCCCACGGGGGACCCCGACCCCGCATCTTCAAGGGGGACCTTTTATAGATGATGGGGACCCCGAATATTTGGGGGGACCCAACATATCTTAGGGGGGGGGACACGGGACCGTTGATGCCCCGAAGGAGCGACCCCGGAGCTGCTGGGGGGGGTCCCGTGCTCGCAGCGGAGCCTCGCCCGCAGCGGGACACGAAGGATCCCCGCACCGGGGGGCTCGGGGGGGTTCCGGGCACTGGCCGGTTCGTTCCTGGGGGTCCGGTGCTGCCCCAACCGGGGGGCTCCGGCCGGGCGGGGGAACCGCGGCCGCACCGCAACGAGGCAAAGCTCCCCCGGGCAGGGAGGGAAGCGGGGAGAGGAAGGGGGACCCCCACCAAAAAGGGGAACCGGGGAGGGAAACCGGGGATGGGAACCGGGGAGGGAACAGGGACGGGAAACCGGGGAGGGAACAGGGGCGGGGGTACCTGTCGCCGTCGGCTCCGGCTGTCCGCGTCCTTTCCGTGCTGCCAGGGTGGGGAGGAGGCTTCTAGCCCCCGCCCGGTGCCGGTCCCACTCCCGGAGCCTTCGGGACCTGCCTCTAAAGTTGAGGCAGAGCCGGCGGAGGGCGGGGAAGGGCGGGAGGAGGGACGGGGCGGCCGGCGGGGACAAAGCCTGGGCGGTGGGGCCGGGGCAAGGGTCACCCCCCCGGGGGCAGAGCCATTCGCCACGGCCGCCGCTTCCCCCCCCCCCCCCCCCCGGGGGCCGCCCCGTCTGCTCGCCCCCCCCCCTTTTCCCAACACCACGGAGCCTCCCCCCAAGCCCGGCCGCAGCCGGCCCGCCCCGTCGGAGGAGGCGGCGGTGCCCCGAGGCTAACCCCGCTCGGGCCGGGCTGTGGCGGGGCCGCCCCCCGCCTCCCGACCCTCTCCGCCCCCCCCTCCCGTCCGGGCGTTAAATCCGACGGGGAAGGGCTGGGGCGGGGAAATAGGCCGGTCCTGAGCGAGCCGGGCGGGTGGGGGGGGAGATGGAGGCGGGGGAAGCCGGACCCTCCCGTCGGGGCTGCGCTCCGCTTGCAAAGGGGAAAATTTTGCGGCAGCTCCGGATTAAAAACGGGCACGACCCCCGCCCCCCCCCCCCCCCCCCCCCC
>CM021792.1:1291346-1309067 GCA_011076525.1 Nettapus auritus | reverse complement strand
GTTTTTTTTTTTTTTTTTTTTTTTTTTTTTCGCTTTCTCCATATTTTACTACGTAAGGGATGACGTCCTCACGTCGGGAGCGGGATAGGTTAGCCCTGCGCTGGAGGGGGTTGGGGATGCACGGGCTTGGGGGGGGGCAGCGGGAGGGGGCGGCTCCGGGAGCAGAACCTAAAAATAACGGGGATTGTAGGGAAAAGAAGAATAATAAGAATAATCATAATATTCCGGGTCACCCCGCCGCTGCAGCCCCACAAGGGCAGCGGGAGGCCGGGCCGGGTGGGGGCCGGATCCCCCCCTCCACCCCTCCACGCCCCGCGGGACCGAGAGGGGCTCGAGGAGCCCCACGGGGCCCGGCCGGAGCCGGGGTCGGATCCGGAGGGAGGGGAAGGATGAGGGGTATGGGGGGGGTCCCCCTGTCTTTACCCCCCCCCCCGGGGTGGTGCAGACGCTGCGGCAGGAGGCAGCGGGCGGTTGGGGTCACCCCGGTGCCCAGCCCCGTGCGGGATTTAATTTGCTCTCCGTGGCAATGCAGCCGCAATCGGCACATCTTTAATTAAAAATAAAAAAATAGAATTAAAGAACGCCCCGCCCTGGGTGTTAACACCCCCATGCTCCGAAGTAGCCGGGAGCACGGGGTCACCCCGTCCCGCCGCACCGGGGTTTTCGCAGCGCGTTAAAAATCGGTGCCGGCAATCAGGAGTCGCTACGAATTCGGACCCGGGGGAATTCGGACACGCACGGAACCGAGCTGCGGAGCGGGGCCGGGACCGTCGTGGTGCTGAGCCCCCGCTGCTGCTCCGGAACCGGGCCCGTTCCTTGTGTCCCCCCCCCCCGCAGCCCCCGGTGCTGCCCCGGGATTCGGCCCCGGTGAGCTCCGCTTCTCAATTTCCCCCTCAACGAATATTTCTCCCCGGGGGGCTGGGGGCGGCCGGGGGGGGCTGTCCCGGTTCTCCACCGCCCGCCCCGTCCAACCGGGGCCGTGCGGGGCCCGTCCCGGTGGTGGGCAGCAGGAACCGGGCCCGGGTGCTTACCCCGGGGGTCCCAAACCCGGTCCGTGCCCCAGCCCCGACGGGGGGGTCCGGCCGGTGTCGGCTCTCCCCCCGGTCCCCACCCCTCCACCGGGGCCTTCCCCAGTAAATTCCACCGGGCCCGGCTCCTGAAACCCCGCGGTACCGCCGGGCTCGGTCCCCCTCCTTCTGCTGGGGTTGGGGGGGGAGGTTTATTTTTTTTTGGGGGGGGTGGGAGGCGTATTTTGGCTCCCTGATAAGGTTTTGATCAAAAATTCATTACGAGGCGCTGTGCGCAGCGCCATGAATATTTCAGGGCTTTTGCAAAACAACCGAGTGGGGGCTTGGGGGAGGATGCACCGGCGGGGAGGGGTGGGGGGGCTGAAGGAGGAGGAGGGGGCCCGGGTCTCCTCATTTCCTCCCCGGTATAACGCGTGAAACGGCCGCGGAAAGCCCCGGGAGCGGAGCCCGGCCCCGGCCCGTCCCGTCGGGTGGCCGCGGGGACGCGCGGTGCCCAGTCCCGGTGCCGTGGGGGGGGCGCGCATCCCCTGCTCCTCTCCAGCCGGGACGTGTTATTCCCCCCCGAGTATCACCGAGACCCCAAAGGACACGGAGAAGCAGCCCCCACCCCACGGGGTTGGGATCCAGCCCTGCATCTATGTGGGGGGGGGACCCCAAAAGCTGCCGGTGCGCCTCTTCCCCAGCTGCAAGGCCCGCACTCACCCCCCCCAAAAAAATGGGGTGCACAGAGCCCTGACGGAGCAGCACCCCCAGCATCTGCTGCCTGGTGGCAGTGTGGGGTGGGGAAAAAAGCCCTGCAGCCCCCAGCACCGGAGCTCAGCACCCTCATGGAGCAGCGCAGCCCCCAGCCACGCCGGGCCTGCAGGTAAAGGGTTTTTCTTTGGGGTGGCTCCCCAGTCTGCAGGGAAGGGGCACACAAAGGTGGCCCAGACCCCTCCGCCATGGGCCAGGGCCCTGCAGGATGGATGGGGGGGACACAGAGCGAAGCCAGATGCTTTGTCTATTCCCAGCACCATCCTGAGCACTGTCACCCCTAAAGAAGCTGGGGGGGGCCTCGCTGTGACCTTTGGGTCCTGCGCAACTGCGCATTGCGCCGTGATGGGAGGTGGGCAGGGACACGGGGCCGGAGGGCGAGAGGGGCCTCCCCAAAGAGGGGCTGGGGGCACCCTGGGGCATCCCCCCACCCCAGTTTAGGACCTGTCGCAACGGGGCCGTACCGGACCTGTGGGCAGCCGGGGGGGGAAGCGCGGCTCCGGACGGCTCCTGGGTCTCCCACCGCTGCCCTCAGTCCCGCCGGCCGCTGCCGTGTCCCTGCGGTGGGATGTGGCCCCCAAGAGCCCCAGCCCCTCCCCGGGGCTCACCTCACCCTGACATTTCCTGGCGCTCCTTCCATGCCAGCGGGTTGCCATAGCAAATCTAAATCTTACAAACAAAACGGGGAGAAAAGCCTTATTAGCATATATTTAAATGAGCCATGCAATAATGCAAACCATAAATCATGCAGTCATTGCTATTCAATCAGTGTCTCTTACCCCAGCCCCCACACTTTCCCCGGGTGTCTCGGCTCCTCTCCGCATTCACCACCAGCCCCTTCCCAGCCTGGGGACCCGAAGCGGGTTGGGAGGGGACCGTCCCCACCGCCTGGGGGGCACCTGGGCCGCAGTCACCTCCACCGTCACCCCGGAGCCCCCCGGATTTGGGGTGGCCACTGCCCAGCTCCCAGTCCCCGTGGCTGAGGTGTCACCGGGGGCCGGATCTGTGCCGGGGCTGGCGGAGCTGCGTCCCGAGACAGCAGCCCCTAATCTGGGCTGGTATTTACGCCACTCGCTGGGCTCTATTAAACGGGAAAAAACTCTCCCCGGAATTAATCTCCGTGCCGTGGTTTAATCCCGGGGCTCGGCTCCTGGTAATCTCCCCAGTTCAGTGCCAGTGAGTGGAGGGGCCCCGTCCCCATGCCACGTACCCCATGATGCTGCAGGGCCCCGGGCAGAGCTGCTGGGCCCCCAAAAACCCGCACGTGGTGGGCAGTGCCACCTCCCCAAACCCTCCTTCCCATCCCCAACACGTCGCATAGCCCGTGAAGGGTTGCCCCAGGCCAGGGAGCAAAAATCCCAGCCCTGCATTGGGCAGGTGCCAGCAGCCCCCTTCACCCCATATGTGTCCCTATTAATGCTGATATTTGGGGGTTTTCCTCCTCCCCATCAGCGGGAATGCCATCCACCCGCACTAACCCTGCAGCGTGAGATCCTACAAGCATCTTTTTGAGGTCTCCTGGAGCACACGGGGATACAGGGATGTGGCAAGGGCCGAGGTAACCCCGCTGCCACCTGCGCTGGGGGGTCGGTGAAAACAGAGAGGGGGCTTTGAGCCTGGGGGGACGCAGGGGACAGCAGTGCTGAGCCAAAATGACTGGGGCACAGCCCATTTTCCCCTCGGGGACATTAACGACTCGCCACCCCACACAGAGCCGTGCATCCCCACCCCAAGGAGCTGACGCCAGGCACCCCAACACCCCCAGCTCTTTATTGGTGAGAACGTAATAAATAGACAAAAAAAAAAAAAAATAAAATCCCTGGGATGGCAGAGAAGCTCCCTCTGCCCCCATGCTGCTTCCCCTCACCCCCGGGCCGGGGGCAGGATTTGGCCCTCGGGGTGCAAAGTTGGGTCCCCCCCCCCCCCCCCGCTGCCATCGGCTGCTGCTCTCAGTCCTGCTGCCACCCCGTGGCACTTCCCAGGCACTCCTGCTCGGTGGGGACACGCGGGGACAGATGGATGGACGGGGACGGACAGTGTCCGGCACCGGACACCATGCTAGGAATAGGGGGGTCCTGGCCTCACCGTGCCCCAGCAGGAGCATGGGGCTGGGGGGGCAGAGCTGAGAAAACTGGGGGACAGCAGTGTCGGGGAGGGACACTGGGGTGGGGAGGGGGCGTTCTGGGAACTGCAGCCCCCGTGTTGGGGCCAGGACCCCTAGGGAAGCCCCAGAGTTGGCGAGAGAGGGGGGCTCCTCGGGGGTCCGGGGATGATGGGGTGGAAGTGGGGGGCGGCTCCCCCTGCACCCCGTCAGCCTCGCTATCTCTGCCACCCGTCCACAGCCTGTGCCCGCCGCGGGGGGACGGGGACGGTGGCCCTCTGCTCCTCTGGAAGTGGCCGAGGGGGGGCCAGGGGGTAGGGATAGCCCTTGGCGTAGTCATCCCGTGGCTGGAGGTCTCCAGAGCCTCGGGAGGCTTCGTTCAGGGAGGCCAAGCTGCCCTGGGGGGGCTGTGGGGTGCCCGAGGGGCAGCCGAGCCCCGGCGAGACCCTCTCCGACTTGATGCTGATGGCATGGTGCTGCGGGGAGCTGCCGGGGGCCACATCCTCAGCAGGGACGATCCTGGTGCCGGTCCTGGGGTGAGAAGGGAGGGTGAGGACGGGTGTCCCCGTGCAGCACCCCTGGCCAACACACACCGGGTGGGAAGAAGCCCCCCCCCTTCCACCCAAGCAGGGCTGAGACCCTCCCAACTCATCTCACGCACTGGCTCCGTCCAATTCCTCGCCCCCGAGCAACGCTGGGGGGGCTGCAGCACCCATTTCCCAGGCTGCCACCCACCCACACGCTGGCATGGCTGCTGGGAGCCTGCTGTGTGATGGGGGGGACGCGGGGGCCAGGTCCCCGGGGGGGGCAAATTCGGCTTTAAATAGGCTCCACTGCCAGTGGGACAAGCTGGGACTGGGTGGCTGGGAGGGTTCCCAGCCTGTCCCCATGCACTCCAGTTTTGGGGTGAAACTGGATGTATTGGGGCTGTGCTTTGGGTACTCAAAAAGCAGGGTCAACCCTAAATCCCCCCTGTTCCTCACCCCATAGGCAGACCCCGTCCCCTGCTGCCCCGTGTCCCTAGCCCTGTGGCTGTCCTTACCCCAGCGCTGCCATGTCCCGCGGGGGCTGCCACGAAGCCGGGGGGCCGGGCTGCAGGAAGCCGGGGGGTGGCGGGGCCTCGCCAGCCCCATACTCTGCCGAGCAGGGGATAAAAAGTGAGCAGGAGCTTGGGGTTGCATAGCCGGGGGGCTTCGACCCTCCTGGGGTATGGGGCCAGGACTTACCCGCTTGTGCCGGGGCGAGGAAGGGGAAGCCGGAGAGGCTGTGGTTGGGGATGCTGGTGCTGCCCGGTGCGAGCACGGGGCTCAGGGTCTGCAGACCGGGGTACAGCGGCCTCTGTGGGGTGTGAAGGTGCCCCCCCGGTTAGGCTTTGTGCTGCTGAGCCCCCACCGGAGAGGCTGTGCTGCTCCCTTTCCCTCCCCAGCCCCGCAGCAAAGCCCCAGGGTTGGAGGAGGAAGAGTAGGTGGGAGCGGATCAGAGCAGCTCCTTGCTGAATTTGGGGGGGGGAGGCACCTCTGTGGCCCCCTGGCTGCAGTGAACCAGGGGCTGGGTGGGGACAGGGACCCCGCATTACCCCCTCCCATGGTTTCACAGCTGGGGAGGGGACACAGGGGGGACAAGGCCACCGAGCATCCTCCTGGCACTGTCCCCCAGCCATCAGGAGGACCACGGAGACCCAGAAGCTGGGGGCTGCACATCTGGGGTCTTGAATCTATGGGGATATATCGGGGCTGGGCTCCCCCTACCAGCGCTGTCCCCGGGTGCCGCAAGGCCGGGTCCCTTGGTGTCACTCACCGCCGCGCTGCTGCTGGTCCTTCCACTGGCCAGGCTGCCATGGGCTTCACCGCGCCGGCCGTCAGATCCCAAGTACAGCGGTGGCGGTGTCTTGGTGGCCAAGGCTCGGTTCAGGCTGCCGGGGGGGAAGAGGGGGTAGCCGATACCTGCACGGACAGAAGGACAGGAGGATGCACGGGTGGCACCAAAGGACTTGGAACCATTGGTATCCCATCCTCAGGGGTCCCCGAGGCTGCAGCCAGTGTCCCCGGTGCCCTCGTCCCTGGTGGGTGCCCGTGCGTGCGTGCACGGTGCCGCGCTCCTGCAAAGCCACATCCTGCATGTGGCCCTGGGCGCACCTGGGCTGCGGCGGCCACCCCCAGCCCGCTGTGGCCACGGTCGCGAGCTGTGAGCGGAAACGAAGGCGACGGCCGGATCTGGCCCCGGGAGCTAGCAGGGTGCAAAGCTCCCCGACCGGACCCCGCTGCGGGTAGCCCTCATGGCTCAGCACCCCGCGGAGCAGCGGGGGGACATCCTGTGGCATCGCCACCTCCCCGGCCAGCTCGTAGCCGTCCAAGGTGGGCACGTTGCGTGCCCACATCCTGCACTGGGAGCAGCGCCGAGCTCCGGCAGCTCAGCCCATCCTGGTTGTGACAAAGCCACCCATGGCACGGCCACCCCCGTGCCACCTCCTACCCACCCGGGGGGGGGGGGTTTCACTGGTCAAGCCACAGCATCATTTTTTCCAGCCCCTTTTTTACTGCCCGGCCCCAAGGTGGCAGAAGCTTGGGGAGCACCCAGCAGCACCCAGACCCGTGCCGGCCTCACTGGGCAGGGAGAGCCCCTCGCACCCAGCTGTAGCTCTGCCAGCCAGGAGAGAGCTCGAGGCATGGGTGCAGGGTGCCCGGAGCCACCTGGGTGCGCGGCGGCCGTGACTCAGCAGCACGCAGGAAGCAGCTGGAGGGAGGCCAGAAGCTGGTGGTGTTTCCGCAGCTGCGGTGGCGCTACCTGCCCACGCGCCCACCCCTGCCCCGCTCCCGGTAAATCCCCGGGAGATGCTGCGAGAGGAGCTTTGCATGCGGCGTCCGGCCTGGAAAATCCCTACGGGGCCAGCGAGGTGGCCGTCGAGGGGGACGTTGTGCCCGCTGCGATGCCACCCACATGCAACTGAGCAGCTTCTGAGCCTACCTGGGGGCATCAGTCCTGGAGAGCGCCCCGAGAGCTTCGGTGCTGATGGTTTGAAGGCGGGCAGGCGGCCCTGGCTCTGCGGGGAGCTGCTGGTGCTGCCCAGGGATCCATCGCCGCTGGCCGGTGGGGAGCTGCCGTAGGATGCCTCGGGCAGCGGCACCGGGCTCTGCGGGGCGAAGCAGAGGGCTGGGGTCAGGGCTGGGGTTGGGGACACGGCTCCTGTCCCCCAGCATCATGTTGCGGTGGCGACTCACGTAAAAGCGGGGCCGTGCCACCGTCAGGTCCATGCCCTCGTTCAGCTTCCGCATCTTCTCGCCGGCGTCCAGCCCCTCATCCAGCTCCAGCTCGTGGCTGTCCAGCCCCAGCCCCTTGCGCTTCAGCGTCTGTGGGGAGCGGGGCAGTGAGCGGGGTCCCCTGCCCTGCCCGAGCCCTCCCCTGCCGCCCCCAGCACTACCTCGAGGATGTCGGAGTTGGTGCGGCTCTCGTGGGGCTCGCTGTACTCCGTGTACTTGAGCAGCACCTTGTCCATGTCGGTGCTGGCGTACTGGAAGAGGCGGTTGGTGCTGTTGAAGATGATGAGGGCGATCTCGCAGTCGCACAGCACGCTCAGCTCGTACGCCTTCTTCATCAGCCCGAATTTACGCTTGGTGAAGGTCACCTGTAGGGAAGGGGACACGGCGCTGCCCCAGTGCCACCAGTGCCACCGCTGCCCTCTCCTTCCCCCCCCCCAGCACCCAAAATCTCCAGGCTCTGGAGGATCCGATGGGGGCCAAGCGGCTTTGCCTCCCTTCGTCCCTTCCCAGCCTTGCAGCTCCTCGTCCCTTCTCGTCCCCTCTCCTCCTACCTGCCGGTTCCGCTGGTCCAGTATTCGGCTGATTTGTATTTTTTTCCGGCCCATTTTTGACTCCTAGACTCGGAGGGAGACTGGAAGAGAGAGAGAGAAACGCCGTGAGCACCTCCTGGGTGCCTCCTCGCCCCTTCCGCCAGCCAAAATAAGCTTTGCTGAAAAAAATATATATATAACTTTTCAGAGGAAGTTTTGGTCCTGGCGGCATTTCCCAGCTTTTCCGCAAAGAGCGTCAAACCCCTCAAAATACCAAAAAAAATGGGCTTCTGGGGCAGATGGGAAAATCCCGCTTTGCTCTGCTCAGTTGGCCCCACAGCCCCATCTCCGACACCCTTGCCCCCCAGCAGCCCCCTGGCAGCCCCTCGGCAGCCCCCCGGCACCTGCGTGTGCTGGCTGCAGAGCACCAATGCCCCGATCCCAGGTCCCTTGCCGGGAGCGTGGGCTCAGCCTTGGCATCCCAAAGCTGCGCCGACGCTGCCCTGCGCTCGCCCTCGCCGGGGGTTTTTACCAGCGGATGGGGCTGATGGGGAGGGGGGTTACAAAAGAGGGGCTGGGCTGGCTGCGGGGAGGGTCCTTGGTAAGACAAAGGGGCTGTTTTTAGGTTCAGTGTTGTGTGTGTTGGTTTTTTGTCTTCTTTTTTTTTTTTTTTTTTTTTTTGAATGCGAACAGACTAAATTTGACCTCAGCCGTTCGCAGGTCAGGAAGTGGCTGTACGAGGAGACAGCAAAGCGAAACCACCCACCTCCTGGTGCCACGTGAGGCGGTGATGGGAAGAGCGAGGGGCCAAGGGACCCCTGGAACCCAGCCCCGTTGCAAGGTGCCAGCCCCGGCTGCAGCCCGGCACGATTTTGGGGTGTCACAGGGGTGTCACTCTTACTGTCCCCCAGCACTGGACACCCCAAAATCCCTCTGAGATGATGCCGGGGGGCTTGGTGCCATGGAAACCTGGTACGGAGCCATGGTTGGCATCACCATGCTCCCAGAGGGACCCTCGCGTCCGTCCCAAATTGGGTGCAGCCCTGGGCTGGCTCAGTCCTTGCTGACCCCAAGCCATGGCCACAGGGCAAGAGCTGGCCTGGGAAGCCAGTGGGGCTGGGCCGCAGCTCTCCAAGGGATGATGCTCCCCAGATGTCCCTGGGCATCCCCAAGTGAGCCCCTCGAGTCCCCGTGGCAGGGATCAGCCCCGGAGCAGGTTGGGGACCCGCCAGCCCTTCACTCCCCCAGTGCCCCAGCCCGTCCCGCTTCCTTCTCTCAAGCACGTTGCCATTTACCATCTTGCTCAGCTGCTATATTTAGCTGATCAAAACTAATTTTAATTTATGGAAGGAAATTGTGCTGCCGTTCCCACGGCCCCGCTGCCACCCTGCATCCCCGGGCCCACGCACGGCGCGAAGGTACCGGGGGTGACGAGACCACCCCCAGCCCCGCGGGGAACAGCCCTGCCGGGAAAAGCAGCCACCAGTTCCCTGGTGAAAGCACAGAGGTTTTCCCAAACCTTGCAGCAGCCCGCTCGTGGCCGGGGCCAATCCTGCCCTCCTGGTGCGGACACCTGCGGCACGGCACGGGGCATCCCCAGGTGCATTTTTTGGGGGTTCGGCTCTCACCTGCCCACCCCAACCCCATGATCTTCCGTCGAAGGTGCGGAAACACGAGCTGCTCCCCTGGGGGCTGTGCTCGCAGCCTTCTTTGACCCTTTTTGGCCAGAAGATGCTGCACGGCCCCAAGGCCGGCCCCGAGCCCCCCATGAACCCCTGCTAGCACAGCACAGCTGCGCCCTGAGGGTTTCTTTTTAAAGGCTCGCAAACCTCAGCACAGAGGAGAGGCCGTGCTGTACGCGCTCGGAGGTGCTGGGGAGGCAAAACCTGTCTGCGGTGTTGGCGAGGGCCCCTTCGGCCGGCACCGCCACCCCTCGGGTGCTGCGGCACCCCAAAACCCTGCTCCAGCACCCTGCTTTCCATCTGTGCTCGCAGGTGGGAAGCTCAGGGCGAGAGGATCTCGACACCCCTGGGACTCATCCTGCAAGGCTGTGCCTGGCCCTAAACTCCACACGTGTCTCCCTGACTCGTGCTGCTCCATGGCAGGGGACAGGGGTACCCCTGGGACTGCCGCATCCCCTCGTGCACCCAAGCAGGGCACAATAGGACCCCAGCACCCTCAGGCTGATGCTGTGGAGCCCCTGAGGGGCACTGGCACCCCCAGGACAATGCTGCAGAGGCCCCATCCCAAAATAGCCGGCGGAGGGGGGGGAGGCGAGGCGCGAGAGGCGAGAAGGAAGCAGCAGCCGCAGCGCTGTCGGGATGGGCTGCGGCGGGGGAAACGGGGTCGTGCTGGGGCCGGCCTCGCCTGCGGCCCCCCGGTCTCCCCCCTTCCCCTGTCCCCTGCACCGGGGCTGAGGGCGCAGCGAGGCCTCGTGCAACACGCGGAGCGGTTTCATCAGCCGCCTCCCCGAGCAGCTCATTATTAAGGCAGCCAGCGCTCGGCCCCGTTTGGTCCTCCTGGGGCATCGCCCCGGCCACGCGGCCATCGTGGCCACGAGGGACCCGCGGGGACCCACACAGCCCCAGCACCACCGGGCACCAGGGAGGCATGCTCTCGTGACTGGCGGTGATGGCGTTTTGATTTTACGCCTCCAAAGGGGCTGCCCCAAGCTTGCCAGGGCTCGGACACCGCAGTGCGGCACGGCACCAGTGCCTCGGCTCCCCCGTGCCCCCCCAGCAGGTATTAAGGGCTGGGAAGGGTGGGGGGAGGACTCTCGGTCCGGGTTTTAATTGCTGCGCCCAGGCGATAAGGCGATAAGCGGCATTAGTGCTGCAGGCGATTATCGCAGCTCCACCATGACGGGCACGAGGGGATGGCACCGAGTGGTGCGGTGCCACCTCCATGCCTCCAGCTTTGTCCCCACGTCTGGGGACAGCATCAAGGGAACGACCCAGTGCTGCCGGAGCAGCTCCCAGCACCCACAACGGGCTCACGGCTGCAGACCTCGGACCTGGAGAGCGCAATGGGGACCCAGGAAAGGAGCTCCCTGCGCTCACACGGGGCTCTGGGGGTCCCAGCAAACCCCCACGCTGACACAAGCAGAGCTCTCCAGCCCTCAAACCCAACTTCGACGGTTTCTGTCCCACACCAGGCCAGGAGGAGGGCCCGCTTGCCTTGCCCCACCTGTGGTTGAGGAGAGGAGATGCTTTGCGCCGGCCAGAAGCTCCCCGCGCTGCCTGGCGTCCCGCCGGCCCCCGCTCCCTCCCACGCCTGCGTATCTTTAGCCACGGCTCTCTGCTCCCTTGCACGCACCCAGCTCGCGTCCACCCAGCTCCTGCGAGCTGTGCCCTGGCCAGGATCCGTCCCTCGGCCAGCCGGGGAAGAGCAGCGAGGTGTCGCCCCAGCCCTCCGGCTGCGGCCAGGGTTGTAATTAACTCCCCGGCTCCTGTGCATCTTTAGGGGTCATTTGCATCACGACGGAGTGTGTAAACTTCCTATCCGCTCTCCTAATTAGCGCGCTGAGCCGGATCGGCCCCCTGGGAGCAGCGTGTTTTTCCATGAGCTGCAGCAGAGCCCCAGGGCAGCCGCGGGGCTCGGCTGTGCCGCTGCGAGGACCGGTGAGGTTCAGCACCGGGCACGGTACCGGGCAGCAGGCGCATTGTGCTGGGCTGTGTGCGGGGTTTTTGAATCTTTCTCGATCTCTGAGTGCCCCCCAGAAACTCTAAATGCAGAAAGTTCTCCCCAAATTCAGCCTGGGGACAAACCATGGGGTAGTTATTAGGGTGAGCAGCTGCACAGACACGTCCCGTGCCTGGAGCCAGGACACGGGGAGAGAAGGGGCAGGGAAGGGACGGTCACTGCCGACCCGAGGGGACGTGGCCTTGGCCCCTGGGTCCAGAGCCTCGACGTGCCAGGCACAAGGAAGGGGCAAGGAGTGGACACTTCTTGCCAGGGCCTCTCTGAGCTCCCCAGTGCTTCATCGTCCCACCTCCCGCTCTCCCTCTCCAATGGGACACTGAAGCATCAACTGGGCAAACAAGGTCATTTTCACCAAATAACGGGGATTTTGTTGCAAATCTGGAAACGCTGGGGGTCTGCAGGTAGAAAAGGGGGCGGAAAGCAGCCGGCAAATACCCCCTGCCTGCATTTGGTGGCTTCCGAATGGTGTTTTGATGGAGGAAAACATTGATTAAAGTGGGCTAGAGAGTTCCCATCGCATCTTTCACTGGGATAAGATGTGAGCTTGGCCAGGAGCCACAGAATCCTGGAGGGGGCAGGCCAGATGCTGCCTCGCAGGGGCTGTGCAGACCCCCGGTCACAGCCAGACACAGGGCGCAGGGACCTCTGCTGCTGCATCCATCGCCGGCTGGAGCTTCCCTGCCCCATGCTGGGGACCTGACCCTGGTCCTGGGGGATGTGACCCTGGCCCTTGGGGACCGGTGGTGCTGGGGCCTCGCAGTGCAGACAGCATCCTGAGGCTGGTGCAGGGAAAAGTCAAAGTTTAGCTGTGTTTCTGCAGGGGGGTGACAGGCCCTTCTGCTTTTTATGGGTTGTTTAAGCAACCAACCAGTATAAACCAGAGCAGGCCAGTAGTGCGGGACGGAAACGGGGAAGCAGGAGGAGCTGGCTGGGAAGCAGGGGAAAGGAAAACCCAGGGGGATGAGGGGTTTGGGAACCCACTGGGGCCATCAGGGAGCTGTGGACAGGGGGCTTCTGGCACTGAACACCTTCCTCCCCATCTCATACACATGCAGTCAACTGAGCCCCGAAACACAGACACACCAAGCACCAACCCAGCACCATGCAAAATCCCCAGGGACGACTAAAATTCATTTTTCTGCCCGCTTCTGCAGCGGGGGGATTGATCAATGGCATCGTCCTGCATCCCTCCAAGCCAAATCCGGGATGGGGCTGGACCTGGGGGGACCTGGGCACTGTCCAGCCCCAGCCCCACGCTGGATCCGGCCCCGCTGGGGGTGACACAGAGCGAAAGCCCCACCAGCGCCCGGCCCCTTGGGAGGAACGCAGCAATGGGCGGAGGCTTTTCGGTTCCAAAATGACTGTGTGGAAGGAAGAAGGATTGTGGTGGCCCCAAAAAATGAGGCAGTTCTTTTCCTTGGAAAGACAGATGGACACACCAACCCTCCCTGAGGCCCAGGCCACTTTTTTGGCTCGGCGTTGGCGATGCTGCCAGCGGCAGCCCCGGGTTGAAACGCTGTTCCTGCAGGGCTGGGCTGCCCCTCGCTGCAGCTGGGCATTAATACGGGAAATGATACTCGTTTGCTGTTGGGGGGTTCGCTGGGGCAGCCACAAGGTGCTGACAGCTCGCCCAAGCCCATCTGCATGGCCTCAGGGCTGCGGGGGTTACAAACCTGGTGTGCTCCTGGCAGTCCTGCTGCGAAGAGGAGGGAAATCCAAGGGTCCCAAAATAGATTAATCCTCCAGCCCCGCCACTGCAGGGATGTGTCCCACTGGGTGTAAACAGGAATCCCTCTCCTTTGCCCTCTGCAATTTTCTAAACCTGCTTTTCACCCACACTGCTGCTCTTGGCACCAAGGTATCATCAGTGCCCAAGGCTTGGAGGCAAGGAAGAGGATTTGAGGTCCTAAATCAAACCTAGGGCCTGCATCTGTGCCCCAGATCCCACACCCTGAGCTGCAAAGCGACCTGTGTGGCTTGTCCAGCTGGCAACATGGCAAAGGGACGGGATCTGGCTCCTTTCCCAACAGGACCAGTACCCAACATCCCAAGGGATGTGCACAGGCCAGGGGAACACAGCCCATCGCCTTCCCTGGTGCACCTTCTGATCAAGGCAGGTCCCTGCCCTCCAGCTCACCTGCCAGCTGCCGAGTTAATTCATTACCTGCGAAACCCCATCGCCACAGCCAGCAGCTCTGGGAAACTTTCTCTCATTAAAAGAGTAAAGCCCCAGGGACGGGGACTTGCTGGCAGTCAGGAGGACCCGGCAGAGGATCCACCTCGCTCTCCCCACGGGGACGTGCGATGGAGCGAGGCTCACGTGCTCTGGGACATGCTGGAAATGCCACGCGCCGGCAGGGAAGAGCCACGCATGGGTGACATCCCCGCTCAGGAGCAGCGAGGAAACTGAGCTACAATCCCACCAGAGCCATACGACGTCCCAGCAAAGCTACGGGGAGATCAGACCCTGGTCCTGTGTCCTGGTGCTGTGCCCGCAGCCAGCCCAGCTGTGACGTGCCTCAGTTTCCCCTCCGCACAGCGGGCTCGCTCCCACCACCCAAGGCCCAGCAGAAGAATGCTGGGGACTAGGTTTATGCGGATGGCAGTGCCGGGGCAGGGCGGCTGCCCTCCAGGCTGCACTTTTGGGTTAAACCCAGGCGTTCCTCTGTGCGCAGACACGAGTAAAAATAACCGCCCCGAGCGCAGCGCAAACCGCAGGCTTTTTATAGCGTTCCATCCCTAGACGGCGGGGCGGGGGCCAGGGCTCCGCCGTGCCCAGGGCAGCCCGCAGGGCGCCGGCCCGGCCGCACCGACACCCCCCGGCCAGCCGGGACCGGCTCCGCTCCCCCGGTCCGTGCGCCCCGACGGGGCGGCCGCTACAGGGCTGCCAACAACCGGGGGTGGGGAACGGGCACGGGGCTGAGGGCACAAAGCTGGCACCCCCCCACACACCCAGCCCGGCACACCCGGTGCCGCCCGGTCCCGGCTTCCCCACCGGGGATCGGGGGCTGTCCGCGTCCCGGTAAGCATGGGAACCCCCTCCCCACCGGGAACACGCACCTGGCCACCGGCTGCTTCTCCTCGGTTAAGACCCCGCCGGTTCGGCCGCGGGGACCCGGCGCTGCAGCGGAGCCGGCCCGGCCCCGGTGCGGCCCCGCCGCCGCCGTCCGGTGCCGGTGCCGGTGCCGGTCCGGTGCCGGTGCGAGTCCCGGCAGCCGCTCGCTGCCCGCCGCCTGCCCCAGCCGCGCCGGTACATTTGCATAACCCCGCCTCCCTCCGTTATGAAATTTGCATAAAGCAGCCGGGCTTTCTTCCCATTGGAGGATAGGGTGCGGGGATTTGCATAAGCCCGCCCCCCCCCCCCCGAAGGGAAAAGGGGCGGGGCGCGCGCTAAGGGTTGGGGTTCGGGGGGTTGCGGGAAGGGACGGGGCGGGTGTGGGGTCCTGGGGGGGGCGGCGTAAAAGGGCTGCTGGGGGGGGATTTGGGGTAGGGGGGAGATTTGGGGGGTGTTATGAGGGAAGATGTGGGGATTTGGGGATTTGTGGGGAGATTTGGGGGGGCGTTAAGGGGGAGGATGTGGGGCTGGTGGGGATTTGGGACTGGGGGGAGATTTACGGGGTGGCTGTGCCCTCAGTGTAGGGGAACGGGTTTGGGCTGAGCGGAGGCTTCCTGGGTATAGGTTTAGTGCCAGGCTCTGGGTTTGGCCCCCACCACATCCCCAGGACCCCCCAGCATCACCAGCACATCCATCTGCTGTGGGGCTGGGGATGCCTGAACCCGCTCCCCTGGGTTGTGGGGGGCTCGGGAAAACCACGGTGAAAAAAACCTCACCAGCTCAGAAATGAAACAGTTAATGCACTCACTCCCTTTTTTATCTTTCGTATTTATATATATATATATATATATTTTTTTTTGCCCTGTGAGGCTTGTCCCTGGCCCCATGGACAGGCGGGACAGACACCAGCAGGGACAGACACCGTTTGGGACAGACAGACACCAGATGGGACAGACGCCAGCCGTGGCCGCTGCTGCATTTGCTCAGCTCGGCCATCCCCACCCTGCAGCGAGTGGTCCTGGAAACCAAAGCGGGGGCCGGTGAACCGCAGTGACATAACACAAGGGAGGCTGCAAGGAAGTGCCGGGGACGCTGAGCGAAACCTCAACACGCACCCCACAAGCTGCCGGGGACCTGCTTTGAAAAAAAATAAAATAAATAAAAAGCAACCCAGCGCCTGCAAGGTGAGCTGCAAATCCCGCACGTGGGGCAGGGGCAGGGCTCGGTGACACCTGGGACAAGCCAGCTGTGATTTCCTGGTACTGTCCCCAGCAGGGGCAGAAGGCAGAAACCCGCTGCGTGCCCAGCCACCTCAAGCAGGGCGAGGAGGATGCACGTGTCGGTGGATCCTGCAGCTCGAAAGCGGTGCAGAGCGACCCGGTGTGCACTCTGCAGAGCAAAGCGAGCTGCTGCTCCGCCGCGTGGTGACAAACCCGAGACCAGCCTGGGATTGAGGGGACACTGACGGACCCTGGATTTGTGTCCAGGCCCCCAGATCAGTTCCAGAGAGGTCACCGCCTGTCACTGAAGCAGGGATGCCAAGGGCTGCCCTGGAGCTGCTTATCCCACGGGGAGCGCCGTGTTTACAGCGGCGAGGGGGAACTGATGCAACTCCCCAGCTCTCGCCACGTGAGTGGTGCTGCCAGGGCAGCAGTGGGAAGGGGTTTGCAAGGGTTCGCTGGAAATCTGCTCCCAGGACAGCCCCGGGGACACACACTCATCCTTCCACCCCAGCCACACCAGGTGTCCGGTCCCGGTCCCTGGGCAGAGGGGTTGGGGAGACGGGGGTGATTGGATCAGGGTTCCTGCACAGTTTGCACAGGCAGAAAGGACATGACATCTTGCTCTGAGCTGCTTTTAAAGCTCATGATTTATAGAGGGCTTCGGAGTGCAATTAGCAGGCTGTTAATTAGCCCTGCTCATAATCTTAATTGATCCTGAACAGGAGGAGGGAGGGGGAGCAGAATTATGAGGGAATCGGCAGCGCATTCTGCCCGCCACATGTCCAGGTGTCCCCTCCTGCCCCAGAAGGGGTTTGGGGACACGCAGGATGGCCTCTTGTCCACCCAGACCATGGGACCTCCCCGGCCCTTGCCCTTGTTTTGGGGTCCCTTGGGGTTCAGCTTGGCCCAGAGTGCTTCCATCCTGAGCAGCCAACCCCCCTTTTTGGGTGCGGGGCTGCCCAGAGCCCCCCCCAGATCAGGGGGTGCCCAGGCTCTGCCTGGCTGCTCCCTGCAAGCTCCAGGCTGGAGGTTTGAAAGCTTTGAGCTCCCTCTTGAGGCCCTTCCTGCCCCAAAGTCCTGGGGTTTGGGGGAGCCCGAGCTGCTGCTGGGTGCCCCAGGCTGAACCCCAAATGGAGCAGCCCATGGGGTGCGGCTGAGCCCCGTCGTTCTCCTGGCCATGGCAAGGGGACGGGGACACCGGCACTGGCCGCTGGGTTGGGGACCCTGGGCCAAGCGCCAGCAACGTGGGGCTGGGGACCAACATCCTGCACAGCCAAAAATGCGAGCGGGGCTGGAAATGAGCAGGGAGCCAAAGCTGTGCTGCCTGCCAAGGCCAACAACACCAGCATCCAAAATAGCCCCGTGTCCCGTGCGGCTCTGGCCGGAGCACAGGGTGCCAGCGGGAACCACCCACGCGAGACACGCAGCCCTGACGGAAAGGTCGCCTGCCCAGATCCCACAACCAGGCCCCCGCTGATACCAGGCTGGAGGAGCCCGAGTCATGCCCGGTCCCCATCCCCATCCGCCTGGCCCTGGCAGGGTGCCTGGGACGTGTACGGAAAGGCGCGACCCCGATGTCCCCCTTGTCCCGTGTGTGCGGGAAATCGCTGCTTTGAGGGCTGTGGGTTTGAGTGAGGAAGCCCTGCCTCAGTTTCCCCACTGCTCCCGAGGCACGGCGTCTTCCCAAAATAATGGGGACTTGCAGAGTGAATTTTCCCAAAATAACGGGTAACCTTCCTGGCAGGGAATGGGGCTGCGGGGGGTGCTCAGCATGAGCCCCCCAGGGGAAAGCACAGCAGAGGGCAATTCCCGGCTGTTCCCGGGGGACGATGTGCTGCTGCTTCCCAGGATATTTATAAGGCTCGGGAAACTTCTGCTGACGGCAGGGCAGCATTTCGCCGGCCCTTTCTCAGCCTCGCAGGAATGTATTTGGGGTGCCCCCCCCTAACCTGGTGAGGAGGCCTGCGCTGCAGGTGGAGGCGCAAAGCACTTCTTGGGGAGGGCAGGATCAGGCCCTGGCAGCAACCCCTTCCCCCGGGAGGATTTTCCCAGGGGTGTGGGAAATGGGAGAA
>CM021792.1:1270390-1291246 GCA_011076525.1 Nettapus auritus | reverse complement strand
CCCCTCCGTGCCCACACCGGCCCCGA
The DNA here is from genome assembly GCA_011076525.1 of Nettapus auritus. Taxonomy (NCBI): domain Eukaryota; kingdom Metazoa; phylum Chordata; class Aves; order Anseriformes; family Anatidae; genus Nettapus; species Nettapus auritus. The sequence continues at coordinate 1,291,220 of CM021792.1, read as the reverse complement.
GGGTGGATGCGGGCGGAGCCGGGGGTCCCGGCCGGGGAAGGGGGGGGTGGCCTGGCCGTGCACCCCCCTTGGCGAGGGGCCGGCCCGGGGGGCAGGACCGGCCCGCCCCGGCCCGCCCCGGCCGGGCAGCGGCGCACGGAGGGAGGCGCACGCCCGGCGGGGCCGCAGCTCGGTCCCGGGGCTCGGTGCCGGTGTGGCTGCGGGAGTACCGGGGGTGCACGGAGCTCCCCCGGCACGGAGCGGCTTTGCCATCCCGGTACCCTCCGGTTCCCGGTGCTTTCCCGGTTCCCGGTGCTTCCCCGGTTCCCGGTGCCACCATGCCCTCCTCCTACCCGCAGCGTGCCCTGACGGTGCTCCTGCTCTTCGGCACGCTGTCCGCTGCCATGGCCCTGCTGGCCTCCAGCCTCATCTTCCAACTACCGGCGGGGCGGGCGGGTCCCGGTCCCGGTCCCGGTCGAGGGGCGCTGCCGGAGCCGGCGGCCGCCGCTCTGCTGCCGGTCTCGGCCGTGCTGGCCGCGCTCTGCCTGGTGCTCAACGTGAGCTGCCTCCTGCTCTGCCTCCTCCACGGCTACTTCAGCACCGAGCTGTGCCGGGGGCAACTCGGGCCCGACCGGTGAGAACTGGGGGGCATCGGGGTTGGGGACGGTGGGGGGGCACCGGGGATTGGGGATGGACACCGAGGATTGGGGAGGGACACCGGGGTTTTGGGGGTCGGGGGGGTTTGGAGGCACGTGGGTGCTCTGGAGTCCTTGGGTACTGGGGAGGCTTGGAGGGGTCTTGGCCCCCCTGTTATTGAATGTCCCTGGGGAGGGCGGGCAGCGGCTGAGGGGGCCACGGGGAATTTGAGCTCAGTGGTTCTGGGGAGCAGACGGCGCTGCTGGCACTCGCTGAGCACTTCAATGTCACAAAGTTCTTCCATTGGTGCCCTGCCAGCCCGGGAAGTGGGGTTGTCTCTGGCTGATAACCCTGGGGGATGGAAATACGGCCCTCAAATTCAGTGTGGAGCTGTGCTGAGCGGCTGTTTGCAGCCACCCATCCACCTGGCTGTACCTATTTAATTTCCCCGGTACCTTCCCAGTGCAAGCTGAGCCCTTGTGCTGGGTTCTGCACGTGGGGGAGCCCAGGAGCCACCCCAGATTTGTGCCTGCGCAGGGGCAGAGCTGGGCTCTTTGGGACACTGCTGGCACAGCACCCAAAGGACCGTAGGCCCAGGATCATTAACCACACAACACGTGTTGACTTAATCATTACCAGCAGGTTTACACTCACAAAACTCTGTCCAAAGCCATTCCTCTCTCCTTCCTCGGGCACTGGGTTTTGGTGGTGTCCCGGCACCAGCTCTGCTCTGGATGAAGAGAAAAAAGCAGCTCACAAATGGTGGCAGTTAAATGCATCTGGCTGGAAACAGGTCTGTGCACGGGGGTCCCTCATGTGATGGTCCCATCCATCCCGGGATCATTTTGGGACTGCTCTGGCTTGGGCAAGTCAAAACTCAGCTAGAGGAGAGGAAAAAGGCTCAGCAGCTCTGACCAGACACAAACTGCGATGCCCAAAGCCGTGTGCGACAGCCCCAGCAAGTGAGCGACGTCTCTGCTCGGCGCCTTGCGAGCGATGCTGGCATGTGCTCGTTAGCAAAGGAGAGCAAAATATTTCTGCAGAACAGAGCTCCTGGAGGAAACCTCGCTTTCCGTGGGAGCTCAGCTCCTGCTGGAAAACTTGGAGCAGAAAATCCCCCACGGGCTGTGAATTCGTCTGAGGTTCGGTACGGATTTGGGCTGGAAAATGCTCGTTGTGGAAGCGATGCCGTTCTTTTTTCGGGAGCCCCGAGCACGAGGCAGGGCAGGCGCTAATCAGGCAGCCAAATGCCAGCTCATGGCACAGGGAGGGAGCGTGCCGGCCGTGGGACAGCCCGTACCTCAGGGGGCTTGGCCAAGGGCTCCAGGTCAGAGCAACCCTCACGCACGGCTGTTGATGCATCTCCCCGAGCAGGAGAGCTGTTCCCGAACAATTTGGCTTTCAATGACGCTTCTGTGCTCTCCTCCCTGCAAAGTAAGGGGCTGCTTTTGGCTCTGCTGCTGCCCGTGCGAGGCTCGGGCAGGCTGGAGCTTGCAAAGGGCAGGGCAGGAGCCTTGGATCTGCACCCCCCCTGCCTGGCATCCAGCAGATCGCTTGGGCTGGCTGTGCCTCAGTTTCCCCAGCTGCGAGCTGAGGCAGAAAAGGGGAGAAAAGGGACAGTTCCTGGCACGTGGGGGTGGTTGTTTGCAAGCTGCACCCACAGCCTGGGGCAGGAGGCAGTGGTGGGACGCAGCCCCTCTCCCCCACGATGCAGGATGCCGTTTGGTGCCGTCCCCTCGTGGCCGAGCTGCCCTGGCCCCTCCGGACGCCGGTTTCATTAGGGGACCCGCTCACGTCTCAGGGACCTTTCCCACGTTGGGGCTGTCACACTGCATTACCGCTCCGCTTCTCAGCGCCTCACTCAATGGTCCGAGCCAGCTCCAAACAAAGTCCTTCTCCTCCCCGCTAATCCCCCTCTCCCCGACTCAGGTAATTAATAAAACAAAGCAGCTGCTCTTCCCCGTCGGGCAGCGAGGAGCGGGTCCAGGCTCTATTAACGGCTCCTGGCTGCGATGGGGACAGCAAGGCCGGGAGGAGGGGACGGGGTTGGGACACTCTGGGGGGAGATGGGGACAGGGCACGGTGTCCCTTGGCTGCTTCGTTCGTCCCACGGGGCGGCGGAGGAGCATCACGAGGGCTGATCCTGCCAGGACCATGGTGCTGCTGCCCGGTGAGCCGGTGCTTCCATGCCAGGGTGGGTTTCCAACCTGCTCCTGGGACTTTTGGAGGTGCCGGCAGGAGCAGCGGTGCCCTGAGCACCCCTAGCACAGCCAGATGGTTTGGGGGGGCTCTTTGTGGCTTTCCTGCATCGTGGTCCTGCCACATCTCTTGAAGCATTTTTGCGGCTGAGGCTCCACGTCGCCTCCAGCCTGCGCCCCAGCCATGCTACGCCGTGCCCTCATCCTGCTCACCGGCAGAACAGCCCTCTGGGGACTTCCAGCAGTGTTCTCCGGGGCCCAACGAGGCAGGACCGAGGCTTGGCACTGCGATCTGGCTCTGGAGATGCTCGAGGAGCAGCGGGATGAGCTGGGGCTGGCCCCGAGACCGTGCCCACGGAGAGCGCGTGGCCTCGGCCGCAGCACAGCAGGCGCAGGGGTCGGTGCTGCCCGCGAGACAAAGGCCCTGCTGGAAAGGAGCTGGTCTTTTCATGTGTTTTAGGCACAATTCAAATACCGAGCCCCCTCCGGACAAAAGGCTTGCAATCTGAGCTGAGCAAAGAAATCCAATCCCAAGGTTGAAGAGAGAACCTGGCCTTGCTTTATTCAATGCACCAGCACTTTGCTTTTCTCTCTTCCTTTGAGGGGGAAACGGGCTTGCTGCCTCACTTTTGTTCCCTGCTTGCTCTTCAGGGTTTGCTGAACAAGGACAAATCACCTGCAAAAAGCCCTGAGCCATGTGAATCTGTCCCACCCGGTTTCTGAAGCACAGCCAGAACCAGACAGGGAAAGTTTGAAAATTCAACTCACCTCAAGATCTGTTCCAGAGTGGGAACAACGCAGCCTGGGGGAAACCCCAATTCCGCAGAGCTCCTTGGGCTCATGACCTGCCCCTGAACCTTTCCTCTATGCAAAACCAGCCTTTCAGTTTCTCAGCAGGGGCCGCGGCATCGGCACTTTTCCTGTGCTGAGACCAGCAAAGCGTTTTTCTCACCTGTTTTTGCAGGGCAGACTGGTTCCTCCTGGACAGCCGGACAGTTCGCCACGCCGCCATCGGCTTGTTCTGCTGTGGGGTCTCGGTCTACCTAACAGGCAAGTGCTCATGTCCCACCAGCACGGCCCAGCATGGGGGAAAATTGTCCCAGCAGGGCTCGTGCAGCTTCAGCCCAGCCCGTGCCTTCAGTGCCGGTCGCTGAGTGCTCGTGAGCTGCCAAGTTTCCACTCCAGCTTCGGGTTTGCTTTGCAAATGGCACCGCCAGCTCATTCCCGTAGCGAGACCTCTCTGTTCTCAGTGACCAGCCCTCACGGGGCGCTTCTGGCCTGAACTTTTCCAGGTCAGATGCATCCCTTGAGTCCTTACCCTCGTTACGCTCTGCTGCACTCTCCCTTCCAGCTCTCGCCATCTACATGCTGCTGCTCTTCGAACTCGAGGCCGGTATCGCCAGCGCCTGCATCCTCTCCTCCGGCATCATCGTCCTGCTGGTCACGGTGACGCACGCCCTGGTGCGCGCTTCCCAGCTCTCCCGCCGCAGCCGCCCCGAGGTCTCTCACACCCTGTACGAGAACGACTCTGCCCAGCACAGCGAAGCCCCCGCCGGCGACCTCAACAACAAGAACGTGGCCGTTCCCCGACCCCGGCCTGAAATCCACCGAGAGTTTTCCTTCCCCCCTTTCCTAGAACGCAAACCCCAGCTGGGATCCCCGGCCAGCAGCAACCTCACCTCGTCGGGCAGCCCCGGGGCTCGCTCCGAGCAGGAGAGCTACAACCTGCCCCGCACGCACAGGACGCTGTCGGCAGAGTCAGCCCTGCTGCAGGTGCAGGGCAAGCCCTGGAACGGCGTCACCCGCGAGATGAGGAGCGTGCTGGCGCGCAAACCTGGAGCCTCGGGCAAGGACTCGACGCTGGTGTGAGTGGAAGAGGGGCCTCTTCGCCCCGTCTCATCACGCGGCGGCTGCAGGCGCCAGGGCCAGGATTTGCATCTCTGCTTAGAGCTTAACGTAGGTCCCGTCTCAACCCCTGTGGCAAGGAGCCTCGTCAGACCGGGGGGTGGCTGATTTTCCACCCTCTGCCCTCCTGCAGACACCAGAAGACAGCTCCCAGTCCCTCGAAGACGTGTGAGGAGCGAGGGGACCTAGTCCAGGAGCAGACCTACCCTCCTTCCCCAGCAGATCCCAGCTTTCTCTGGCTGCCTGTACCCCTTTCCCTTCCCATTTTCCTCCTCCCTCCTCTATCCCCAGAAGCCAGCACTACACCAAGAGCTCACGCAACCAACCCGAGGGCTTCCCTGCAGCCAGGTGCAAGAAACCAGGTGAGGTGATGGAGGAGCAGCAAGTGAGATGGAGCCAGAGGAGCCTGCAGGTTGCAGAGTGGGTGTAAGGTGGCAGAGAGGCCTCCTGCTCGGGCACCGACACCTCGACCCTCTGAGCAGGACACAGCTCGCTGCCTGGCTCTGCTCAGAGGTGGGGAACCTCCCGGGGAATTCCCTGGATACCACCTTGAGAGCAGTGAGAAGTGTCAGGGACGAGATCTGAGGTCCAGGAATGGGTTTGCATCAACACTGCCGCCCTGCACAGGACCAGGACAGCAGCACGCTTAGTTCTTCTCCACGTCCTCATCATCCAGCAGTCAGCAGAGTATTTCAGGGAGCAAAAAGAAGCCACTGATCCAAACAGATCCTCTCACCTTCCGTGTTACTGTCCTCAAAGACACCTGGTGCCCTGAGCACCATGCAGAGCATTTATTTGGAAACTGAACCTGGCACTGCTTTGATCCCTGCATCTTTGGGAAACTCTTCAGCAGAACAGAACTGCTGGTTCCAAGAGAGATTAACAGTGCTCGACAAGGGATGAAGAAAGTCCAATTTTGTTTGAAGAGTAGGACAGTTTCTTTTTCGCTTGAAAGGCTCCAGCTCTGCGTGTCTTTGTTTTGCTCCGTGCCCTTTGAAACGAGCAGAGCCAGCAGGCTCCGAGACCCCCCAGCCCGAGCGAGCAAGAGGGGAAGGCTTGAGACAGAACTTATTTGTTTTGCCTTTTTATTATTGTTCTCACTAAGACCAAATTCAGCACTTCCTGGCACACGCATGAGAACCTCTCCTCGCAGAATGCCTCCCGAGCAAAGCTGAAGTGTGCCTACATTAAGTCTTTACACAGCCACCTACGAAACACTGAAAGCAAGACCTAGTTTTTCTGAGATACTTCTGTGGCCAAGAGGTAGAGAGAAAAATGCCTCGTAGCAGTCTGCCATCAGAAAGAACTGGAGAGGACAAATGCAGAACCACCCCGTTTCCCTTTTGCAGAACAGCGTTGGAAAGAGACTGCCCCACAAAGGCAGTCCTGGCCCCAGGAGTAGGATTTGCCCGCTCAGGCACAGCACCTCGTTACTGGGAACAGTGAGGCAGGCAGGCCTCTGGGCGGCCTCCCAGACTGAGCGGAAGGTTTCTTATTCCTCCACGTGGTCGGTGAGCACGGAGCTGGGCTGGAGAAGAAGGCAGAGGACAGCCAGTCTTGTCTGAAATCAGGAACTAGCTGGAGGATTCTTGGCTTGTGGGGCAACGGTGCTGTAAAAAGAAAGAGACAGTCATGTCCAGCAGGCAGGCAGGACGTCAGCAGCCGTGGGAACGTGAAGAACCAGGGGAGCCCTAAAATAAAGCCTCGCTGCTCGGAGCAGGAGAGCTGCTTAGACAAGCACACCTTTCAGCTGTGCAGGCCAAGGGGCAGCACACGGCAGCCCCCATGGGTGTCAGGGCAGCAATCGTCACAGCTACACCGCCGCAAAAACAAACAAAAACCAACTCTAAAAACGCTCCGTTAGGGCCGCGCAGCGTGAGCCTGCTGCTTGGCAGCTGGGAAAACACAGAACCTGCACCAGAAATGTCTGAAGCAGAGCCATTCTGCAGGGACAGAGGCGCTTCGTCTGCTGGGGTGGTTTTATCGGGGACGGGCATTTAGAACTGTTGGTGGTGAGCATGGGCATTCGGGAGTCTTCTCACTCCTAAGCAGTCAGACTCCAATCCCAACACAGTTCTCAGGAGAGACAGACACACTGGACTCCGACAGTCTGCTGGAAGATGTTTGAGTAGCTGTAGCTCAACGGCAGGCATGCAAAAATGCATAATCTTTCTGCCACATCTGTCAGCACCACCAATCTCTAAGGGACTCTCCTCAGAAAAAGCCACATAGATGACAGTACCAAAGGCAGCCTCTCACCTACTCCATCTCAGCAGCATCATCGCACTCCGAATGCCTTCACCACAACAAATATTTAATGTATTACAGAACCAAACATCCCTTGTTAAATAAGGAAATAAATTATTTTCCAGTTACCCTTTTTGTAAACAAGATTATTTGCTTCCCATGGCAAACAAAGCCAGAAAAATCACTGGAAGGCAAGCAGCACGCTCTTATAAATAAGTCAGGGATCACATTGCTGAGATAACCGCTTGGCGTGTTTGTACTGGGCTGGGTTACAACACCAGAGCCTCTGTGAGCCAGAACGAGCGCCCAGATACGCGGGCAGGTTGGTGCCAAGCCCCTTGCTACCTGCGGCCCTGAGCAGCGTTCAGCTGATCCTTCATGGCGATGGCGTGCTTGAGCAGGCTGTCGATGCTCTTGAAGTACACACTGCTGTCCGTCATGTTCTTTATGGCACTGAAAGCAGAGTGGGGATGGAGGGAGGAGGACTGGTCAGTATTTCCACATGTGGCACGGATTCAGAGCCCCCTGCCTTGGCAGAGAGTAGAGCTCTGCCTGCACCCTGAGCCGCCCACCCCAACCGCTCCTTCCCGGCTCACACCAGGAAGGTGCCAGCGAAGCGCGGGCTGCTTCGCTTCCAGCCCCAAAGCCGTGCCGCTGAGCACAGCCCCTCCTGCTCAGAGGGGTCTGTCGTACCTGCAGGCGTACTCCACCGTGTAGATGGCTCCTTGGCTTTGCTCCTCCCAGCTCTGCATGTCGGACTGCAAGAGAAAAGTGGGCAGCGTTGGGCACGCACCAGGTGGACGCAGCGGCGCGCTCGGCTTTGGTTGCTTTTCACTAGAAGCCGAGCTTGGATCCCGTCTCCTGCCTGACAGCCTGTGACGCCTGGCTCCGGGTGCCAAGCCCCAGCATTTAAAAGAGACGTTTATTGTGTGTATTTTTGGAAGGGCTACCGGTTCGGGGCGACGCTTTGGATGCTCTGGCCAAATTGCCCTTGTTTTCGGATGTGCCTGCGAGGCAGCGAAGAGGCGTGGTAAGGCAGGCTGCAAGCAGCCAGCAGCTGCCCGAGTGCACAGCACTGGCTGGAAGTGCCGGCGAAATCAGACCTCCTGGTGGGCCTGGTCCAGGATCTGAACTGACACAGCTCCCACTGAGCCTAGTCCCCCACAAAACCAGATAAAATTCTTTATTCTGCTGCGCTGAAAGCTCTCGTTTCATCAGACCTGCTCCTCAGAACCGTTTGCACAGCCACAAGGCCCCCAGTCCTGCAGTCTGCTCTGAAACTCTGCCATCTGATCCCAAGCAGCGCTCAGCACCGTGCCCTTCTTTTCATGAGCCTGGAAGAAGCCCCGGGAACTCCACACGAGTTCAGGAATGACATGCAGTTCTGGCAAGGCACGTAACCGCGCGCTGTAGCTCCAAGGAAAGGGAAAACCACGCGAATACACAACTTACAATGAAAGCGCAGCTCGATTCAGAGGTGTAGCTCAATAGGTAACTATTTCCAAAGTCCTTAAGTAGCTTGGGCACTCTTTAAAATATGTTCTCATGGGAGCTAATTCTCAAGTCTATTCTGTTGGGTCTAGTTACAAGGCAGGGGAAATCCAAGGGCCCCTTTTTGTGCCTGAAGGAGGTCGGGTAGGAGCTTGGAGCGCGTCCAAAATCACTTCTGCTGTTCAAAGCCTGTCCTACATCGGGACGCTTGACCACATAGCTTTAAAGCACAAAAGGAACAAGCCTCTACACGCAGTGCTCTAGGCAGTTCTCCGCAGGAGAGGGTACTTTGGCCCGGGACTCACAACCCCGTGAGCTGTCCTGCAGAGACCGCGCTTGCTCCACAGTCCGATCACGTTTTACACGACCGTATCTGCTGCTGAGAGCAGGGTTTGCGGGCAGAGGCAGCTGCAAAAGGCACAGATACGTCCTGCAGCTCCTCGTCTGTTCGCTCCAAGAGGTGCCAGACGATCTTTAGCAACCATTTAGAGCCTGGCTCAGCCGCATGTGGCACTAGAGCTGCGCTCTCAGACTGCCCTCGTGAAAGGAGGCTCCGTCCCACGAAGGGCAGGAGACCCCACGTAACAAATTACCAGCACCGTTTCTTCCACCTTTTCTGGACAATTTGAAGCTCTGAGTGTCAGCCTGCAAAGCCCAGCACAGGGTGAGGGCACAGGGGCAAAACTGGAAAGGCAGAGACGGTGGCTGCAGAGCTCCTATGAGCAAGGGGGGACGATGCAGTCTTCTCCAACAGCCGCTTTTCCGTGGGCCTGCCGCTTCTGAGCACCAGCAGATTTTAATCATTTCCCAGTACCGGAGCCAGTGATGTCCATTCCCAGCATTCCCACCTCTTCCCGGGAACGTTATGCCCTTAATTAGGAACAAAAAGCCTCTCCCTAGAGCTCCCGACTTCTTAATCTTTCCTTGACGTCCTTTCTTGAAATTCCCAGGATGTGCCCTCGGATGCAGTTTAAGAGCTAAAGCCAGCGAGGGCCTCGCATCGCGCTCCCGCTTATCAGCGAGGTGCTAAATCTGCCTGGAGAGTTTCAGATGGTGAGGGAGGTATTAAGATTATTTTTAATCAAATCAAAGAAAGTTGCTTGTAGTAAAGGCATGGAGGTGACCTTCTCCTCGCCTAAACTTTTCCTCCCGGTTGCCTCCCTCCCAGTTTTTCCCTAGGTTTAATCCCCTGGGAGTTTGAAAGGCTGTGTGTTTCAGAACTCTGCCAGCCGGTGACAAGAGTTGCTGCAAGGCTGAAGGAGAGCTGGAAACCACCAATAAATCCTGCTTCCTTCATACATTACTCACACCTGGGGAATAAATTACAGGAGAACGGATCCGCGCGGACCGCTCCTTTTTCTTCTTCTCCGTTCCGAGGAATTAAAACCACCCTGCTCTAATGCCTTTGCTCTGAGGTAGATAAAACCTGACAGCGCCTTCATGGTGTGCAGCCCTGCTGACACCCTCCTGTTCCAGTGCCTTGCTGCAGAGCCGACGGGATCTGGCAAGAGTGACCCCAATTTTTCCCCCCCCAACTAATTGAACACTCCGCCGTGCCAACGGCCCCGTCAGGGCACCGAGCACGTCCCTCTCCGCGGGGGTTTTGGCCGCCTGGGTTGAGAGGCTTGGCAGGCACAGCCTGTTGGCTGCAAACTGCCTCGCCTGGAACTGGGATAAAATGAGAGCGGGATGGAGGAGAACAGAGGGAATCTGACCCCAAGGCCCGTACCAGCGGCCTGGCAGCACAGGCAGAGTGCTGGATGCCAGCAGGGAGGAGAGCAAGGTCCCAACCACGACGCTGCAGCCTTTGAAAAATGAGTATGGGAGCGGGTGAGGCTGGAGGAGATGTCACCACCCGCAGCTCTGTGTCCCGTTGTTCCAGCTGCAACACATCACCTTCTTACCATTTTCTTCCAGCCTTCACCACGTCGATACGCTAGTAAACAAAGGCAGGAACCAAAAAAAAAGGCTCAGAAGCTTTGCCCTGACCTGCACCGTCACTGCGGGAAGCACGGCACGCTCCTCCTCGTGCGGCAGGGGCAGATGCTGGAAGGCTGAAGGTGGGAAACAGCAGCGATATGGGTTAAAAAGAACTCTCTGAGATGGCTGCAGCAAGCTGATAACCGAGACGAGCACGTCTAGCAGGGAAAAGGAGAGCAGCAAAGGTTGTCAGAGATCCTGCCCAGCACAAGCCTCGCTGCCTACCAACACGCTCTGTGGCCAGCACGTCCGCTTGGCTGTCGCTTCCATTTGTGCTGCTGCGTGGCCCCTCGCCCCCGTTACAAACCGTGCCGTGATGGAAACTGATCTCTTCCCTCTGCATGACTTGTCATACAATTTGCTCAATTTCCTTTTGTTCCGGACACGTTCCCCGAAACCGGGACGGTCTTGATTAAATGAAAGCAAGTGACAGCTCAGGAATAATATCAGAAACCTGTCTCCTGCATCCCGGTGATGCAATCGCTTCGGCGTGTGCTATACGTACACATACATCTCTATACACCTACCGCTGCACGCAGACACGTATAGAAAATGTTAATAAATAATTGAATAATAAAGTGTCACAATCCAGGTTAATTTGGAAACTAGGGCCGTAAAGCAAAGGTGAAAAATGGGGCCTGACAGTGCATTAGCATAGACATGAAGCAGTAATCTATTCATGAGACATCACTCCTAATGAATCATGACTGGCAGAAGAGGGAGAAGGACAACAAGGCTGGCATTAAAGTGTCTCTGCTCCGTGCTCTGGAGGGAAGCAGGAACACAGCTGTGAGATGCGATTCATTATCCTGCCTTGCCTTGTGTGGGCTCCTCACACTTGTTTCTTCCCACTCCCCCTTCCCTCCTCTCGCCCTCCTCCTTGTTTTATGTAGGAAATAAAAATCTTGCAGTGTAGCCAGGGGTAATAAGATTTAACGTCTGCCTCCTCCCCCCTCCCCGTACAAGACAGGCTGCTCATTTTTCTTTGTCTCCAAACACAATTCCGGCACTGGGAGCTCGGGCATGAGGTCGGCCTGGAGAGTTTCACCTGGGGTTTGAAGATGAACACACAAACCCCCCTCAGCCCTTCCGGTTGCGGCTGAGCAGGGTCCTGCAGCTCACGGCTGATTCCCTTCCTCCTTCCCCAAGTGGGGGTGGGATAGGAATGATGTACCAGCTCAGGAAAAGAGCCCGAGTCTGGCTGTGTCTCAGGTCCGGAGGCCGAAGCGAAACCCGAAGCAAAGCCTGCCTCACCTTGTGTTGAGCGAGCTCTGGAAGCGATCTCCTGACGTGCTCCTGGAGGCGGTAGAGCGCCACGGAGGGCTCGTTGGCCAGGACATACATGCTCTCCGTGAATTTGTCCGTAACTGCAACGAGAGAAGCAAGAGAATTACTGAAAGCGGGGTGTAACGGGGAGGAAGGCGAGGTTGGAGGGGCTCCCTCGGAGCCTCTGAAGGCCGGGGGGATTTGGGGAGCACCCACTGCAGCTTCCCACACCACAGCTGCTCAGCGCCCTGTGGGAGCTGCTCTGGGAAAAGGCCCCGGCTTCCAAAAGCGATGCCGTGCCAGGGGAAAAGAGATCAGAGCAAAAACCCCAAATATTTTGGATCACCAGCCCGTTAACAAGGATGTGAAGGCAACGTCCTGGCAGACAGGCAGCTCACTTCTCACTCCACACCACAACAACGAGGCAGGCACGGGGTGGACACAGATCATCCCGGGACATCGCCAGCACGGCTTTGTCCTGGTTTTGAGGACCGGGCCGCACTCGCGGGGCCCTTTTTGAGCAATTTGAGGTGGCCACGAGACAGCGGGGAGCAGTTCCTTTCCCCACGCCCTCACGCAGGAGCCCCTTTCGGGTGGCCGTTTCCACAGGCTGCGTAAACCTCGGGGATTTACGAGGTTACCCCGGTTTGCATCTTTTATTTATTTTTAATTTAATTTATTTTAATTAATTATTTATAACGACTCCGCTGCGTTGCCGTCCGCTTTTCCGCCCCGTCCCCCCTCATCCAGGGCTTTTGTTCCGGCGACAGCTACTGGAATCGCGACAGAGGCAGCCCTGCCGCCCTTCTGAAGGCGACCGCCACCCAACGCCAGCCCCTGCGTTGCCCGCACTGCCCTGTCGCGACATGTCGCGCCCCTTCCCGTCACTTCCAACCCCGCGGCGCCTCGTATCGCGGGCTGCTCTCCCCTCCTCCCTCCCGTCCCGCAGTGCCCTGTCGCGACACGTGCTGCTGGCACTACGGGGCCCTATCGCGACATACGCTGCCGAGCCCTATCGTAAGCAGGCCTGTCGCGACCGGGCGACACCGGGCCGCGCCGGATACCCCCGGGCCGTGCAGCAGAGCCCCGTGGGGGCCGGTCCCGCTGCCCACCCCCCGCGCTGCCGGTGCCACTCCGACCTTTCTTCACCTTCAGCTGCATCTCGGGCTCCTCCATGCCGCTGCCGCCGCTTCCTCTTCCGTCGGTGCCTCCGTTCCCCGCCCCGGCAGGGAACCGAGCCCCAGGCACAAGCGTTCCGCCTGGGTCCCCCCTCCCCAAAACCTGCGTTTCTCCCCCTCCCCAAAATCCTGGGGTCTCCCCCCCCAGAAAAAAATTGGGGTCTTCTCCCCCAAAAATCTGGGTTCCTCCCAACCGTTAGCGGAGCCCCGGACCGCGGCCCCGTGCAGGTAACCGCCTCCTTCCTCCGCCGGGCATGGAGGGCTCGGGTGGGTGCAGGCCTCGTGTGTCCCCCCCCCCGCTCCTCCTTCGGTGTCACCGAGACCCCCCCCGGCACCCTCGCACCCCTCCAGGGCCCGAGGAAGGGGGAACCGAAGGAGTTCTTCACGGGGACGGGGGCTGGGGGTGAGGCCAGGCCTGTGGGGGCAGCTGAGGGGGCTGGGGGGTGGCAGGGGGGAGAGGGGTGGCCCCTGGATGCAGGGGGCAAAGAGGGGCCCAAAATTAAGGGGAGTGTGTGGGGACGGGACGGCCTTCACCCTACAACATCCCTTTGTGTCCTGGGAGGTGTCCCTGCTGTTTCTCCTTGATATGGTTGTGGGGTGGTTCCCCCATAAAAGGCTTTTCCCCCTTTTTAACATGGTTGTGGGGCAGTTCCCCCATAGCAGGGTGTTTTGTTTTGTTTTGTTTTTGACACGACTGTGGGGCAGTTCCCCCGTAGAAGGTTTATTCCCCTTAACACAGTTGTGGGGCGGTTCCCCTGAGGAAGATTTTTTCCCCCTTTTTCAAACATTTGTGTCACAGTTACCCTATGGAAGGCGAAGAAGCAGCCGCTCGTCTCATGGAGGCTCCCCTGACTGATGGGGATTCCCAAGAGCTTCCAGAAGAGGCTGAGAATGGAGCTGAAGGAGCAGCGGCCGTGGAGGAGCTGACTGGGACTGGGGACACAGAGGATGGCAGTGTCCCCGTAGGGCTCCTGCGGCCGGACAGGGACATGTTGTGCTCCAGCTCTGTGGATGGTGAGTGCTGGGGGTGGCAGGGGGGTGACAGCTGACACAGGGCATACACAGAACCAAACCCTCCAGGGGAATTCAGACAGGGAAGGAGCCTGGTGAAAGTGGCTTTCCTGCACCCCCAGCAGTAGGGGTGGCCGTGAGGTGCTTGTCGAGCCAGTCAGGTCTCGCTGTGCCACGCAGAGCCCAGCCTGCTCCCCAGGAAGTGGCACCAAGGTCCCTAACAATTATCCTCATTCTGCAGGTGGAGCAGACGCTCTTCTGAAGCCCTCAACTGCCTCGATGGACAGGCAGAGGAGCACTGAGCTCTCAGCCCTTGACAGTGAGTATTGCAGAGCCTGGTGCTCACAGATCCTGGTGTGCAGCCCCAGAGGGAGATGCGTGTGGGAGAGCTCATCTGCTTGCAAAGGGATCTCTCATCCCACAAAGGCAGCTGGAGAAAAGTCTTTTACCGCTCTTGGTCCCTTCCATAATGCAGCAGGACTAAGTCCAGATCTAAGCCTTGCTGATGACTTGTGTTGGCAGTGAGAGGTCGCTGCAGCTCCACACAGAGGAAACGGAGTTTGTAAAATCTTTCTCTGCACTTTCCTAATTAAACTACAAGTCGCTTGATGAAAACACATCCAGGTTTCCAAGTGGAGCTCTTCATGCGTAGGAAATACGAGGATGAACTTGAGTGCATCCCCAGGCTGTCCTCTGCAGTATATCATGTGCAATTATGCCATTAATGCAAGATCCCTGTCTCCTGTGGTGGCCCAGATGGACCATGCCCCTCCTTGGGCAGCTGTTCGGGCTGTTTTATCTTCCCTGCTCAGCTGTTGGTCCTCGCATGCTGGTCAAACCTCGATCCCCAGGCTCTTCACTTGCAAGGGGATAATTCCTTTTATGCAGAGCTCAGTTTTGACAGGAGGGAACAGCTTCGGATAAGTCGCGTTAGGCTGACAGTTTTCTCGAGTCAGCCTGCTTCCTCGCTGTGCACAGAGGAGATGTTCCCTGACTCTCTCCTCTCTCTGGAACAGGCTTTCCCTTGAAGCACTCGAACACGCTGACGAACAGGCAGCGCGGCAATGAGGTCTCGGCCCTCCCAGCCACGCTGGACAGTGAGTACAGCTGGGAGATCACGCTGCGCACTTCACACTGCAGGCGAGGGGATGCAGAGGGAGCAGCAGGACAGTGGGACTGGAGCCTCTCTCCATCTGCTGCTGCCCCTCTGTTCTCAGCGTCTGCAGAAAGGTGTTAATTACCCACTGTGGTTTTGGGGGTTCAGGTGGGGGCTGTTCAGTTATCACCTGCAGGCACTTGCAGACGATGAGTGCTGAGCTGGGAAACATTTTTGTCCTGATGGTTGAATTCTCTCTCCCCTAGCGCTGTCCATTCACCAGCTAGCTGCCCAAGGTGAGCTCAGCCAGCTGAAAGAGCATCTTCGGAAAGGTACGTGTCTGTGGGTTCTCATCCCAGGTCATGCAGAGTCCTGCCAGGTCACAGATCACCCTTTGATAAACCCTTGGCTTCGTTTTTTGACGAAGGCTTTGCCTTTGCTGGGTTTACAGGGGAGAACAGGAAGCAGAAGGGCTTTGACCTTCCTATTTAAGATGTCTCCTCTGTTTTTGTGCAGGTGAGAACTTGGTAAATAAACGTGACGAGAGAGGTTTCACGCCGCTGATCTGGGCTGCAGCCTTTGGGGAGATCGAAACGGTCCGTCACCTGCTGGAATGGGTAAGGCCACGCTTGCACACGGCTTTGTTAACAGGAGACTTCCCAGCTCCAGCCCCTGTGCCTGCCAAAATGTCCAGCACTGTCCTGGTGCCTCAGCCAGCCTTTCCCCCGGCACCAAACAGGACACGTTTGCAGAGCTAATGGCTCAGATGCTGCCGGATGCTCCCCGTCAGGCTGCGGGCTAAGTGAGGAGCATGAAGAGCCTTATCTCACAGCTAGCAATAACTGTTTGTAATTAAATATCTGCTTATTGGTAATTTGAGATCAGACTTATCACTTGGGCCCTGTAATCGGCCCGTAAATGAGCTCGCTGAGGTATCATTGCAGTTAATGAACTCATCGCTGCATCGTCCTCAAGTGCTGGGCCTGCAGCCAGGGGCTGCGTGGGGGTGAGCAGGAACCAGGTCCTCGTGTGCTCTGGATGAAGGCGCTCCCCAAAGCTCTGTCCTCGTGCGTCTGCCCATCAGCACCTGCTCACGTTACATAAACACTGGCCAAATGCTGGCTCCGTTAGCAGCAAAACTGCAGTTCCTTACTGGAAAGACAAACAGAGCCCCAGATAAATGAGGGGATACTTTGCTAAAGGATATAATGAAATCCGGGAGAGGTCCACGGCTAGCAGAGCTCGGAGGACAGGGCAGGTTTTTAGGTAAATGAGTAACGAAAGAGAGGATAGCTGTTGTCCAGGCGCCTCTAGACGGGGCCAGTAATGCTGTTACTGGTGATGGGAGAATGGACTGAGTAACAGAAGCCATCAGGCTTAGCTTAGTGACACTAGAGAAGGGCTATTAAGTCCTCACCTGAGACTTCTGTTGATTAGAATATGCCTGGTAAGGACTTTGGGAAGGAGAGGTCACTGGGACTGGGGGAGCGCTCTCTCCCCCATGAGACTGAGGACCTAGCTCCACAATCAGCCAGCCCAGGGCATTCAGCAAGGCCGTGCCAAGCTCTGTGCTTCTCAGCAGGGCTCCTTCACCCAGCGGGGCTAACGCCTGTGCTGTCTCCCCAGGGTGCTGACCCCCACGCGCTGGCGAAGGAGCGGGAGAGTGCCCTGTCCCTGGCCAGCATGGGCGGCTACACCGACATCGTCATCATGCTGCTGGAGAGGAACGCAGACATCAACATCTACGACTGGGTGAGTGCTGCTGCACGGGCTGTAGCCCCAGACGAGGCTCTGCAAAGCTCATTTTAAAAAGCAGCAGCGAGTTCACATCGTTCCGGGCCGAGTCAGCAGCAGTGCGCTTCTCCTAGCTGCTTCCCAGGCTCGCAACGCTCGTTTACTTGCTCATGCGGTTGTTTCGAGAAATTAATCTAGATAATAATTTTAAATGGTTTCCTCGCTTGCTCACAGTGGTGATGTTACCAGCCACAAGGAAACTGCACTCAGAAATTAAGGTTGTCTTTCAAATTACAGTTATTTTATTGCATACAGAGAATAAAACCTGCGCAGAGCCGCTCTGCAAGAAAACCCTCAGCCCGGAGCTGGGAGAGGGTAGCAAGGGGAGCTCAGCGGGTCAGGGACCGACCGCCCTGGGACGAGCAGGAGCTGTGTGAGCACAGCCCTGTGCGAGGCCAGCAATGACACAGCCCCTTCCCTTTCCCTGCAGAACGGCGGCACTCCTCTGCTCTACGCCGTGCGCGGCAATCACGTCAAGTGTGTCGAGGCCCTACTAGGTAACGGGGAAGATCTGCGCTTAATCCTCGGCCTCGAGTTGTGGCTTGTTGGTAACCGCCTTGGGGACGGAGCGTGACGTGCCTGGGGGGAAAGACTGAGCAGCCTGGGGGTGTCACGGGGCGCTGCCCAGCCAGGAGGGGCATTTTTTTGGGGTATCCTCACCCTGCACCAGCCCCAGAGGGGACGCCGTGTCAGCGGGGGCACGCTGCGCCCTGACTGCCACTGCCTGCTTGCAGCTCGTGGTGCCGACCTGACGACAGAAGCGGATTCTGGCTACACCCCGATGGATCTGGCCGTGGCCCTGGGACACAAGAAAGGCAAGTGTCCCTTCCACACGTGGCAGGGAGACCTGACTTCCCTCCGCAGCAAGCCTACAGGCAGCTCCCAACTCCCAGCCCAGCTCAGGGCTTTCTTTGACTTTCCACCACAGCTCCCTGGTCTGCCATGCAGAGAAACTGAGCCAGAGAAGTCAAACTAAGTCCTGTTCCCCTTGCTCCCCCTCCAAACCAGAGCTGTGCTGGGACTGGGACAGGGGAGATGGGCCTCTGGAGAAAGGGTTTTTCCAGCTTCCCCTTGGAAAACAGGAGCCAAAGAGTCACCAGGTCCTGCCCACAGCAGAACTGGATTCTTACAGGCTTGGCTTCCCTGGGTTTCATCTCTCTCCCTTCTCTTCCCCCCATTAGTCCAACAGGTTATTGAAAATCACATCCTCAAGCTATTCCAGAACAAAGGCTTGGAGTGACAGTGGTTCACGCTGCACCACTGCAGCACCAGCGCTTCTCTTGGACGACGCAGGACTCCCTTCTGGGACCAACGTGGCCCGAGCCAGCGGTCCTAAAACAGGCAGCAGCAAAATGCTCCTGGCAAGGAGCACGTGGAGGAAACTGGGAACCAACCGCCTGGCCTCGGCGGATTTATGCCACTCCTGGAAGGTGGCACGGCCTCGGAGCCTCGCACCCGGGGACACTCACTCCTCAGGGCAGCTGCATTTCGGCTCCCTCTGGGCTCGGCTGCTTCATGCGTGCATTCAAGTATTGCATTTTTTTGGAAGTAAACTCTAAAAGCAGCCATGTGGAGCCCTGTTTATCTCGATGGCATCCCCCTGGTCTGTCACAGCAGCCAGCCCCCGATCCCAGCACCAGCTAATAGGGAACTGGGCCAACCAAGCTCTTTGAGGCTGGCACCCTCCCAGCGTCCCCATATTCCTCTCCAGAGTTGCCTCATTGAAGAGCGTGGCTCCCTCTTGCACCTGTAAACTTACCAAGCTCTCCCTCCACCCAGCCCTGTAACCAGGCAGGGAAATATCCATGGGGAGGAGCAAAATCCTGCAGGAAAGATCACCCTGCCAGCCAGGAACACAGCACGGCCCCGGCCAGCAGCTGAGCCTGCACCCTGTGAGCCTGCAAAGAGCTGCTCCAAGCAGCTCGGGGGCGGTTACCAAAGGTGGGAGGCAGCCAGAGCCCCCAGCACGGGAAGGGAGCAGCTTCTCCTCCTCTCCCCTGCCCAAATCAGGCACCAACATCACGACAGCAGAACCAAAAACAGGGCTGTGGCAGGGCAAACCCCCCAGGGCTCAGTCCTGGGGTGCCTCTGGCCCAAAGAGCAGCCGGGAAGGAGCTGGGGGGCCACCACCACCGTTTATTCAGCCGGCTGCACGGGCTGCGTTCCCCCAAAAAGGTACCAAGGGTGGTTTGTAAGTCCAGCACGTGGATCTCTGCACGAGCATCCCTCCTGCGCTGCTGTCCCGTGGGGTGGGGGTCCCCTCTCCATCCATCGGCACTTTGGGGCGCAGCTGGGGGCGGTGCACCCTTGCTGGCAGGGTTTGCTGTCCCGTTTCTTCCCTTGCAGCAGAGCCCCTGGGGGGAACGAGGGTGCTGGGAGAGCAGCCCCCCTCGCCGCTGCCCTACAGCCTCTCCCCCAGCACCCTGAGGTGGTACACCACGATGCGCCCAAAGAAGTCCGTGCTGTTCTCAAAGGTGATCTTCAGCTTATCCAGAGCCGTCTCCTCCACCTGGAATCTGTGCGGGGCCCATAAAGGAAAAAAAGAAAACAAAACAAAATAGGCAGGGGGACACTCCGAGGTGGGGGAGACCTGTTTCAGCTGCAGCAAAGTGCCACCAGGCACCTGCAGGATCGTCACCTAAAAGACCTCAACAGCAGCTCTGCCGCCGTGCCGTGGCAAAGGATATCTGCATGGCGTTAACGTCCTCGGGGTACAGCTCAGATATTTTCACCAGTTCTTCGCCCGTTCTGCAGCCTGTGGGGTGGAAAGGTGGAGGTAGCTCTGTGGAGGTGCTAGGGGAGCCCCATATGACTGCCGTGGGCTCAGCCACCCCCAAAATCCTCCCTGCATGGCTCTGCTGCAGGGTTGGGAGCAGGGGGGTTGCCACCCGATGGGCGAGGTTCCCAAAGTGTCCCGGAGAACCCCGGGTCCCCACTCCGCACCCCCTTCTGCTCCAGCCCATGGCCCCAAGCCCCTTTGGAGTTTGAGGAACAGCTAACAAATGGCTTTTGGCCCTACGACAAAGTGCTGCGGGATCCAGGCGTGGATGAAGAGAACAAGAGGCACCCCACGAGCAGCTCCTCACCTTCCAGCGTGCACAGCCGGCTGGAGAATCCCCCCTGGAACTGGATGTGGAGCTGCGAGACCTTGACGGTGCGTGGGAAATCCAGGGCGACCCACTGGCGCGCGCCCTGGAAGCAGCAACGACACCGGGGCTCCGTCAGGGTGGGGACAGCGGGGTTTTTAACGCGGGCACGGCTCCCACCCTCACCCCTTACCTGGTCCGAGTTCCAGCATGTCTCCTCGTTGGCGTCAAACATGTGCTTCTTCCCAAACTGCTTCACGTCCCGGTTCAGCACGGAGCTTACCCTGCGGGGACACACGTCACCATCCTGGGGATGCGATGGGGACAGCGTGGCCCCGGCACCCCCCTGTCCCCCTGGGGTCCAGGACTCACCGTGTGGCCGTGTCGGCGCAGATCAGGGGCTCCGCAGGCATCGCTGCGTGCGAGGAGACGGGATCGGGAAGGGCTGCGGAGTATAGGGGGCACCTGGAGAAAATTGGGGGCACCTGGGCAGGGCTGCGGCACCCCTTGGGATGTTCCAAGCAGCTGTGGGGACAACCGGGTGGAAATGGAGGCACCTGGGCAGCAGTGGGGGCACCCTGGCATCACTTGGGACCCCTAGGAGAAATGGGAACCCTGAGCACATTGGGGACCCTATGGCACCATTGGGGACCCCCAGGAGAAATGTGAACCCCGAGCACATTGGGGACCCTCTGGCACCACTGGGGACCCCCAGGAGAAATGTGAACCCCAAGCACACTGGGGACCCTCTGGCACTTTTGGGGGCCCCTAAGCAGTAATGGGGACCCCCAATCTGCAGTGGGGACCCCTAGGAGAAATGGGAACCCCGAGCTGCACTGGGGACCCTGTGGCACCTTTTGGGACCTGTGGACAATACTGGGGACACCTGGCCAGGGCTGGGGACCCCCGGAGAGCCGGGGGGGGGGGGCACCCAGCAGCAATGGTGACCCCCCAAGCATCCCC